>JADLZN010009994.1:391472-653639 GCA_018155175.1 Sinocyclocheilus anophthalmus
TTTTTATGCAAATATGAGTTTGACAGAATGCAAACACCATAGACAGAAAATGAACAGCATTTTTCTCCTACAGCCCACCAGAAGGTATATTCCAGCCTTTGTCTGCACTACTTTGCAGGGCGTATGTTTGTGAAATTATCACATGTAATGTTATGGCCATGCAGTCCTTCAGCCATGTCTACCACCCTCTTGCCATGATTTTTTTCAGGTGCTTGTCCAGGGGATTTACCAATGTACACCTGCATATTCCAGGCATAGATTGACCGTGCATCACATGCAGCCCATATTTTTATGCCATATTTGGCTGGTTTGCTTGGCATGTATTGTTTGAAGGGACAGCAGTCATGAAATGGATCCAGACATTCATCCATAGTAATGTGGGGGCCTAGATTGTAAAGAAAGGGTAATCGCTGGACCCACTTGTCCCATACATCCCGTATTGCTGCGAGTTTGTGACGCTGTCGTCGGCCCTGTCATGTTTCTTTGTCATCAGAGTATGACACGGGAGAAAACATGGAATGTCTTTAGAGAAATGGTGGCTGGAAATATTGACCTTCCAGTGTCAGCATTTCAAATGCTTGCTGTTGCTTCTTCTTTTGACTTGTACACTCCTGCCAAAATGAGCAACCCAATGTAGGCTAAGGCTTGCACGTCAGTCACATACAAAGTCCCCATACACCCTCCTCCCCTCTAAGTTTGTCATTTCAAGTATATTCTTTTCAAATGATGGTGTAATGAAAAGCTCAAATGCTGATTGTATATCCTGGACATGGCTGACAGCATATCTAGTGGACCCTGGAACCATTTGGATGACATTAGCAGCACTAAGCTTAACCTGTCATTCAAGTGGGGAGCGGGACCATAATAACTTTCCATTTTTGGAAGGTAATGAGTCTACTGGTGGTTGAGAGACAACAGGTGGATCAACACTAGGAGTCTTATTCTCATCAGAGGAGGATGCCTCATTATCAGGGTCCTCCTCAACATTATCTTCTGTCTCAGACACATTCTCCTGTCACTTTCAATGTCAAAAAACTGGCAAAATCTCATTGACAGAAAACCTTTGCTTAAAGGTCATTTTTAATAGAGAGAGAGCATAAAGAGAAAGCACAGAGCACAAAGAGAAATGGTTCAGAAGGCTTCTGTGTAAGCTTTTATATGTTTGCTCCTAGCCTGTAAACCACAAGAATTATGTTTTTGAATATTAAACTGAATATATAAAATTATAGTGAATATTATAAAATTATAGCATGCTATAGTGACCTCAATATCACCCAAAACAAATGTGTGTAAAATTTTTATATTTCTTATGTTTTATACAGCTAAAAAAGCCTGGGGTCAAATTGACCCCAAAGAACAAATGCTACAAAATGTGTAGAGGACATTGGAAAACATATGACCATTACTGAGTTGTCCCCATTAAATTAGGAAAAATCATTAAATTTGAAGCAAAAAAAAAATTATGTCAAACATGTATTTACAGACGTTAAGCATTGAATGGGGTCAAATTGACCCCTAGGATAATAGGAGGGAATAACAGGAGCATTGAAACACCTTGAGGGAAAACAAATAATGACAGAATTTTCCTAGGGAAAAAAAAAAACATTTTGGCGGTGACCTTTTTTTTTTATATATTTTAAGCACAGTGGGTGTTTGTGAAGTGAGTCTTTTTCTGACGCGCCAGACCTGGCAAAATATCTAAACAAGTCTTGCATGTGGAGTTTAGAGAATAACACACCCGCACGATTACAACCAGCGGAAATTGTCGCATTTTTATTCTGTCTGCTGACCCCACGAGATTAATGATGTACACTGACATGAGATCATAATAGAACACTTGAAAAAGAAATGACATTAAACCAAGCTGTTTATTTAAGTGGCTTTTATAATGTCAACACACTGTATGTTCAGACGTACAATAATAAAACTGCAATATTGATGTAAAATTGTGTGACAAATCATATAAAAATAAACCATTGATCTACACATCAGTTTATCATGCAAAACATCTGTTCATGAAATGTCATGACGCATCAGAAGACTGTCCAAAAGGCATTTCATAGGTCTCAAGCAATCATGTCTTCACAAACACTGTACCCTGCATAAAAGATCAATTCTTGATTGTCTTCAACACAGGAAAAGGGTGTCGTTGAATTAAACAGTTGCATGGCAACAAACCAAAATGAGAATGAACATGACATACAGCTGCTTACTAAAATGATTTGTTTAATCCCTGTTTCTGTGAAATTGCAAGAGATTAAACAAGCTACAAACTCAGAGAGAGAATAAAGTTAACAAACATCAAATGAAAGCTGAAAATCGCAAGCACATACAGTATTAACATGAGACAAATATAAAGAACTTCATTCAATCAGTCGCAGAGTGACACTGACCTCTAGAGGAATTTTTAGGCATTACATTCTATAGGTAGTGAGGAGTTTATTGTAGAAAAAGTTCTGCGTCAGTTTTAGGACAGATTTCACATATGGTTTGCCAAACAGTGATGTGAAAAATTGACGACTCGTTTAGACAAATAAAATGTTATCCTGACGGTTTCAAATATTAATGTATGCTCTGGGTTTAGGCACGTATAGAATATAAAAATCACAAGAATGTTTTCTGGTTGCCTGAATTTGCTGTATAAGGACTGGAGGTAGGAAGGCAAAAAAGGCACATCTGAATCCAATGATTGTGTCACATCCTATCATCTTAGATTTCTTAATCGATATATCCCACTATGTATGTGATTCAATGACAGTTGAGAAAAAAAAATTATCTGAAAGTTAGCAGTCAGTTTGTGTATAAATGTAGGTTTCTGCCCAATTCTGACAGCTTTTGACTTAAAGGGATTCACCCAATTTATTTATTTTTTGCTTGCTTGGTTACATGCTTGGTTAGTACCAAAGTTCTCGTTATTTTGTTGCAGCTACACCGTTGCCACTTCAAAAGCCTGTCCCTTAGAAACACAAATGTTGCCTGAGAAGTCACTGGCTTACAGCGAACGCAGCCCTGGTGTGTCTCGTGTATTGAAATGATTTCAATTAACAGAAGAATGTCACAGAACACGTTCTCTCCCACATGTACAAATGCCTGACTTCATAATAAAATGCAGGCACATATGGTGACCATAATTAATGCAACATTTTTTTCATATTAAGGCATCAGTGATTGATATTCGCAAAACTATTCCCTTAATTTGGGAACTTTGGCTATAGGGTTGGATTTCAATGCGATAATAATGCAATTTAACTGATTCCAAAATGTAATGACGGGACAGAGACCAAGACATTCTAAAGACTTCCAGGAAGTCGTCAATAAATGAAATAGTAGACAAAACTGATGATAAACCCACAGCTCTGTCGAAAATAATCGTGAAAGGGCATGATTTCAAAGTTCTGGTTGGAAAAAGGACATTTTAAGGCCACGTTTAGTCATACTAAGTCGAAAAAAGTGGCATGAACTTCACAGAGAATATGTGAATATACAAGTTTCTTTAAAGGGTAGTTCACCCCAAAAATGAAATTCTGGTCATTAATTCTCATCTCTCATGTTGTTCCAAACCCGTAGACCTTCGTATCGGAACACAAATTAGACTATGTTTGATGTGAATTCGAGAGCTTTCTGACCCTCCATAGACAGCAATGCAACTGACATGCTCAAGGGACAGAAAGGTAGTAAGGACATTGTTAAAATAGTCCATGTGATGTGTAGTTCCCTTGCTGTCTATGCAGGGTCAGAAAGCTCTCGGGTTTCATCAAAAATATCTTAATTTGTTTCCGAAGATGAACGAAGGTCTTACAAATTTGGAACGCAGCATTGAGGAGATTAATTCATGACAGAATTGTCATTTTGGGTGAACTATCCCTTTAAGACACATTTATAAAACAACATTAAAATATAAACTTTCGCTTTTTTTTCAGGCTATTACATATTTACAAGGAAGGAAAAAACATTAAAATATCAATAATTCAATAGATCAATATACAGGACAAAACATGTATTCACAAATTGGCAGTAATGATGGATTCACTGTATATCAGTCTGTTAGTGTCAGCCAGCAGCGCCGCCTGACTCGGGTCTATTTGCATGACCTTCTGTGCCATATGTCCAAAAGCCCTTGGGCTTATAATAATACACGGGCCCGCAAAATGTACGGTCATGGGCGTCAGAGTCGTACACAGCGGGGCGGATGGGAGCGAAACACTGGGCAAAACTGAGGTGTAAAATTAAGAAGCGTCATGATTGGGGAGCCTGGTGGAGGGACGAGAGTAATCCTACAGGGGGGGGGGGGGGACCGACGTGACGCGGATGCTTGTGTGAGCCGCTGGCGCTGCTGGGCGACCGGCTCTTCGGAGGAGGGCAGTGCTGCACCACCTGTGGAGGGCCCTGAGTTGCAGCGAAATGGGCAGCAGGGAAGGCAGCATAGCCTGTTGGGATAGGGTATCCGTTTACAGGTATAAAACGCTGGTTTTGAGGCATCGGTGCTGCCATGAAGCCTGTGATTTGTCCCGGTGGGAGGCTCTGCGGAGCTCCGTAGATGTATCCGGCGTAGCGCGGGCTGCTGAGGTTGCTGACGGGGCTAGCGCTCAGAGAGGTAGTCTGGGTGGTGGCGTTGCCTCCGGATGGTGTGCTGGAGCTGGCGTGAGAGGACAGACCCTCCCAAGCACGTAGTCGGGCGTGGATGTCTTTGAATCTCGGCCGTCGAGCGGGTCCTTCCTGCCAGCACTCAGTCATCAACGCATACACGCGAGGAGGGCAATCCTCTGGGCAGGGCAGCAGCTGCCTCTTCCGCACCATCTCCATCACTTCCTGGTTGCTGAAACCGTAATAGGGCTGCAGGCCAAAGCTGAAGATCTCCCACAGAACCACACCAAACGCCCAAATGTCAGAGTCTGTTGTGTACTTCCCGTAAATGATGGCTTCTGGTGGCATCCAGCGAATAGGAACGAGCATTTTGGGTTGGACTCTGTAATAATCTGAAGCGTAGATTTCTCTTGAAAAGCCAAGATCAGAGATCTTGATGTGAAGTTGCTCACCAACCAGGATGTTTCTTGCCGCAAGGTCTTTGTGGACGTAAAAGTGGCTTGCGAGGTACTCCATCCCAGCTGCGACTTGAATGGCCAGGTGAAGGAAGTCTCCATGATCGAGACTGGACTTGACGGTACCATCTTCGTCGCTACTGCAGCCCACATCTGAGTGGGGAGAGTGCATGATGAGAAACTCATGGAGGTCTCCTTGGGCTAGGAACTCGAAGAGCATGCAGACGGGCTGCTCTTGGGTCACGACACCCAGGAGACAAACCACATTGGGATGATGAAGTTCTGCCAGGACAGATGCTTCCTGCTGGAAATCGCCCCAATGTTGTGCACTTGAGATGTCCTTCAGTGTTTTTATGGCAACTAGCTGAGCTTGCTCCATGCCTGGCAGGTACAGGTGGCCTTTGTAGATCTTACCAAAGTTGCTATCTCCCAACTCCTCCATGAAGCGCACTGCAGACAGAGGAAGTTCTTTGGCTTTGCTCTACAGAAGAGGAAGAAATAGAAGAGTAAGGCTGGGCTGGCAAATTTGTTATTGCAGATATCAGGCAATAATGTAGTAAATGATTTGTGATCAAGTGTGATCAACAAATTATTTTGAGACATATGTAAATATATAAGAAATACATGCAGAATACATTTTTAGTGTCAGTAATTATGTATTTCTCAATTTAATTCCATTATTATAATTCATGAATATCTACTTCATATCACATTTATCATAATTACTAATAATGGAATGATATATATATATATAGTTATATATATCATAGATATATATATATCTAGGCTATATATATTATATAATTATTTGGTTTCTTTTGTTATTAATCTCATGATCATACACGCCTTTGTAGCAAGAATATTAAAATGACTGTACAATAAGCTAACAAATTAGTTAGTTATGAGATCTGCGAACGATTCATTATTAGGAATCTTTCATAATACTATTACTGTTTATTAAAGCTAACTTAAAGTAATATTTAGATAACGCCAAAGGTACTTTAAATAAATAGGCTTGAATAATAAAATATTTAATTGATAATTAAATTAAATTATTAAACAATTTGAGAGAAAAGGTATGGTAATAACATGTCATGCTTTTTTTGTTAATCCATGAAGAAACTTTTGTCAACTGTTGTAGCTTTGTTTTTAATCTTTTACTGTGTTGCTGAAAAACAAGACATGCGGCAACCTCAACCACTGACCACAGAAATGCATAAAACCTCTGTTTACTCTTAAAATATTCTCTGTCATGTACATTTATGTACTTCGCAGAAGCTGTCTTAACACTTACATGACAGTCACTATATGTCTCTGTATGGTTTTATCCACTATATGCATGATATAGCTGTAAGTAACATGCATAATGTTGTGTGACTGGTATGGACAAGACTCATAAAACAGGAAATAACAAGTTTGCCAAAAGGTCACAGCTACATTCAGCGGAGAAATGAACCGCATCAAATAAAAGATAGGAGTCTCTTTCTTTGAAAGAAGCAGATGTTTTGTATTAGCATCAACTCTGCCTGAGGCTAAACATGTCTCATCCCTGTTTTGGATATTACTTGAGTGAATGGTGACCTTTGTATGACCTTAGTCTGAGCTTTGGCCTGCAGCTGAGACTGTAGATGAGAGGTCTCAATGTGTTACAGATACAAACAGCACTTCAGTGTGTCAAAAGGTCTGATTAATACTGGAACTAAATGGAACTACCATCATCTCATCAAAATATTTGTTTGTAAAAATGTCTCTCTAACCAGCAACCAAGATGAAAAAGCAAGGAAAAACCATTTTTAAGCGAAAATCTCATTTGAATCTGCTTTGAATGATCCAAATGGAATGATAACAATATTAGATTCCTCTCCAGGCCTGGAAGAGATTGCCTCCATATGCTCATCCTGTCGTTTTGCCTCCTGTTTGTGCGGTGCCCTTAACTCAGGAATGCACACTAATTCAAACGTTATGAGAATGCCCAGCGACTCCAATGGACAAAAAGCATAAGAATAAAAATCAAAACAGACACAACCGATAACAATGTTTGTTTGCACATATGCTCAATGTTGTTTTAGCACCTGATTCACTAAAGTAGGCCAATCAGAAACTACTTAAATGTTAAAGCTCATTTAGCACCTTTGGGTAATAAGAGAATAAGATGCAGGTTTTGTGCCAGAATCCGATGATACACTGTGGTGTAAATGCACTTTCATAGTTGGTTATGATCTGTTAGTGGTAACATCTTACCTTTGGTTTGTATGCCGGGAGCATGGACATCTCCACGTTCTGGCCGCGTACTGGTTTGGGCTGACGTGGGGCTGGTGGACGTGAGGCTTTCTGGTTGTTTCGGCACACACAGATGAAGAAGAACAGCAGGGCAATGGCCAGCGGTATAGCAACGCTTGGTACCAGGATGTACAGGATCCCCATACTGCTGCTGCCATGCTTGGGCAAATCTGTGGACAATCAATATACAAATATATGAACTAAAACCATACGAAAAGTCTGTTATAACAACATTTGCACTCAAGCTAAGGCCATGCTAATTAAAATATGTGTTTTGGAGTAAAATCTTTCAAAGATTACCCAAGTTTGGTTATGTTCAGAACAGAATACAAGCACACTGCATACTAAAAATATACTGTACACTGCATACTCATTTTTTTAAATGGCATATTTTTTAATCATGCACTTGACCTTATTTCATGCATGTTTGCGAGCACAGAATCGCAGTGTGGTGTCACATATTAGTGCACGGCTACAACCAAAATATAATTCATGAGATGCCTTTTTAACCAAAATCAGTTGTGTAACATCTTTCACATTTTGCAGTCCCAATGAAAATAATTGGTAAAAAAAAAAAAAAAAGATAAAGTAAAATCATAGCTCATATTATTAAGTCATGTTTATTGCTCTCATCACACTTGAAATGGGAGGTCAAGTCAAGTGCACTGCATTGTTACTGTTGAATAAAACAAACAAAAAAAATGATTTTAGTAATTAAAATAAAGCCAAAATAAAACATATAATATTAGAAAACTTGAAAACTTAACTGTAAAAAATTAAATAAAAATGAGAAATGTTGAACTATGGGAAATACTGTACCTAAAAAACTACATTAAAAGTTAATGAAGCATTTAAATACTGCCCAAAAAATTTTTTTTAAATACACACATCATTATAAATACTATATTAGTATAGCCTATAAATAATGCTAGTAGTGCATTGCATTGTGGGATACAGCATTTTAACAATTTCGGTAGATCTTACCGGTGTTCTGTGCATAAATAAACCCACATACAACACAAAGCATGCATACTGTATATTTTGGAAATATTATGAGTGTAGCATGCTATTCTGAACATAGCCTATGTCAATATGAGCAGTGCATCTCACCACATGGAGGAATGTCGCAGAGCTCCATGCGCACACGCTCATCTAGGGTGAAGCACCAGGGAGCGTCGTGCTTGTTGCCGGGGTTGCGACAGTAGGAATGTCCCCCGTTGAGCTCTGGGTAACGCATGGCCAGGAAGGTGTGGCTGTGGGGATACTGCGAGTTCCACGGCTGACACTGACGACCAGATTTTGTCACGCTGACTGTCCCACGAAAATCCGAACCGCTGTTGTTATAACATTTGTGGCCTAAAATGAAAGAGAATTCATTTAGATTTTCAATAAAATATTATTTTGATAAGTCTTTTTTAATAATGACACAAAACACATACTTTTATTTATGGTCTCAGCTATTGGGATGCCTATTCTCATACAGTTGGCAGCCTCGGGACTGTCTGAAGCGGCCAGGTCTTCACAGTTGGGCAGTTTGAGGCGCTTGAGGATGAGGGGGTTGGAGCGAGCGATGATGTACTCTGTCTTACACAGGTCGTTCTCCAGAATCTCACACTCGTCCTTGCACAAGTCCCGTGGTTTGTCCATGCCAGAGCTGCGGTCACATGTCGGGAAGGCAAAATGGCACAGGGATGGGATAGCAAACTGGGAGCAGCGATCTGACAGGTGATTGGAGGTGCCAATCATGGTGAACGCCGCTGAAAAAAAAAACAACAGAAACAAGCCTTCACACAGGGGTTTCCTCCAGATTTTAAAGCAAAAATAAGCTATTGTGGATTCCAACAAGCTACGTAACAGTCTAGCGAAATTATATCTTGCACAAACAACAAAGAAACAAAGTTCTGGTGAATTGTTGTGGTTTCGCAAGAAGCTGTTGATTCAAAACATTGACTGCTCCACTCTTGAGAGAAAAAAAAAAAAAACAAAAACCACTGAACAATAAAGATACCACAGTGAATGCCTGTGTGATCTAAAATAGCTACAACTGGGAAATTTCTCAGAGAAAACAAAAAACTATTGAAATCTAAAGCCAGACTTAGTCCAGTCCATATGTGTATGATACTAAGATTTAGCTTTAAAAAACCTTTAGACTCTCTCAGGCTACATAACATTTCTCTCTGGTTCTGGTATCAGATTGTAATACCATGGCAGATATATAAGATGGTCTTGAATAATTACTATATTCAGATTTAGGTTATTCAAAGAATACCGTCATAAATGTCCATGTATGACCATCGTAAATGTCCAAAACACAGCCTAGCTGGCAAAAGCTCTCTTATCTAAGGCTTCAGCCTGATTTTATCAGCTGCATTTCAGTTGAAGTATGTACAAAACAGTTGTTTTGAAACTTCTTTTGTAAGGACTGAGAAGCGAATGTTTTTTAAAGGGCTACCTGTGATTTGGGTCTCAATCTCGCCTTGCATCTGCAACGAGTCCACGAAGATACTCCTGTTTCCTATGAAGCGAGCACACGCGATCCCTCTGTATGGCTGGCAAAAACCTTCCTCATCAAAATCATCTCTAAAAACAAAATAAACGTGAAATATGCATGTTAATTATGGCAAATTAGGTTAGCGGGCCTTAAAAACAATATACAGCCCAGATCCCCCTAGTACATTGGCTTTTATCACAGTTTCTTTTTTGGCATTCAGGGAATTCATGCAATGTTGTAATTTTAACTCCAGCACTAGAGGGCAGTAAGTGCCACTGTATCACACAAATACACACAGCTGCAACCCCACAGAACAAACCTGGCATATTTAATCAGCCTATACAATACAAATCCAACATATGAAAAATACATTCAAATGGAATATAATACAGACCTGGATATATCATTTAAAGCATTCAACATATCATTAAAAAAAAAGACGTTTTGTTCTGTGTCTGCATGTCATACCCTGTAATTCAAACCATATGAACGGGTGGTTCTCGCAAACATGTATGTCATCAAGGGGATAGGAGACAGGGGGGAGGAGAACCAACAAAAGACCGGGGGGGGACACGGACAAAGACAAAGGGAGAAGGGAGCAAAGGGGGGGGGGAAAAGCAAAAGGAAGGGGGGGGGGGAAAACAATGAAGCAACAAACGGGGGGCGAGAGAACCAAAAGGCACGAAGAAGAAAAAGAAAAAAAGAAGGGGCAAAAAGGGGAAAAGAAAAGGGCGGGGGGGCGGACAGGCGGGAGGTTAACGACAAAGGGGGGAACAGCAGAAAAAAGGAAGGGGGAAGAACAGAGAAGCCAGCAAAAAAAGGGAAAAAAAGAAAAAAAAAGGAACAGGCACCCATAGGGGGGGTCAACAACAGCATCCCGAGGGCGCCCCAACCTCGCGTGCAGACCTAAAGAAGACAGGAGAAACCGCAAAAGGAAGAGGTGGGAGGAAACACAGGACAACGAAACAAAGAACGCAAGACCGAGAAGGGGGGGGGGCGCAGACATGACACGGAACAAAGCGGGGAAAAAGGAGAAGAGTGAAGGGGGGGGGGGGGGAGGGAGGAATCAAAGACGAAACAGACGGACACGGAATGGACACGGACGAAATTAACGGAGAAGCGCACAAAGGAAGGGCCGAACCCAACTGAGAAAACGAAAGAACAACCATGAACAGCGCGTAGAAGTACAGCAAGGCCAAAAAAGCAAAAAAAAAAAAGAAAAAAAAAAAAAAAAGGAAAAAAAGAAGCAGGAAGGGGGGAGCCGAATAGAAGAAGGGGGGCGGCAAGGGGAGGGGAAGGAGGCGAAAAGGGGGGTGAGAACGGAAACAACGGGGTGGGGGGGAGAGGCGGGAGGGAGGCGCAGGCAAGGCAAGAAGAAAACCGAGACACAGACAGGCAAGAAAGACGCCAAAAAAAAACAGAGGCAAGGGCGAACGGGGGGGGGGAAAGAAACAAGAAGAAACAAACAGAAGCAAAAACAAAAAAAAAAAAGGACAAAAAAAAACAGGGGGAAAAAAAAAAAAAAAAAAGAGGGAAGAAGAGAACCAAAAAGAAAACGAAAATACAGCGCGCCGAATCAACACACCGAAAGAAGGAGAAAGGCAGGACCACCACACAAAAAAAGACAGAAGGGGGGAAAAAAAGGGCGACACAAGAAAAGGGGCAACCGAAAGAATTGCGGGGGGGGGAGGGAAAAATAGACGAGGACCCGGAGCACGCGAAAAAGAAACCAAAGAAAGGCAAACAGAAGAGATAAAGGAAAGCCGGAGCAAAACAGGCAGGGTCGGATCCATATATACACTAAGAGAGAAAAAAGCAAAGTCTGAGTCACTGCTGGACTCCAGTGATTTGCAATGCGGTAAACCAAAACAATTTGACTTGATAACATGTAAGATAAAATGAGAGAAAACAATGATCAGGTTATGAACAGTTCAAATAAACAGACAAAATGTGAAAAAATCGGAATCAATTAAAATGGTTGGTGGTGTTAATGAAAAGCAGGCGTGTGAAAGGTCAGAGTTCAAAAGTCAAAGCAGTGTCTGAGGAGCAAACGTCAATCCAGACATTAGCACTCAATCTGGACATGTTTGGAATAGAATACTAACTTTATTTATTTTTTAAATAAGTTTTACTTACTCTTTATACTATATATAAAATACTAGAAGAATATGAATGATTCTATGGTCATATATATTATTATATAAATGTTTTAAACAGTAGTACATAATATTTTTGCGAAATGACTTAAAGGTGCAGTAGATGATCTCGGAAAATGCTAACTTTAGCCTGATATCACAGAAAGCGAATGTCCCACCCTCCCTGCAAATCACCATCCAAAGCCACGCCCCCTGAACGCACATACGCTCACAGACCACAGACAACATTACTACAATAGGCTACATCAGCTGTTCTCAATTCCAGCCCATGTTCCGAAGTGAAGTAAACTTCAACGGATTTCCCCCGCTCAGGGAGTAGGGAGCATGAACACTGTGTAGGGATCATATCGAACGGAACACAGTTCATGCACGTAGCTCAAATCTAATGAGCTGGTGCGAGGCCTGGATTAACCGCACGGGCTAACATCATTTCATTCACCGTCAGGAAACTATAAAGTACTCTACACATACACCAGGATGTGAAGACATCGTCCTTTTGAATAGGTTTGGTCTGTCATTCTCAGCTCTGTCTGCCAGTGATTCGTGAATGTGCTGATGACGTATCCTTTCTGTCGGCGAAACCCGGTCGCAGAGCTTGCAGATACATACATTGACAGGCAGAGGATGAAACGCCAGTATGGTTAAACAAAACGCCTCGGACCAGCGCATGGACTAACATTTCTTGATCCTACGCCTTCCACAGAATATATAAATACAGACAAATACATTTAAACAACTTAACTTAATGATTGCTATTGGGATGTGAAGAGACTTTCAACCAGCATAAAAACAGTGTCTTGGCGGTGGGGGTAAACAAAGGACATTCACCTAACTCTCTGGAGAACATTGCACCCCTTTACTGCTGGCAGTCTGCGTTCAGCTATCAGCTGGAAAGAAATAAAATTGGCCTTTTATACATTCTATTTAAGCAGTGTAAGCAGTAGCCGTTACGTCTAGTCTAATCACATATTCAACCACTGGCAAATACGGGTTGGTAAGATATTTGAATGTTTTTGAAAGAAGACTTTTAATGTCATCAGTACTCACCCCTTAATCAAGTGCAGACAGAACTCACCATCAGAATCGACTGCTGATTTGGTACACTTACACTTTTTTTAATTATCACAGATGAAAACAGCTTTTCTGCTTTATATTTGTTGTGGAAACCTTGATGGATTTTTTAGGATTCTTTGATGAATATAAAACATCAAGTTAGTTTAAACTAGGATTATTGTAATAAATCGTTCACTTCACTTCTTGATATCTATTTAAGCTCCGCACACTTGGTGAATAAAAAGATATACTAATCCTCTTAACTAGACAAAAACCCCATACTTTTGAATGGTAGTGTATATATTTAAGTTATACAATGGAATATATCAAAGTACAATTGGCATTACAATCTGACAGTATCCCCATGCAAACCCTACAGTTCTGATTTGTAAGGGCAATACAGTTTAGTAAAAAATTTGTCCTGTCAAGTATTATGTAAAACAGCTCCATCTAAAATTGAGGCCAGCACAAGAATCCGGCACAGTGACAGGCACTGGAAAAGTTTCACAGCTCTCCAGCATGTGCGTCACAGGAGAATGCATTGGTAACTGTGGCCACCCACAGAATGACTAGGAGAAACAGTTGTTGTGAAGAACTATAACCCATTTTTGCATAATATTGTTTTATTTTTTTTAACTTTCTCTTTCCCTTACATTCTCTCCTGCTGTCTTAGACACGCACATATACATGAACACACTCCAGTTCATCAGCGTGTGTTTGTGTTTCTTATGAAGCGCTTGGTTTGTCTAACCAGAAGTGAGTCCATGGCATGTCTTTACTCATCAGTGGCCACTGGAGCGATCATACTTAAAGCTAAAGTGTGAGGCGCAACAAAACTGTTTAATGACCTGTGACGTGAGAGAACCAGAGAAAGTTCTGTCTTTTACACACACACAAAACCATGAACTGACTTTTCAACATACCTTCAGAATCCAGCATGTGGCCACCCACAGAATGACTAGGAGAAACAGTTGTTGTGAAGAACTATAACCCATTTTTGCATAATATTGTTTTATTTTTTTTAACTTTCTCTTTCCCTTACATTCTCTCCTGCTGTCTTAGACACGCACATATACATGAACACACTCCAGTTCATCAGCGTGTGTTTGTGTTTCTTATGAAGCGCTTGGTTTGTCTAAACAGAATTGAAGTCCAGGGCATGTCTTTACTCATCAGTGCCAACTGGAAGCGAGTCATAATTAAAGCTAAAGTGTGAGGCGCAACACAAACTGTGTTAATTGACCTGTGACAGTGAGAGAACAAGAGAAAGTTCTGTCTTTCACACACAAAACATGATATGCTTTTCAACATACTCTTCAGATCCAGCACATTTTGGAATTCCTGCAGGCCTATTGAGTCGAGACAGGAAGGAGTGAGGAGTCTAAAAATGCTCCCCTGTGAGCTGAGTAGCAGAGAAATCATCTTGAGAGAGATGCACATTAAACATTCTTCAGGGTGTCCTATTCTTGAAAAGTGTAGCAAAAGCCATCCACAAACAATTATACAAAGGTGCCCAACATGTTGAGGCCACAAAGGAAAGTATAATTTATAATTTATTAATTTATATATTAAACATTTTGTACTAAACTGTATTGACTGATTTATTTATATAGGAAAATTCAACTTGAATTTTGATGTTTCTTATTATTTGGCATTTCCCTTTTGCTTTATTGACAGCAGCAATTAAGCAGACATTTCTATGTAAGCCCATTTCCACAAAAAAGTTATGCTTTAGAAAATCATAATTTTGATATAGAAAGTCATAATTATTACACTAAAAATCTAAATTACAAGATAGTAAGTCGTAATTATGACACAAAAAGTCAAACATTTATGACAGTTTGAGATAATAATTAATTTTTATTCATGATATGAAATGCTGAAATTATGAGATACTTAGAGAGTCATAAGTAATATATTGAAAATTTTACTTTTTATTATGATTTTTATGTCATATTTTGACTTTTAGTGTCATAATAATTTTTTACCAAAGCATTTTTTAAATTATGTGGGGGAAATGGACCTTCACAGATATGAACTCGACAAGATATGATTTGAAGATGTTAAATCAAAGAAAAAAAATCCAAACAACAGGAGAAGGTCTATGACTGTTATCCTGGTCGGGAGCTATTTCACCATCAAACCTCAGTTTGTTGCATGTTAAAGGGGTCATAGGATGCTACATGCACTTTTACAAGTTGTTTGAACTGAAATGTGAGTTGGCAGTGTGTGTACACAACAACCCCCATAATATCAAATCCAACCCAGTGGTTATGTTTTTTCAATCTACTAACATATTTACCCCATTTCTCAATTGAGCCGATCTCCGAATGCCTGTCATGTGTGACTCACCACGACAGGCCCTCCCAGATAGTTTGCATTGACAGAGTTTTTTCGCACAGACTGGACTGGCATCTTACCTTAGACCCGCCCTGAGTGACTGTCATCAGTCCGGTATTGTTTCAACACTGGAACAGGAGTAGACAAGAATGACTCCTAAGCGATTGAGGTGTTCTGTTGTTGGATGTAATTATGAACATTGCAGTCGTCATTTACTCACGACATCTGAGCTGTTGAAGACGCAGTGGATTACGTTTGTTTGTGAAAGGAATGCACCCCCGATCTACCTAAATGCATCTATCTTTGCGCAAATCATTCAGCAGCTAAAGTAAAGATTCCTCAGAGAGCAGCTCGGAGAGCGGTGGCAGGTAACAGCAGAGTCATTACATTCTAAAGAAAAATACTACAAAGTCTTGCTCTTAAACAATCTTTTTTGACAGTGTACAATAAGGTGTTTTTACACTACATTGGGAAATTTTAACCATACTATGTTACAGACTTTTCATTAAGAGCCTAAAGAATCATATCAACTTGTGGTGTGAGGTCATTCTTGTGCTGGCCTTTAAGTGAGGTCAACCAGATGCCCTAAAATTAATATCTTGGCCCAAACAAAGTTGTGATTTACAAGAGCCTTGTTAAGAAGGTTAAGAAGGAATCTCAGTCATGCTGTGTCGAAATGTGATTTTGAAATAAGCAGATCTGATTGCTGACGACTGATTTTATGAACAGATATTTCCACTTATTCCATTATAAGATCAAGAGACTCACTGGCCTACATTAATAAAACTAATTGTAGATAAGCTCACTTGAAGGGCTCCCATGATCATGGAAAACATGTGATTTCCAGTTCTGGAAACATCATGGAAATTATTAAGACCTTAAAGTAGAGTAAAACTGGTCCACAAGTCAGCTTGATATCATCAGTCTATCCACTGAGGGACCTTTGGTAGTCTAGAAAAAAAACTGTACACTACAAACATTTGGGTACTGACAAAGAAATGGAAATCTGGATTTATCTTTATGAAATGCTTAAAAAAAATACTGGAAAGATTGTAGAAAAGTTATGAAAGTGCACTGAATTGTTTGCCCAAAAAATTTAAAATTTACCTCAGGCCATCTAAGATGTAGATGAATTTCTTTTTCCTTGCATGCATACGATTGGAGAATTTTAGCAGTATCCATTGCTCACAGTGAATCTCCTGCCAATGGTTGCCGTTAGATGTGAGTTTGTAACTTTTTAAACTTAACACACAGTTTTTTCTGTTTTTCCAAAACATTAATCGAGGATCATAGTTTGTGGTATTACTTGTGGATTATGTGATGCTTTATCACTGTTTTGGACTCCTCATTTTGACAAGCACCCATTCCACTGCAGACATGCACTGTTAAATATTCTCTGCATCTCTCCAATCTGTTCTGATCGAAACAAATTAATTTACATCGTTGAAGGCCTGAGGGAGTAATGTTCAACACATTTTTTTTGGGTGAACTATTCCTTTAAGTCTAAATATACAGGTGACTCTTGTGTAATGTTGAAAATTCATGTTTAGTTGAAATAACATACTGCCCTCTATCTACTTGTATATGAGAAGCACACTTTATTGAATGATTTATCCCTAAACATGCAAAGACTGTTTTTCATGACTAAAGGATCCCTCCTAAACTCTTGTGTTAGATCACCTCTCTTTAATATTTCATGGGCTCAACGGTGATGCATGTACTTAGAGGTTCTGATCTCATCCAAATTCATGTCATATTTTATGTGCTCATATAAAATTAATACATGCACCTCTGGAGTCTCTAACACTCAATAATTTCATCTCAGATACTTTGTGTACCATGAAAGCAACAATGGTCAATCATATCACTTCTCAGTGACTGTGAGCCTGACATTTTATGCACTATGAATGTTAATGTCCATATTATCAGTTCTGTTTTGATGAAACACTTTCCAAAACATCTTAACTTTGTTGTTACTGTAAGTATGAAGGGCATTCCAGAGTAGAGTTTGTGAAGACGGGCAGACTGCCTGAATCTGATTTCATTTGCTATGTATTTTGCACACACACAATCTTTGAGTTTTTTTTAAAAACTCTTCTGTATGCCAGATGTAAGACACATACAATCTTGTATAATGGGGACTAGACTTAAGACCTTGAGAAGGATTTTGAAAAAGAGAGGATCCAGTTCACAGTCAGGTTTACTCCTCAGCTAATGTTTGACCTGGGTCAATGGGAGTATATTTAACAATGGGGGGAATATGGGTAACAGGTGACTGGTTTGTCCCTGAAACAGGGGGGCCTGTGGTCTGTGACTGCATCTCGGGAGGAAGGGAAAGACAGCCACCAAGGGACTCTCATTAGGAGTCACGAAGAAAAAGAGGAACGAGTCCTCATGTTACACTACCACAATAGCAGCCTCTATTACAGAAGCAAAGGACACAACCCTGTGACCCCTGAGATCTCTCAGAAAGAGAGAAATGGGGCATGCAAACTATAGTCAAAGACTAGACACTTGATCTGAGCATAGATTAAAAAAATCTAAATGCTTGTTTTGACAATGTATTAATGTAAAAAAGCCAGTCATATGAAATGAATGTAGAGTAAGCTGACAAAAATACCTTTTTCAATAATAATAATAAGGATGTTTAATGTATATTTGTAAACTTAAACTGACACGTTATCTAATTACTAGTATTTTATTCATTACCATTGTTATTCACTTTTTTATTATTTAATGAGTTTAATTCAATATAAGATAAAGAGAAATACTCAAAATAAATTACTTAAAACTTGTATAACAATTTACAATATATTATTATTATTACACCAGAGTATCCTATCTGCATTAAAAACATTAAGGAGGGGAAAACCACCTGTTAATTATTATTTTTGAATAACTGAATAATTAAAAAAAATTTGAAATTTTTTTTTGGTCCAAGCCATTGTTTTATTAATTTTTATTAATTTTTTTATATTTAACTTAAATAGTATGTGCTCAAATAAATGACATATTAGATTTTCTCTGTGGTATCAAAATTTAGCATCAAGAATCGTGAAATGTCACTGGCATTTTATTTATTAATTAATTTTTTATTTAACCTAAATAGTATGTGCGTAAATAAATGACATATTAGTTTTTTTTGTGTGGTATTAAAATTGAGCATCAAGAATCGTGAAATGTCACTGGTGTTTTGTTGGTATCCTGACAGCTCTATATCCATCAGAAGCCTGATTAGATGTGCAATTGAATCTATGATCTATGCTTTAGGAACCCAGAAGATTAGCCGCCCCTTCTCTTCACTCCGCACTCCATCTGACCACATCACATCCCCTGAGAGAAACGCTGAGCCTCGGTCTCCGATTTCTCAATTTAAAGGTCCCCGTCCACTGGGTGCAACTGCTCTCGCTGAAACAAATAATCTGGAGATTGGCTGTACGGGTGTATTAAAACCCCCACAGATGATTTGCTTATACAATGTGCAGTTAAGTGATTTGCTAAACAAAAGAGGGCAGAAAGGTCAAGCTGTTAGGAGCCCATTAGGACGAGAGGTGACAACGTACATGGAGAAAAATAGTCCACGTTTGTTTTTCTATTCACTGAACCACAATGTGTACTGATCATTAAATAACAAACAGAACTGACCAGCTGAGGTGTCACAAAACAAGTAATTAGGTGGAGTAAACAAAGACTGAATTGTGCCAGCTGATAGCGTTGTTTATTTGCACATGCTTGTAACGGTGCAAACACACCCACAAAATTAGTGCTAAACACAATTTGCATGCCGTAGTTCTCCATCGTGTGCTGATTCTGAGAACTCAGTTGTGAAGAATATAGCAGGCTACCGCAGTATTTATCAAAATTAAAATTCCTTTAATGAATTACTTCCATCATGATCAACATAAAATTTGCAAACACGCTCTTAAATAAAATTATTTTTTACAATATTATTTCCATGGGTGATAATAGCGCAACTATTAATTTACAAACATTTTAAATTAAATATAAAAATTTGATTACATTTACACAAAGACGTAAATTAAAAGAAATAGTTCTAACCAAAATAAAACTTAACTGAAAATTGACTCACTCTCAGGCCATCCAAAATGTAATTGCGTTTGTTTCTTAATTAGAGCAGATTTGGAGAAAATTGGCATTACATCACTTGCTCACCAAAGGACCCTCTGCAGTGAATGGGTGCCGTCGAGAGATTCCAACAGCGGATAAAACTCCAATCATCCACAAGTCAATCCCCATAACTCCTTTAGATCATTCATGTCTGTGAAGTGAAAGCTGCTTTTTTTTAATTAACAAATCACATCATTAGGCCATTTTAACTTTAAACCGGCACTTCTGCCAAAATATCAGTCCTATAACCGAGAAAGGCGATCCCACAATACAGACATCCCTTCCACCATACGTGTTCAAACTGTGTTTGGATTGTGTTTTGCTTGTTGCTGTTTGTCTTGATCTGGTTGCACTTTTTCTCGCCTGTCTCCGTGAATGACTTTTATTTTATTGGCAGAAAGCACAAGATGGGCGACATTAATTTGAGCTGAAGTCATTGTTTGGAAGTTAAAACTATTGTTTTAATCATTTTATCATGCAAACGGCACTGTTTTTTTCCACTCAACAACGACTTCCACTTTTTAACTGAGTCATGCTTTTATCACCTGTTTGGACTCTCATTCTGACGGCACCCATTCACTGCAGATGATCCATTGGTGAGCAATTGATGTAATGTTAAATTTCTCCAAATCTGTTCTGATTAGGAAACAAACTCATCTACATCTTGGATGGCCTGAGAGGGTGAGTATATTGTCAGCAAATATTCATTTTTGGGTGAACTATTCCTTTAAATTGCATTAAGTTATGGTAAGTACTTAATTTAAGTACTTAAATGGTCAATCTGTGGTGCTTAGTGAATAAGACAGGGTTTTTGCTGAAGAGGCACAACTCTGATTTCACACTCAGTGTGTGTGTAAGTATTTGAATAGATGTGGGTGTGTATGCATCTGCTTGTGTGAAAGTTATAAAACTGAATCCTGACACCACTGTTATTTACTTCATATGTTATTGCGCGCTACGTGAATCTACATTCGTCTGCCAAAAAAGCGCCTGAAGTTCATGCTTTAATCAGTGTTGGCTCAAAGAATTGGCACAGCACCACTAAACTGACAACATGACTCATATAATCACTAAGCAGAGTAAAGAACAACCTTTATCCAAGCAAGCTTCTCCACCATGTTTTGATATGTGCTTGCGATTTGTCACACCTTGTGATTTACAAAGCCAAAGTGTATAGATCATAATGCAAACATGGCTGTTTAAATGACAAGAACATGCATGTTTAACACAGCCGGTGTGTTTTTATAGAGAGTGGGGAACCTTGAGTAATTATGCATTACACACGGCTTACTTCCAGGTGTAGGAAAACATAGGAACTCCACATAAGCCGGGGAATATCAATAAATAAGCTCACTGTACACAACTGTCTCTGCTTTCCTTAAGCATGACCTATTTATCTCTGTCCATATCAACAGAACAAATCATTATACATTATATATATCATTAAAATATCTTCACTAAGACATTATTTCATAACTTTAGCATATCCAAAGCTGTAAAAAGCATTAAAAACGAAAGGAACTTGCACTGCAGGTAAGGGGTTATCCATTTGAGAGGGGCTCTGGGAATAAAGTTCATGCTCTCCCAATAAAAGCAAATTTACTGGCCCCATATCCCTCTAAAAGTAATGGGAATAAGACATAACTTATTCCCTCAGTGAAAAGAAGAGAGAAAGAACGTGTTTCTAAGCTTTCATTCATATTTACAGTTGTGTATCCAAACTTGCGTCCGCTGTAGCTCAAATGGAAAAAAATCAGAAGGCTTTGGCTGCCAGACTTTGTTCATGGAAAAACATGAGGAGAGGGTGCAGGGCATAGAGTCAATAGAAAAAGGAAAGGCAGAAGACGGCGAGAGAAAGAGACTGGGGATACTCTGAATACATAATATATTATTAAAGTATAAAATACCATAAATCCCTAGTTCAAAATGCCTAATTTATTCATTCAGAGGTAGACAACATGATAAGATTATAATTGTATTCTTTGATTATAAGCATTGTTTTTTTTACTGGGGTTGAGAGCTTAACCTGGTTATGACAAACATAGTTATATTTATATATCATACATATAAATGTATAACACAGTCCAAAAAATAAACTCTAAATTATACTTTTATAAGTTGTGAGAATTTATAGAATTGTTAGAACAACCGCCACATACCCTCCTAATGGTACTAAATGCACATATTTGTGTCTGTGATGACCTAATCGCACTGGCATTTGACATTACTTTTTTAAGGGACCCGTACAATCAATTATCAACAGGCTGTCTATGGCATGACGGTGGGTCTTCTGATGTAAATTGGTGGTAGACGGTTAAATTGGCATCATATGGGGTGCTGGGGATTAGGCTACCTGCCTACGTTCTTGCCCTGATACGGGAAATATTTTTGCGAAGGTCCAGATCAGTGATCGACTGCACCTCCGCCATAGAGCATACCAGGTCAAAGGTCGTATACCAAGAGACTCATATTAAAGCTCCAATCTTCAGTCCCCATCACACTTAGTTACAAACTCCATGACAGCTAAGATTTAGATATTGACCTAAGCCTGTATCTTCTTTCTGGTGAGCTATAGTTTTCTGCAGTTATTATAACCTATTTTGAAGCTACAACAACAAGTGCATCTTTGTCAGGTTTCAGATAATTGTACACAATGGAATAAATGTTGAGCAAAATGTTGTGAAAAAAAACAGCATTACGCACTAATAAATAAAGGGGGATACATAAATCCTATTTTATATTTAACAGACTGTACTGTATATGCATATGCTAGAACGCCCCTTATAGCTTCAAATACAAATGACACAGATTAATGAAAAGTTAAACATACAAAAGTAGTCAATAAGTCAGCAGTGCATATAGTCCTGGTCTATATAAAATTACCAGTTCATATGATTTAAAGTCACCATTATAAGGAATCAAGTGAGATATAAAGTTCCCAATTATAGAAAAATTAAGCCGCATTTGTGAGATAAGTTGTCACAATTACAAGAAATAAAGTTGCAATTATGAGAAACAAACTCACAATTTAGATAAAGTCAGAATAATGAGAAACAAGGTCAGATTTGACCAGAGGTGATACATGACCTTAAAAGTTTGAGAACTATTTTTGAAAAATAAAGTCACGTTTGCAATATTTTTTTAATTCTGAAGTGGAAAACTGACTTACATAGATATATAGTGACCAGTTCTAAGGGTAATATGTCCCATTAGTTTAAAAAATGTCTGTGATGGGGAAAAAACATGAAAGCCCATGAACTTGCAGTAAATCTAAGCTGCTTCTACAAGTTCTGTAACTCAAAGCACTATACAAACAAGCTGCTACTTACTTTCATAACTTTACAAGTAAATTACTGTCCATAACAACACACCACAGTGACACAGTTCTGAATGACCAAATACATCTTCAAAAGCTTTAAGAATCAAATAAATCACATCTAGGCTTTAACATCAAGCAAAGAAGTTATGAGAGCCCTTGGTTAAATCCTTGTTGAAACGGAGAGCTTTCTAAAACTGAAGCACTTGAATATCTTTCAGAAGTATTAGTGTAGTCGTTACTCAAAAGCAGTACAGGGCCCCATCAAGATGTGCTCCTTCAGACAATGCTGAGGCTTCTGGGATATCCAGCTCCCGTACCCCAATAGCCCAGCTTTGAGCGAACAATGGTCTGGAATTTGTTAAGATCAGTTCGATCCACCATTCAGCAGGCCAGCTAAAACCGCAATCGTAAAAAAGCTGAGTTTCTCGTTTTTAAATGTAATTTTATTTGAGAAAAAGTTTCCCTTTCACACAGCTGGGAAAACTTTAACAGGCTTGACAAGCCGGTGATGGTAGTATTAATCTTTTCAAACTTGGAAAAAGGGGATTTTATAAACAACCTTGAAGAAATGTGGGGCCGTATACGGTTCAAACGCCTGCTATTAAAGAATTCTGCTGACGTTTCATGGGAGACCAGCAGCACAACTGCATTATGTAAATTAAGCTGTCTCTTCATGCTAAAATCACAGTAAAGAAATCATGTCTATTTACAGTACATTAACGATATTTTGATAAGGATAACCTCAGCAGCTCCTTCAGTATTATTTATGTGCATCACTTTCAACTGAAAGTCAAACAGCTGAATTCGAAAGAAAGATTGCTATTGATGCAGACAACATGTACTAAAAATGAGAATCAGAAATGGTAGAAACTGTAGTAGGACTGTCATTTTCAAGGCCTGCAACTGACAAACACCAAAAAATGTATTCTTGTAGCTTCATAACATTACAGTTAATCCACTGATGTCACATGGACTATTTTAATGATGCCCTTACTAGGGATGCACCGAATATTCGGCAACCGATTAGCCGATAGCGAAAGGCCTAAATAATCTGTACCGACCAATACTACTGATCAAATGAGCACGCACTAATGCAGCAAACATGTCGGCAGTGTGAACGTATTTAAACTAGCAGAAAGTGCCGACGATTACAAGTACGAAGCACCGACAGCCGAGAGACTGGGTTCGTGCACATCCACCGTCTTCCGAATAGACGAAGAGTGCTGATGCGGTGGTTAGGTTATGGATGATGAGTGAAACGTGAAACTTCCTTTACGCGATTTAGTAAATCATGCAGAATGTAATATTTTCAATGCACTCCGCTTGCATGTATTCCGACAGCGCTGCCCCGTCTCCCGCGCCAGGGTTCAAAGTCCAATGCTGCGAGGAAATCTGCGCTGAAGCTGTTTGTCTGTCCAGTTGCTCAGTCCCTTGTTTTTGTGAATTTGTTTAAGGCATTGACACTCTGCTACGTTCAGACAAACTCTTCTCCAAAGTCGTATGAAATCATTATATAAATCATGCATGCTGTTTTTCAACAAAAAGATCCACTGAGTCTCCGCTGGTTTTCTTCTGCCAAAGTAACGCCGAGAACCAAGCAACATACTCATCGACATATAAATTTATAGGATTGTAATTTTGCTGTCGTTCTTAAAATAAATGCAAAGTAAGACAATAATAATGATAATAATAATTACCCATACAACTCCAGTAAAATTCATTTATTAGAACATTCACACGTAGTGTTCAATTTGGGATCTGTGATATTTTCTAATGTTTTAAAATAAGTATTTTCTGCTCAGCAACTTATTAATTTTAAGTTAAATTGTGCTTGTTGGTATAATGTCTGCTAGAATGTTAAAAATGTTCAGTGTTAAGTAAATATTTTTAAATTGTTGTTTTGTAATTGATTTTTTATTTGAAAAGCAGGACAAAACACATTTTGGCTATTTAATTAATGCAATGGTGAAAAAAATATGGCAAAATAGGCCTACATGGGGGAAAAATGTGAAAAACCGTGTTCGGTATTCGGACTTCAGCCCAGTGTTTCATTTTGTTCGGCTTCGGCCAAGAATTTTCATTTCGGTCTCCTAGAACCTTACACCTTTCGGGGCATTGAACTGGTATTGCGTGCGTCTATGCAGGGTCAAAAAGCTCTCAGATTTCATCAAAAATATCTTAATTTGTATTCCGAAGATAAACAAAGTTTTTACGGGTTTGGAACGACATGAGGGTACAGAATTTTAATTTTTTAGGTGAACTATGCCTTTAAATTATAAAGTTTGAGAACTACTTTTCTAGGAAATACCAGTAAAACCTAAGCTACGAAAGAGCAACCATACATTTTTTTTTTGTGGGATGCTTCAATGAAGCACAGGAAATGTTGGTTGATGAGTCATTTATCTCCTTTAAAAGTCTGTTCTATTAAATTCTTCCTTCCGTGCTTCCCAAAAACATCAATAGCATCAATGAGTGAGAGCATGAGCGAAAGAGGTGTGATGCTGAGACCTCTCTCCCCTACAGGATGGCTGACATTTGGGCCAGAACAACAGTGACCATTGTTTGTTCTTTCAAGGTTCATGCCCATTCCTCATCCATGGTGTTCGATTACCTCCTTTCCAGGTGGTCCCCATAAAAAAGGCAATGTTAAAAGTGAGAGGCAGTGAAAAGGGGAAGAAAACATATTGCATTTATTAAAAAGTCAATGAATAAGGTCTTCAGTGTGAGCAATCATGACGTGCAGCTGTGGTGAGCATCTGAGACGCGCTAGACACAAAAGGGGACTGTATGTAGACGCTGCCTCTACCTGCTGTTTTGAGACCAGCTCACCTTATTCAAGCCCTTCCGCTTACAACAGATAAAGCAGAGTTAACCTCACATCACTGAATCAAAGCCAAATTCACCCTCATCAAACAAACAACCTGCAGTGTCATAAAGGCTCCGGTCCTTCCATTATGCGTCATTTTTTAAAGGGCTATTTCACCCCACATGGAAAATTCTGAGTTCATAATTTTACTCACCCTCATGTCATTCCAAGCCTTATGACTTTCTTTCCTCTGTGGAACATGGAAGAGGATATTTTGAAATATGTTTCAACTGTTACTTTATTCATTTAATAAAAGCCACAATTTTGAGACAAAGTCACAACTACAGAAAAAAAACAGGGGGAAAAAAATCACAGTTATGAGAAATAGTCACAATTGTGAGATGTTGCATTTACGAAAAAAATAAACAAGTCGTGAGAATGTGAAGTTACAATTTAAAAAAAAAGTTATATATGATACGTCACAATTATGAGAAATAAAATAAGTTGCATTTATGGAATAATTAAGTAAAAATTGTGAGATATAAAGTTACAATTACAAGAAACTAAGTCACAATTGTGAAATATAAAATTGCAATTACAAGACATTAAGTCACAATACAAGACATATAAGTTGTCCAATCTGCGAAATAACGAAATACTTGTAAAATACTAAGTCCAATTACATACATTAGTTGCAAATCATCAATAAAAGTTGCATTTGTGAGATATAAAGTTGCAAATATGATATATAAAGTCACAACTGTAAGATATAAAGTTGCAGTTATGTAAAAATTAAGTTACAATTACAACAACTAAAGTAGCAATTGTGAGACATAGTCGCAAATATGAGAAATAAAGTTACAATTGTAAGATACAACATCGCAATTACAAGAAATATAGTTGCATTAGTGCTACATAAAGTCGCAAATATGAGAAATAAAGTCACAATTGTAAAATATAAAATCACAATACATAAAAATTAAGTTGCAAATTCCAATAAATAAAGTTGCATTAGTGAGACATGAAGTTGCAAATATGACAAATAAAGCCACAAGTGTAAAATATGTTGCAATTACAAGAAATATAGTTGCACTAGTGCTACATAATTTGCAAATATGAGAAAAAAAGTCACAATTGTAAGTGAGGGATATTTGATCAGGCTATAATACTCTTTCAAAACTGCTTTTCCCAGCACTAAACCACTAGCTTTCAAAATGGTAAAACCTTGCTTATTTCTCAGAATGGACAAAAACAAGCTTCCATACTGTTAATCTATGAATGTGTCACCTCATTCTTTCCTTTTTGTGCCTCATCCCTTTTACCCTGCCATTCATTGACCTTTTGCTCTTAAGACATCAACACCCCTCCACACTTTCTCTCATATTTCCTCTCTTCCCCACTACAAGGCCAGTTTAAGACCAGCTGTGGCCAGTTCAGCTCTCAGTCTATGCACTGACACTAGGCTTGCAAATGCACCTCTGCTCTGGAGTTCATTAAAGGAAGAGTTTAATTAGAGTCCCAGCCACAACACCACACAAGGGACACCCTCTCCCCACACTCTCTTTATCAGGTACCGCTTACCAAGACGAGGCTGACACTTCGATACGTATCCGGAAAAAAAGGAGGCACATAAAGGAGAAAGAGTGTAAAGAAAAACAGACAGCATACTGACCCTTTTCCTCTTGATGGAAGCTGACATGATGACTTTCTTTGATGATGACACTAATGGTTACTAACAGGCCAACATATGGCTCAAAGGGATCTCTGTGCACCTCAGTGCAATGACGGCAGCTAGTCCAATACGAGCCGTGCTGTCGTCTGTACGAGGCTTAGAGGCACACAGACGGGTTTGTGGACTTTAATCAATATTAATGTGATTTGGAGCGCGGCCAGTCACGTCAAACGGTCAGGGGTTCAGTCTTTGATTTGAATGGAGACAATCCACAAAGCTTAGAAATGTAATCTGCACCACTTTGAGATTCGCATCAGTACTGTAAATAAAAACCACGCGACTGTTTACTCCTAACAGTGGGTCAACTTGCTACATAATATGAGAAGATGCTAGTGAGGGCGAAAACTATAGCACTAAATTGAAAGTATTACCAGGATCTAAAAAAAATTCAAAATCCTATCATAAATCTACGCTCCCATGCTAAGTGGCTACAGTAGGTGTTGAAGCCTGCAGCATGGAAATATGGTAAGATTAAAAGAGAAACATGAAGGCAGTGTATTAATGCACTGTCTGTAGTCTGAGTGGGTTGAAACAGAAACATGTGGTGAGGCCGGTTGTACATTCTAGCACAAACAGGTGCTGGCTGATTTTAATGAAGTTAGACATACAAATACTGCAGTTCCTACAGCCTTAAACAAGACACATGCAAGCAACATGGACAACATCTTCATTTGTATTTGCTAACCTAGAATTGACCTGCTGAAGTTTCTGGAAGGCTCACTGTAAAGCTATAAATCTGAAATGCAATGAACAGTCTTTAATAACCACATCTAAGAATAGTCCCTGATACACATCTGAAATGAACTATGAGTTCTGCAATGTAGCTTTCATTGTAAATCTCAAATTATCTCAATTCTAATATAAAACTTTAATTTGACAACAGTGAAAATAAGTTATACTGAATACTGAAATGCAGTGTTTATAGTTTGTTCAACAGTTTATACCTTTTAAATATTTAATTATTAAATAATATTTTAAGTTAATAATTATTACATTTAATAATAAATATACTATTTAATTATAAATTCTACTTAGACAAATTATTAATTATATGAGCAATGCTTTCCTTTCTGTGCAGGTCTCACCTCATCCACTCACACACACATAAATGTAAAGTTTTAGCCCACACATCCGACGTAGCATTATAATTTGCGTAATGCCAATATTTTTCCCCTTTTGCTCTGCCTTATTTAATGGAGGATTTATATGGGGTACAGCACAGAGGAAAGGAAAATGGACTTACGTGAAGGCCTTCCAGGCAGAGGGTGGGCCGTATCTGTCATACAGATATTAGCGAAGATTTATACAACTGGTAGGCACAAATTGCCCACACGAAAGCATCACAACAACACACGTACCAATATGGCTCCTTGCATGGAGATCAGAGAATAACACAGTGACCTCATCAGACCTGCAACAGTTTCGCTTGCCATTAGGGCATCCGGACAGGTTCACAGGGTCGTCATTTCCAAATGGAGGGACCACTGCTTTGCAACAGGTCAAAAATTATATGGGGTGTGTAATACTTGGAAATTGTTTCTCCTAGATAACAAAGACATTATTTTAAGACAATATGAAATCTTTACTGAATTCTTAGACTTTTCTCCAGAGAAAGACTTACTAATAACTTATGTTTGTTCATACACTAAAGTCAATGGAGTCAAACGCACCAACACACAACCACAATGTTGTCCAAAAACGCATACTTAGCTCAGTACGACATTGCGCTGAGGAATGACATCATACCAGTAAACCGTATGTTCTATATAGCATACATGTATGTAGTATGAATGAAATTTAGACATATTACATGTGACTTATGGCTTCATGAGACAGTAAAGTATGCATTGGATGCACACTTTCGAAATTGTACCTACTGTTTGTTATGAATAGTACAAATTTGGAAATGCTACCCAGTTCTCATACTGTTTATTGCCCTACTATATAGTAGGGATATAGACATAATCGGGCAAAGACATAGGGAAAGAGATATTTTCCAAAATATGTTCTTTTATGAAGAAAGAAAGTCATACAAGTTTGTAACAACATGAGAATGAGTAAATGGTGAAAATCTGCATTTCTGGGTGAACTATTTTCACCACTTTAAAGGGTTTGTTCACCCAAAAATGACAATTCTGTCCTTAATTACTCACCCTCACGTCGTTCCAAACCCGTAAGACCTTCGATTATCTCCAAAACACAAATGAAGATATTTTTGATCCAGTAAGGTAGTAAGGACATTGTTAAGATAGTCCATTTGACATCAGTGGTTCAGCCGTAATTTTATGAAGTTTCGATGAATACTTTTTGTGTGCAAACAAAACAATTATAATGACTTTATTCAACAATTCTTCTCTGCCATGTCAGTCTTCAACGTGTTCAGTAGACCATGAACACATGTGCACAAAAAAACATTCTTGTAGCTTCATAAAATTAAGGTTGAACCACTGATGTCATGAATGGACTATTTTAACGATGTCCTTACTACCCTTTTGTGTCTTAATCGTGATCGTGTGTTGCCGTCTACGGAAGGTTAGAAATCTCTCGGATTTCATCAAAAATACCTTAAATTGTGTTCCGAAGACGAACGAAGGTCTTACGGGTTTGGAACGACATGATGGTGAGTAATTAATGACAGAATTTTCATTTTGGGGTGAACTAACCCTTTAAGGCTGGTTCACACAGTCAGCAACAGTGTTAACACAATGCAGCAATTTGCAAATGTTGGAATTTGGTTTCCTGGCATTTGTTGCATTTGTTTTTCCAGAGTAATTTTCAGGGAAATAACTGAGACAAAGTTGATACTTTAAAAACACATAACTGAGGACCCCCTAATGTCTCCTGAGCTAGCAAAGATGACCCTCTGGGATGTGTTTAAACACACAGACCTGAAGTTTTTCTGCAATGCATCATCGGTCACCTGATTGAGAAATCATCGAGGTATTGTTAAATTCCAAAAACACTCACCAAACTTGACAAACAGGATTCCTGTGGTAGATACTGTGCCATAGGTGTTGGTAGCCACACACTGAAAGTAGCCGGTGTCTGTGGTGTCCAGGTTTCGGATTCTCAGTCGGGAGCCGTATGGAGTGGGTCGGTAAGAGACACGCCGCGGTTCCTGGACCACAGGGGCATCGTTTTTAAGCCAGCGGACTGTGGCTGGTGGATTCCCTGAAACGTGGCAATGTAACTCAGCTGTCTGTCCGAGGGAGGTAGTGATGTTATTCATTGGAGTATCTAGCCTTAGAAAGTGATCTGAAAGGACAAGGCAGAAAAGTTATTGAAAATGTCGATTAAAGCTAACTTACTCAAATTACCCAAAGGGAATAGGGTTAAAAAATCCAACAGAATGAAGGTGAGCAATAATGACAGAACTAATCATTTAAACCGCCATTATTTGACATGTAGTAAGTCAAAAGTTTTTCCGAGAGGGTTTTTCCGAGAGTGTTTGTGTGTATTTGAAACTATATATGAGCATACAATGTGCAACAAACCTCTAAGCTGCCGGTTAGGAATTCTTTACATGATATTTAGTGGTTGCCACTAGGTGGTAAATTATTAGTTTGTCTCATCGGGCTGGATATTGCCAGAGGGGACGGCAAAACCTCTTGAAGCTTCTGGAACCTTCTGTCTCCAGAAAATCTGTCTTCCCAGGCCTACAGCTAACTTTGATAAGGGGCCAGCAAAAACATGACAACCCCCAATATTTCATGAGTGGTGGGAGGGAAATAAAAGCGCTTGCAGTGAGCTCAGCAGATCTGACCCATTCTGGTTTGAGTAAGGCCATAGAGGGGAATGCTCAAATCTATGGGAAAGTTACAGTTGAAACACTTTGTGGTGAAGGACGTCAACCAGAATTAGGGTAAGAGTGGCTATTCAATGGTATGTGTGTGTTTGCGAAAACAATGTGTGGTTTTAGCACAAATACATTTTCATACATTTGAATAGATGCTGCTGAAATGTACAGTCCAAAATTAACACCCAAACCAAAGATTGTGATAGAACACACATATAAACCAGTAAATAAATGAAACACATTAATGTTACATCATAAAACTGACAATGTTACACTTTGTTACACATATGTTGTACTTCTTCAGGTTGTATATACTAAAGTAATACATAAAATGGTTTAAGTTTTAGATGCTGTCAATACATTATTGTACATTTCAGTGTATGTCCACCCATACAAAAAATTTTAAATAAAAAGTGTACACTTAGTGTACAAATGCCTATGAATACTAATGAGATCATCTTGGCAAAAAATTTATGTTTCATACAAATAACTTTAACCTCTGTAAAGTTCCCTGGGACTTCCTGTGGAGTCATATGATCGGTTTGGCAGACATGCTCTGACAGGCTCTTGATGGCATCCCGACAAGCCCTACTGGTGCAGCCAAGAAGCAAAGAGTGAAAGTAAACTTTTCCTCTCACTCAGCACGGATTTACTATGAGCATATCAAACATACAGTCCAACAATCTGTCAATACTTGCTCATGATTAAAAGAGTCTAATAGACTACTAGGGCATTGTGCAGTTACTATTACAAACTAAATACATTACTAAAAAAAAATATATGAATAAATAATGCAGTGCAAAAGTGGGGTTCCAAAAGAAAAAAAAACAACAACATTTTTTTCCATAGAAAAATTTAAATGATAATAAATTAATATTTTAAGGAAGGTATAGTTAATTTTATAATTTTTATTTATTAAGTTTTTTTTTATATAAATAGTCTTTTTAATAGTAAACTGCTTTTCGCTTGTACCAGATGGTCACTTATTTCCCTCCTTTGGTGATCATCTTTTTAGTAAATATCATCTTTCTCATTCTCATTTTTTTCGTTACTTGCAGATTCGGCATTATGTTCAGCAGACTTTTTCTGACTATAAGATTCAGCAGGAAGAGCATTGTTTCTATAATTTAGTGCGACAAGCCCCAGACTCTCGGCATATGGTTTCACAATTTGTTTCCCTGTTCTCTACGCAGGTTATTACATCTTCTGATTATCTTAGGGTAGCCTGGGAAAAGGATGCTGGTATCAGCTTATCTGATAACCTTTGGTCTGAAATCTTGAAGAGAATACATAGCTGTTCCATCAATGCAAGACTTCAATTAATTCAGTTTAAAATTGTACACAGATTGCATTATTCTAAAACCAGACTCCACAAGATCTAGCCAGCTGTGTCTCCTATGTGTGATCGATGTCAAGTTGCAGAGGGAACTTTGTCTCATGCTTTTTGGTCTTGCCTGAAACTCCAGAGATACTGGGAAGATATTTTCTCTTGGTATTCAGTGGCATATGATCAGACCCTTCCTCCTGAAATGGAATTGGCCATTCTTGGCTATTCTGACACAGTTTCCTCTTTGCCTTATAATTTGCAGTTGGCTTTAATGTTGGGCATGGTTGTGGCCAAGATAATTATATTAATATGGAAGTCCACTGCTCCCCCAGGTTTTCATAAATGGCTTGTTGGAGATGGTCTCCGTTTTCAACACCTTAAACATTCGCTTAACGAATCCAAGTCTCTTAATTTTTCCATTAGCTGGGGGTCCTTCCGCCTAATTTACAGAATAGTTGAACTTAAAGATTATTATACTATTTATAGTATTTATCTGTTATGGCTATGATTTCTGTGGTGATTTTTGTCCCTGTCCTGACGATGAAGTGACAAATTCATTGGAATGAAAAAAAATTTAAAAGCCACATCCACCTAAAAATTTTTGTTCTGTTGTGTCACGAATCCAGGTCCATGAACTCCATCACCTTCCCATTTTTCATGACTATCGCACAATCCACGTTCATCATCCCGGCTACATATCCCACATTCAACAGCACGTGATTGCACACAGCTGGTTCCTATTGCACACAACACTGATTGCAACCCACTGTTTCATATCACTCCTCACTATTTACCCCCACCTGATCCTTCACCTCTGCCGAGTATTGTTTAGAGGCGCATTCTCTAGATAGCTACACTAAGATCCTCGGTTAGTTTTCCCTGCCAATTAGCCTAAGCATATCCTATCCTAGCCAGTCTTTCTGTTTTCCCTCGTTTTCTGTCTGATTCCCCTTGCCTGGTTTCCTGGATTTATCCCTTTAGTCTCGCCCTTTTTGATTCTGTTCGCCGTTCGTTGACCTTCGCTAGCCCTAGGATTATTCTTGTGTCTTGCCCGCCATATACCTGTCTGCCACTTTTTGACCCTGCCTGCTTTATGACCACGTCTCTGTCTTCTCCAAATAAAGCTTTGCACATGGATCCGCACGTCTCACGTCTCGTCAGCCCCGTAACAGATGTGCACTATACAAGTCTGTAAGGCAATGAAATTGGTCTGTGAATCTATGAGGTATATGATATGATAAATCATAATGGTAAAACTAGAAAATACAAACTGTTTATCGACATGTTATGCCACATTACTTCACTGAAATCTGAATTTATAGTGGTTGAAATAGTTATACTTCCCTCTCTCTTCAAATTCAGTGGCATCTTCTCACAGGAGGTCAGACTCTGGTGCAGTGCAAGGAATGTGACTTTGACGAGAAAATTAATAAAAGTATATTGAGAGGGAGCCATGAGTGTGGCCCCTCAGGGTTAAAGGCAGGGTAAGCAGCCGCAGGGCCCACAGCTGTGCAGGTACATCCACAATATTAGTCCTGCTGTGGTAGTAGGGCTTGAATTCCTCTGACTACCATTTACCTTTCAGAAACCCTAGTGCCGTCTGAACAACACCTGTGACCTGACAGCAGTGCTCAGCAAACTGCATCTAGGGTTACCAGGAATCTGGTGGTAGATTTGAGCAGGATTTTGTTGACCACAACATTAACAAGAGTATGAGGATCGGACCTGCGAAAAAATTAAAGTGACCCTATTAATCCAAAAAACATTCAGAATAGGGGTTTTCAAAATCCAAGGTGTCCATGGAAAATTTCAGATAAAAATAACAAACAGGTATAACTGTATCTATCTATCTATCTATCTATAATCTATCTATCTATCTATCTATCTATCTATCTATCTATATATATATACAGTGGGTACGGAAAGTATTCAGACCCCCTTAAATTTTTCACTCTTTGCTATATTGCAGCCATTTGCTAAAATCATTTAAGTTAATTTTTTTTCCTCATTAATGTACACACAGCACCCCATATTGACAGAAAAACACAGAATTGTTGACATTTTTGCAAATTTATTAAAAAAGAAAAACTGAAATATCAGATAGTCCTAAGTATTCAGACTCTTTGCTTTGACACTCATATATTTAACTCCAGTGCTGTCCATTTCTTCTGATCATCCTGATGGTTCTACACCTTCATTTGAGTCCAACTGTGTTTGATTATACTGATTGGACTTGATTAGGAAAGCCACACACCTGTCTATATAAGACCTTACAGCTCACAGTGCATGTCAGAGCAAATGAGAATCATGAGGTCAAAGGAACTGCCTGAAGAGCTCAGAGACATAATTGTGGCAAGGCACAGATCTGGCCAAGGTTACAAAAAAACTTCTGCTGCACTTAAGGATCCTAAGAGCACAGTGGCCTCCATAATCATTAAATGGAAACTTTTGGGACTTCCAGAACCCTTCCTAGAGCTGGCCGTCCGCCAAACTGAGCTATCGGGGGAGAAGACCCTTGGTGAGAGAGGTAAAGAAGAACACAAAGATCACTGCGGCTGTGCTCCAGAGATGCAGTCGGGAGATGGAAGAAAGCTGTAGAAAGTCAACCATCACTGCAACCCTCCACCAGCCGGGGCTTTATGACAGAGTGGCCCGACGGAAGCCTCTCCTCATGCACACCATGAAGCCCGCATGGATTGTGAATGGTTAGAAATAAGATTCTCTGTCTGATGAACCAAGAAGAACAGTTTTTGGCCTTCATTTCTAACGTTAATGTGTGAAAAACCAGGCCTGCTCTTCCGATCTATACAGTCCCAACAGTGAAGCATGGTGTGGCAGCATCATGCTGTGGGGGTGTTTTTCAGCTGCAGGGACAGGACGACTGGTTGCAATCGAGGGTAAGATGAATGCGGCCAAGTACAGGGATATCCTGGATGACAACCTTCTCTCCAGAGTGCTCAGACCTCAGACTGGGCCGAAGGGTTACCTTCCAACAAGACAATGACCCTAAGCTAAAATAATGAAGGAGTGGCTTCATAACAACTCTGTTACTGTTCTTGAATGGCCCAGCCAGAGCCCTGACTTAAACCCAATTGAGCATCTCTGAGAGACCTAAAAATGGCTGTCCACCAACGTTTACCATCCAACCTGACAGAACTGGAGAGGATCTGCAAGGAGGAATGGCAGAGGATCCCCAAATCCAGGTGTGAAAAACTTGTTGCATCTTTCCCAAAAAGACTCATGGCTGTATTAGATCAAAAGGGTTCTTCTACTAAATACTGAGCAAAGGGTCTGAATACTTAGGACCATGTGATATTTCAGTTTTTCTTTTTTAATAAATCTGCACAAATGTCAACAATTCTGTGTTTTTCTGTCAATATGGAGTGCTGTGTGTATATTAATGAGGAAAAAAAAATAACTGAAAGGATTTTAGCAAATGGCTGCAATATCACAAAGAGTGAAAAATGTAAGGGGGTCTGAATACTTTCCGTACCCACTGTATATATATATACACATATGGTTCATGATCACGAGATTGTTTATTAACTGTTAATTGTTAATGTTGTTAATTATTAACAAATTATTTTGTTATATTGACAATCAAATTTTTTTACAGCAACTTTGTTTTTTAACAATAATAATATAAAGGTTTAATAATTTTGCAATAATTAATAATAACAATTCCATTTTAATTTTCCAATGATTTAATTTTGCAATATTATGTACAACAACAATAATATAAAAGCTAATTGTTAATTACGCAAACAACCTCCTGTCTTTATATTGTCAATATAGCTACTATATTATTTTTTTCCACACAAAATAACTTTGACAACATCTGCATTAGAAAGTGCTGCAAAGGCAAGTCCTTTTTCAAGATTCAAGATTCAAAATTCAATCCACAAAATACATTAATTGTGTAGATTTTTGGGGCCTCAGTCATTTCCTATGGTCCCCATCACAACATATGAAACCACAGTGAGATACCTGAGGTCTGGGTGACAAGTGACTAATATACACACCATCCAACTATTACTCCACTCACTCCCTTTTATCCTTACTCTTGTCCATTCCCACCTCCTCCCTTTTCTTTTCCCTCCTCTCTTTCTACAGACATGTCTGGTCTGAAGACAGCTGGAGGAAAAGATCCCGTCCTTCCCCTGGCGGATCTCTTCTTTATCCCTCCATCTTAATTTCCTCCATCCAAACATCAGCTCTCTTACAACAATATACAAATATGGCTCTCCAAAAAATGGAACCCAATTAAGAATCCAACCACAGGGGGGATCAGTTCCGACCCATAATGCTGTCTGACTGACAAGCCTAATCTTCTGGGCACTTCCACTTCCCTTTAATGATGTAAGGATGCGGTGACTGGTTAGGAACTTCAGCCAGAAGGAACAAGCTGCACACAATCCCACACATACATGTAATTCAGTTGTTTATTTATCAAAGCTCGGCAGATGATTTGAAGAAGTAATTTGACCATCTAAAGTTAGCAGGATCAAGACAATGGCATCTTTTGTTGGCAGTGTGGATGTGTGTGGACAGTAGGCTCTTTGTTTACTGTGCTGATAGTTATTGGAGGGGAGTGTGAGGGAAATGGATGTCCAAGTCTATCATACCATTTCTGCTACATCAGTTTCAAAGGAGCCACTGAGATAAATAGGAAGGCATGTGCATATTCTTTCTTGGATGTGGAATCTACAAGTGAATGCAACAAAATGTACAATTTTATATCACTTAAAATGTATACTTATTCAAAGCATTAGCGAACTAGATAGATTTTCAGAAAAGACTGACAACATGATACTAGAGCATTATGGGTAGTTGCCAAGGTTTCTGTGTGGTATCATGTTGTTCTGCAACTGCTGATATTTTTTACCTTTCATGAAAACGCATGTCATAAAAACTATGACATCTAATTTAACACTGTAAAGCCTCTGTAAAATATAAATATTAGTCCGAAGAATCTAATTTTTTAAATGGGGCAGTTTGTTGAACCTTTAGACAAAATCTAAAAGAAATTCTAAGAAAATGCATGCACGTGTTTTGAAATAATAAAAATGTCAATAAATAAATAAGGTACTTCAACCTAAAGGTGGATATTTTTAGATTTAAACCAGCAGATTTGAATAATTTGCTAATTTATAGTTCTCAGAAAGTTATGTATTAAATATGATACAGCAGGCTTTAAATATAAAATAATAAAAAATGATTTCAGTGCTAATTGTGCGAAAATCCCTCTGTACTTAGCTTCTAATAAAAGACAAAAACAAAGTCTTGAACAGCATGTTAAAGTATTAGACATATTATATTTGAAGAAAACTATGAAAAATCAAGGTAAATATACCTAGAATATATATTTTTAAATGTTAATCATTTCCAGGGTGATTTTCATAATTAAAAAGTACAACCAAAATGAAAGCCTAATTTTCAAAAATTACGCAAAAAATTACAAAAGTTGCAAAAAGCGTAAAAATATGATTGTATTGAGTTGATTTGAGATACATAAAATTATATTTTACCTCAAGCATTTGTAATTTTTTAAAAATATATATATAATTCAAGATGATATGAAAATGATGGGGGAAAAAACATTAGTAGACAAATCAAATAAACTAGTGAGAGTGTGAAGTAAGTTTTAAAAGAGTTTACTTTAGTTCATATACAGTTGAAGAAACACCCATATACAAAAAAAGATATGTATCTAGCAGACAGGAATCACTGTGAGATCTTTTGTTTCTTTAAACCTTTTCTGTTTTCTGACCTAAAGCATAAGTCAACTGCTGGTCAAAAGGAAAAGCTTCAAAGTCAGAAGAAATTTCTTGTGTTGACAGCTGTATTCAAACACCCGGCAATAAATCTGACTGAGATTTAAATACAGTGGGGCAAAAAAGTATTTAGACAGCCACCAATTGTGCAAGTTCTCCCACTTAAAAAGATGAGAGAGGCCTGTAATTTTCATCATAGGTATACCTCAAATATGAGAGACAAAATGAGAAGAAAAAAATCCAGAAAATCACATTGTAGGATTTTTAAAGAATTAATTGGTAAATTCCTCGGTAAAATAAGTATTTGGTCACCTACAAACAAGCAAGATTTCTGGCTCTCACAGACCTGTAACTTCTTCTTTAAGAGGCTCCTCTGTCCTCCACTCGTTACCTGTATTAATGGCATCTGTTTGAACTCGTTATCAGTATAAAAGACACCTGTCCACAACCTCAAACAGTCAAACTCCAAACTCCACCATGGCCAAGACAAAAGAGCTGTCAAAGGACACCAGAAACAAAATTGTAGACCTGCACCAGGCTGGGAAGACTGAATCTGCAATAGGTAAGCAGCTTGGTGTGAAGAAATCAACTGTGGGAGCAATTATTAGAAAATGGAAGACATACAAGACCACTGATAATCTCCCTCGATCTGGGGCTCCACGCAAGATCTCACCCCGTGGGGTCAAAATGATCACAAGAACTGTGAGCAAAAATCCCAGAACCACACGGGGGGACCTAGTGAATGACCTGCAGAGAGCTGGGACCAAAGTAACAAAGGCTACATCAGTAACACACTGCGCCGCCAGGTACTCAAATCCTGCAGTGCCAGACGTGACCCCTGCGTAAGCCAGTACATGTCCAGGCCCATCAGAAGTTTGCTAGAGAGCATTTGGATGACCAGAAGAGGATTGGGAGAATGTCATATGGTCAGATGAAACCAAAATAGACCTTTTTGGTAAAAACTCAACTTGTCGTGTTTGGAGGAGAAAGAATGCTGAGTTGCATCCAAAGAACACCATACCTACTGTGACGCATGGGGGTGGAAACATCATGCTTTGGGGCTGTTTTTCTGCAAAGGGACCAGGACGACTGATCCGTGTAAACAAAAGAATAAATGGGGCCATGTATCGTGAGATTTTAAGTGAAAACCTCCTTCCATCAGCAAGAGCATTGAAGATGAAACGTGGTTGGGTCTTTCAGCATGACAATGATCCCAAACACACCGCCCGGGCAATGAAGGAGTGGCTTCGTAAGAAGCATTTCAAGGTCCTGGAGTGGCCTAGCCAGTCTCCAGATCTCAACCCCATAGAAAATCTTTGGAGGGAGTTGAAAATCCGTGTTGCCCAGCGACAGCCCCAAAACATTACTGCTCTAGAGGAGATCTGCATGGAGGAATGGGCCAAAATACCAGCAACAGTGTGTGAAAACCTTGTGAAGACTTACAGAAAACGTTTGACCTCTGTCATTGCCAACAAAGGGTATATAACAAAGTATTGAGATGAAATTTTGTTATTGACCAAATACTTATTTTCCACCATAATTTGCAAATAAACTCTTTAAAAATCCTACAATGTGATTTTCTGGCTTTTTTTTTCTCATTTTGTCTCTCATAGTTGAGGTATACCTATGATGAAAATTACAGGCCTCTCTCATCTTTTTAAGTGGGAGAACTTGCACAATTGGTGGCTGACTAAATACTTTTTTTCCCCACTGTATTAATCCCAAAGCAATTAGGACAATTTGGAGAAATCACATAGCGGACATAATGACTCCAATTCTCTTATTAGTTTAATTACTACTGAGTTTTATTCAAGACAGGAAAAACACTTAAATGAAACAACAAATAAAAGAATGACAGAAAAGTGGCTTGGAATGGAAAGAATGGAACAGAGTGCTTATATTATGTATTTGTAGGTATTTGTGCATTTACATTCATGAGAGAGAAATTAAATGGTTATTGTACGTGGGCACTGTGAAATCTTATGGAAAATACAATCTTGCTTGAATTCTCCTGACTTTTGTTCCAACTTGCATCTAAAATGATAGCACAGACACAACAGATCTAGGTTTACCATGACAAAGGAAACCCCCAAATTAGTGCATAATGTCCCAGACCGAGGAATTGGGATGACTTAAGACACATAACAAGACTCTTTCAAAACGCTGCCATCCTAGAGTTCACATGTACCTGCTAGAAATGCTGTCTGCTTTGGCAATCAAAACTAACATTCATCCCCAGACAAAACACGCACCAATCGCTGCCGATCTGTCACATTACTCTAGTCCTAATGGTGTCCCTGAGTGGCCTAACAGAGCTGGGCTAAAACTCACCTCTTTCAGCTCCGCTGGACATGTTCCAACTGGAGGCGGCCACCACGTTTGGGTCTGAAGGAATCTCTGCCCCTGTAGATACACAGCCAGAACAGAAAGTCAAAGAGAGGCATATTTCAGACTGTGGTGTTATCATGGTACGCACATACGTACGTACAGACAGACAGATAGATAGATAGATTATTTTGTGCAAATGTACATGATCCCTTATTTAATTTAATACAGTTTTAAGGTTAACTAACAAAACATTATGGACAGTAATCTGATCTAACATTTAAAAAAAAAAAACTGTTTTAAGTTCAGTATTCTGGCCTTAATTCACTTTTGTGAGAACTATGATAAAGCATACAGCAAGAATGTGAAATTAATGAGACGGTCACGTTGCTATTAGCGCTCTGTGTGTGTTCAGGAGTGTGCAGGTAAAACTGCCTCTAATATATGAAGATTACAGACTTGTTACTGTACAAAGGACATTTTATTATAGTGTAGCAGCACAATATGGGCAAGTGTTGACAGGTTCAGAGTTAGTGATGCTCGTCTTACAATGGCCCCCTTTGAGTCAGACCGGGATATTTTCATCATTTTACTACAGAGCACAATAAACAATGGACTGGGGCAGTAATGGAGTCTGAAAAGAGGTGCAAGGTGCTCCAGGAATGTACGGAATTAGTTCAATTCTCTCCCTTTTTTACATATGCTTAATCAGAGATGGTATAAAATGGAGACAGACTAAATTAATGACTGAAAAATGAATGGGAGAAATTCCAACACTCAGCATGGTGGTTGTCTGTGAAGACATTTCCAATCAGCTTAATGCAAAAGACCTGATTTAGTCCTTACTCTAGAACGTAGTCTAGTCTAGTCTGCAGATTTATGTGATTTGAGCTAAAGAATCTAAATCAGGGGTGTCCAATCCTGATCCCGGAGCTCCAACCAGCTCCAACATACTTGCCTGGAAGTTTCTACTGAATCTGAATACCATGATCAGCTGGTTCAGGTCTGTATAATTAGGGTTGGACCTAAACTGCACAGTGGACTTTCAGGAACAGGTTTGAACAGCCCTGATCTAAATATATGATAGCAATTTAGTTAATATGGGTTGTACTTGCCTGACTACACTTACGAAAAAGTAAAATGTATCATACTTTTAAAAAGAGTACTTATTACAGATAATAATAAACTAAAAGAATATACTTCAGTGTGAACAAAACAATTTTGCACATTTAACTGTATGCTAACTGCAATTAAAGGAAAATGTATTACAGTTTAAATGTATATTTAATGCAATTAGTTGAGCTTCAGAGTGTTTTTTTGATCCATGTAAGGACTTAAAGGGGTCATATGATGCTTTTTTAAAGATCATTATTTTGTGAATTTGGTGTAACAGAATATGTTGACATGCTTTAATGTCAAAAAAACACATTATTTTTAAAATACTGTACAAATTATTGTAGGTCCTCTATGCCCCACCTCTCTCAAACGCTTCGTTTTCTACAAAGTCCCTCCTTCCGACAAGCGCAGTCTGCTCTGATTGGCCAGCTGACCCAGTGCATTGTGATTGGCCGAAACACCGCAAGCACTTGTTGGAAATGTAACGCCCCTTACCATAATCGCGAGCTTCATCTTTCAAAATAAATGTAAAGACAGAGCCCGAAAGGGGAACAGAGTCGCGTGACAGACCAGTGATGAAGCGGGGATGTGTTTGCAGTACACACGCCCACGGTTAAGCAGCTGACTCATTTGATTGACGCGGGATCCTCTCTCTCTCTCTCTCTCTCTCTCTCTCTCTCACACACACACACACACGCGCGCGCGCACACGATGCGCAAAACTCCGCATTTGAACAGTCAATAGCAAATACTTAAACTAATAACAAAACAGTAGCTGATTCAGAAGCACCAGATTGTCATAGCAAAGTCAGAATTACCTCCTCTCCTAGGTTCACGAAACGGTCATCCATAAAATGCATTGCTGTTCTGTTGTAAGTAATCTTAAAGATTCCTAAATGCATCTACTTGGAAGGCCAAATAAAGTGCTTTGCTTTCGCCTAGAAACACACAGCGTTCTCCCTGACATGCTGCTTCAACACTAACTGCGGTTACTGAAACCACGCTTTCTTTCTTTGCGTGAACATTTGGGATGCATTATGCAAATATTTCCACATAGACATGTGGGGCGTGTTAGAACGAGCCGTTTTAGGGGGCGTGGCAGAGTCTTAACTTTGATAAAGAATATCTCTTTGGTTTTGAGACTTTAGTCTTTGCAACTTCAGGGATCTTATCTATGCACAATCAGCTTGTAACACTCCAAAGAGAAAGGAAAACTTGAAATGCATCATATGACCCTTTAAGTACATATTTACATGTAATTTCATAATTAATTATATTGTCTTTAAAATATGGTTATCTAGGGGGGGGGGAATGCACAATAAAATCGCATGGATATTTAATGCGCATCTTGTCAGTAAAGCTGGTTCTGTAATCAGCGGTAAATCTCCATCACGTGCGGGCTTTCACATTGAGCAGCATTAACTACACAGAGGCGTTGTTCACTGAGGAGCTGCGCAAAAAATCGCACGAATATGAACGGGGTTTTGCGCAGCTCGTCAGTGAACAACGGCTCTGTGTAGTTAATGCTGCTCGATGTGAAAGCATGCATGTGATGGAGATTTACCGCTGATTACAGAACCAGCTTTTCTGACAAGATACGCGTTAAATATCGCATGCGATTTATTGTGCAGCCCTAGTTAATACACATTTATAATAATTAGTACATTAAAATATATTAACTTAAACTATAATATCAAATAACACTACTTTAGTATGGTTGTCAACAAAACAAGTGTAGTTGTTTAAAGCACAACAAAAGATTTTAAAACATAATAATTTAAAATGAACTTTAAAGTGTGTTAAGAAATAGTAATAAGTAGTCATAAGTACACTTGAGTGGCATTTCATTTCATTAATATAACATTATATGCAGTGTTTTTAATACACTTGTAAATTAAAAGTATTAAAACAAGTGAACGTTCAATACTTTGAATTAAGTGCAATTCTTTTTTCACGAGGGTAGAAAATAACTGGCAATTACCAAGATGGCTGCAAAGTAAAACAACTTGCTGTAATGAACAATGTGATCCCACCTTTCATTAAAAAGTGCCAATTGTCTTACTAGTAAAGTCATTGCTTGGTCTTCCAAACAATTCTTACTAGAATACACTTGTTCATTAGCTCAACATAGCTTCTAGCTTGACCAACCTAGAAAAATACAGCTTTCTTTAGCCTGATTTGAGCTAAACAATTTCAGTCAGATTTAGTCACATTCATGAAGACAGAAGTTGTACTTGCAGGACTAGAAAATGGTTTTTCAAGATGGCTGCTGTATAAACTAACTTGTTCTAAAAAGCCATTTGGTCTGACTGACAGCATAATCTCAAGTAAATCTAAAACAACTGGGTGCTGCATTTGCATCTGTGATGAGTGCATCTCTGTGTCGAGTTCTAGAAGGATCACACAGACTCCTGTGACGGGATTCACATTGCAGTATAAATCTCCAGGTGCTGAACAGGCTCAGAGCTCTGCTGAAAATCAGCAGGGGAGGGGGGGGGGGGGGGGGGGAGGGGGGGGTTCACTTTTTGCCTACCTAGTAACATGAATGCCAAAAACAGAAAGGTGTGCTTCCATCCGGGGATGATCATTCAGAAATATTACACAAATAAAAATATATTCTGCTCTTTTACAGCCTCACTGGTCTCTCCAAAATGCCTTTTCCAAAAAGTATAGGCTTACTTGGGGAAGGAAATCCCAGAATGCATAAGTGAAATGCTTGTTTAAAAAAACAAAAAATTATATATACAAAATATTCATATATATATATATATATATATATAAAATATACACACACACACAGGGTGTTGTAAAAAATTGGTGGCCCCCTTCTTGATTTCTTATTTTTTTGCATGTTTGTCACACTTTAATGTTTCAGATCATCAAACTAATTTAAATATTTGTCAAAGATAACACGGGTAAACACAACATGCAGTTTTTAAATGAAGGTTTTTATTATTAAGGGAAAACAAAATCCAAAACTACATGGCCCTGTGTGAAGAAGTGTTTGCCCCCCTGTTAAACTGTGGTTTATCACAGCTGAGTTAAATTTCTCTAGCCACACCAGGCCTGATTACTGCCACACCTGTTCGCAATAAAGAAATCTCTTAAATAGGACCTGCCTGACAAAGTGAAGTAGACCAAAAGATCATCAAAAGCTAAATATCATGCAGAGATCCAAAGAAATTCAGAAACAAATGAGAAAGAAAGTAATTGAGATCTATCAGTCTGGAAAAGGTTATAAAGCCATTTCTAAAGCTTTGGGACTCCAGCGAACCACAGTGAGAGCCATTATTCACAAATGGCAAAAACATGGAACAGTGGAGAACCTTCCCAGGAGTGGCCGGCCGACCAAAATTACCCCAAGAGCACAGCGACGACTCATCCAAGAGGTCACAAAAGACCCCACAACCACATCCAAAGAACTGCAGGCCTCACTTGCCTCAGTTAAGGTCAGTGTTCGTGACTCCACCGTAAGAAAGAGACTGGGCAAAAATGGTCTGCATGGCAGAGTTCCAAGACGAAAACCGCTGCTGAGCAAAAAGAACATATTGATGATCCCTAAGACTTTTGGGAAAAAGCGTAAAAGTAACACTGCGTAAAAAGAAAAAGAACATCATACCAGCAGTAAAATATGGTGGTGGTAGTGTGATGGTCGGGGGCTGTTTTGCTGCTTCAGGACCTGGAAGAATTGCTGTGATAAATGGAACCATGAATACTGCTGTTCACCAAAAAATCCTGAAGGAGAATGTCAGGCCATCAGTTTGTGACCTCAAGCTCAAACACACTTGGGTTATGCAGCAGGACAATAATCCAAAACACACCAGCAAGTCCACCTCTGAACAGCTGAAGAAAAACAAAATGAAGACTTTGGAGTGGCCTAGTCAAAGTCCTGACCTGAATCCTATTGAGATGCTGTGGCATGACCTTAAAAAGGCGGTTCATGCTCGAAAACCCTCCAATGGGGCTGAATTAAAACAATTAGTCCCCAATAGATGAGTGGACCAAAATTCCTCCTCAGCGCTGTAACAGACTCATTGCAAGTTTATCGCAAACGCTTGATTGCAGTTATTGCTTCTAAGGGTGGCCCAACCAGTTATTAGGTTTAGGGGCAAACACTTTTTCACACAGGGCCATGTAGTTTTGGATTTGTTTTCCCTTAATAATATATATATATATATAAATAATATTGCATGTCTAATTATTTTCAAGCTTATTAGTCTATAACGCAATAAGCTAATGCCGAACTGTTTGCTGAATTTGCTTTCTGTGTAGAGCTTTCCTAATTGTTAATTTATGAGGCTCTTAGAAGGCAGTCACACATGTAGGCAGCGGAGAAGCTCCCTAGGTTTTATTTGAACAGAGCTCTAGTGGTGGTGTGAAATAAATACACAAATCTCACAGCTAGAGAGGGAAAGGGTGAAGAAAGAGATAGACAAGCGTCAAAGTGTGAACACAGAGGTGTTATTACGTTAACTGGGTGTTAATTTAATGTTAAATATGTCTTGTGTTAGAAAACATGCCACTTTAATGAGCTGCTGATATACACACACACTAGTTAGTGCCAATGAACTGTCTTGTGTGACATAGCGTGCACACACACACATAAACCACCACATGCTACCGTTGCTGGGGTAGACCAGCAGCTGCAGGGGCAGGTGGTTTAATGCCTCTTCCACGATGACACTGACTGCAAATGCGAATTACACTCATTAGTAATGTATCTATGACAACTCTCTTCATCTGCTCGTTACATTATGACCATTACTCATTATAGCATGACCTGTCACTTTCATCCAAGTCAAGTGTGGCCCCAAATTAGGATAATCTAAATATATTTTACAAGCGTCACATTACCTTTATGTGACATTATACATTACACATTTTGTTGTATAATCATCCCTTTTAACATGGAAGACACTATATGACCACACACACACACACACACACACACACACACACACACACACACACACACACACACAGACACACACACTCCAAAACCACTTTTTGTAATGTAATTTCAATTAATTACACCTCTGACACAATGACGTATTTAAATTATATTAATCTGGGGGCATTTTTTCAGCAAATATTTATATAAGAAATTAACTGTGAGTTATCTGATTAGCTAATCAGTATATAAATATAATTAATCTGGACATTTTTTTTCGAATGACAGCTCTATTTATAATACATTTCCACTGGTGTGACACAGGTCAGCTGAATATATCAAAACAGATGTCCACATGTGCAAGCTACCCATCATTAGCCAATCATGAAATATTAGGCAAATTGCAGTGTAATTTGGAGATTACCTTTCTAATGTTGCCAAACAACAAAGGCAGCTTTAATTGGGAACATTTGTTAATTATGACCTTAAAGGAAAGCAGTACACCTCAAAAATCAAGCAAGAACGCACAGGAAAGCCTCTGGTGCAGCATTCACAATAAGTACACACATCTGAAAGCACATAAAGGTTACAGGTTTTAGTCTGGTTTCAGTGTTACGTTCTTTCTCTTCACTTATTGTACTAATATAATAAATGAAGATCTTGATTTTCACTATTTTACATATATAAAAACTACTCTTAAAATATGCAAAAGAGAAATTAAATAAAAAGCAAAAAATGTACACGTACATTTTACTCTCAGCACAGAAAACAAAACGTATTTTATCCAAGAATGCTCAAAAGGAAAGATTTTTGATATATTGACTGCACCTTAAAAATCACAAACACTTATAAATCATAACACATCTCAGATTTAATGGAGGGCGACTGAAATGTCTTCGTATTCAGTGGGATACCCAACCTGGGACAGGTGCCAGGGATCTGGTTTTGCGCATATGAGAAAGATGACTACAACTGAATTTACAATCATGCAAACTGAAGTACACAACCATGCAATCAAATATGATTGTATGCAGGGTTTGAAATTAACACCCGCCAACCCGCCAAATGCGGGTAAAAATCAGCTGTGGCGGGTAACGCTGTCAAATCACTAGCCAATTTGGCGGGTTACTTTTCGTAAATTATGTTTACTAATTAATTTCTTGGGGAAGTTCATGCAAGCCAAATCTGCACAGATTTAGTGTAAATACTGAACTTGAGACTCATCATGATATATTAAATAAGCCTAAATGCGCAGCATCTGGGCATATCTAGCTTACTTGAACATACCCAGCGATGTAGCTACTGGCCATCGGGAGCACTGGGACATTCCCGGTGGGTCGATCGCCGAAGCGAGGGAGACCTCATATTAGGCGCTGTTTTTAAATTACAGCCCACGCAAAACTGCAAAAAGCAAGTACTCCAAAAGTGTGAAGCGGTGCTACCTGGTGCATCCGCCAGCCACGCGTTAAAGCAGAGCGGGATCAGTCTCCTGCACAGCGCTGCGCTTCCGCCACGATTTATAAGAGATAAACAGCACAAATCACTCGATCCATTCAGAAATGACACAGAATTGTGTTATACAGTTGTGTGATATGACAACATTTTTTTAAAAAAAAAAGGTTCTGCCTGAAAACGGTCACGACAAGGTACAATGCATGTAAACAAACTGCAATGTAAACAAACTTTAATAGCTTATTTCTCTTTAAATGTTTCATTCTAATTCATTTTAATTTAAGTAAAATGTTAATTCAGTAAGAGCCTGATTAAAGATAAAAATCAGTGTCTCTGTAATTTAGAGACACTTATAAATTAGGTGTTTTCCATTTACAAATATTATAAAGTTCTTAAAGGGATAGTTCACCCAAAAATTAAAACTGTCATAATTTAGGCTACTCAGCATCATGTCATTCCAAACCTGTATGAATTTATTTCTTCTGTGGAACATAAAATAAGATATTTTGAGAAATTCAAGAAATGTTTGTCCATACAGTAGAAATCAAGAGTAACCAAAATGGTTTGGTAACATTCTACAAAATATCTTTTGTGTTTTACAGAATAAAGTAAGTCATACAGGTTTGGATAGACATGAGGGTGAGGAAAGGATGACAGCATTTATTAGCAGTACATTTCCTATGTTCTAGCACAAAATCAATGCTTATACTGTCAAGTGCATTTCTATGTGACAAAAATGCAGTAGGCTATTAGTTTGTTGCATTTGCTGTGAATTCAGAAATATATCATTATTTGTTTTTGTCCTCATTTATTTATTTATTTACTTACTCCAATTGAAGGCCCTATAAAACACAGCAAAACATTCACAGAGGAACTTGAGGGCTGGATAGGCTGGATTTGTCCAGGGCCGAATTTTAACCCCAGTCCAGCCCTGTACCCGTCACTATGCAACAAATAATGGCGTGGCGGGCACACTGGTTTCCTTTGCATTGAAGCAATAACGAAAAGTAAAAAAATGCCTGAAGACTCGCACCGTGTCTACACCAGATGCGACAAAATACTATAGAACCCATTATAATCGGTGATGCGGCCTACACTGGATGTGGCGCAGCACTGCACAGCACGACAAATCCCCGACAGTAAACTGATGCCTCGTTCTATTTATGACGTAGGCCTACTGTTTGACAAAGTACAAATAATTTGCAATGGTCACTTTGTCGCATCCAGTGTGGACAGCCTCAAGCTGTTGGCTTACCTCCGGCCTTTTTTAAATTATTTATTTGTTTAATTTTTTTGGCTAGTAGAAATTATGAATGGCCGGTAGCTTAAAAATTTAGTAGCCAAATTGGCTGGTGAGTGAAAAAGTTAATTTCAAACCCTGATTGTATGATTTGTTTCCTAAAACTGAAATTATGGCTTTTTATGCTGTTCCTGTTATTGATGTGAGCCATGTTATACTATAATTACTCATCATATTTTCTGCCATTATATTTTTGAAGAATGCAATAAACTGAGCTGTATCTAAGGCTGGACAATAATTCAATATCAATATGTATCGCGATATAATTTTTTTCAATAACGGTGATATGATTTTATATACAAATTTCTGATATTTCAATATACATTACCAGTGTTTCCCATACATTGATTTATTTGTGGCGTTTGACTTCGTTGAATAAACATGAGCGCTGCACGTTTCAAAATCAAAACGCGTCGCGGGTGTTTTATATGAATGTATCTCTGAAGGGAACCGACTGTCTTCAGAATAGTTTAGATGGCATTTTGATCTGATAAAGTAGCGTTCATGAGCGGAGCTGCTTTATTTACAGCCATTACTGGAGAAACCGCTAGTTCCACCGCTCTCACAGCGCCTCCTGCTGGCAGACAAGCAGTTTGCATTTTCAATAATAAACTCATTTCCAGCAACATGCTTTTGTTGTAGCTCTATTTTTTTTTGTTTTCTGAAGCAACTCAGAGCATGTTTCATACTCGTTATCCTGGTTAATGCACGTTTCAATCTATAAGAATAATCAACCTACACTACCAGTCAAAAGTTTTCGAACAGTAAGATTTGTAATGTTTTTTAAAGAATTCTCTTCTGCTCACCAAGCCTGCAGTTATTTGAACCAAAATACAGCAAAAGCAGTAATATAATGAAATATTTTTACTATTTAAAATAAATGCTTTCTATTGGAATATATTTTAAAATATAATTTATTCATGTATCAAAGCTGAATTTTCAGCATCATTAGGCTTCAGTGTCACATGATCCTTCAGCAATCATTTTAATATGCTGATTTGCTGATTATCAATATTTAAAACAGTTGAGTAAATTTTTTTCAGGATTCTTTGATGAATAGAAAGATCCAAAGCTCAGCATTTATCTGAAATAAAAGCTTTTGTAACATTATACACTATACCATTCAAAAGCTCTTTTTAAAATTCATATTATAGAAATTATTACTTTATTTAGCAAGGATGGTTAAAATTGATCAAAAGTGATGATAAAGACATGTATAATGTTACACAGATTTCTATTTCAGATAAATGCTGTTCTTCTGAACTTTCTATTCATCAAATGAACCTGAAAAAAAAATCTACTCCGCTGTTTTCAAATCATAATAATAATGTTTTGAGAAGCAATGATCAGACTATTAGAATGATTTCGACGGATCATGTATGAGAGTAATGATGCTAAAGCTCTGCTTTGAAATCACAGGAATAAATTAAATTTTAAAATATTTTCAAATAGAAAAATATATTTAGTATAGTAAATATATTTCAAAATGTTACCGTTTTTGCATCAAATAAATGCAGGCTTGGTGAGCAGAAGAGAATTCTTTAAAAAAAACATTAAAAATCTTACGGTTCAAAAACCTTTGACTGGTAATGTAGCCTAAAGTTGAAGTAAAAAACTATGAATATTAATATTAATAAGGAGAGTCTGAGATTTATTTGACATTGATTTCACATTTCTTGTTTGTATGAAGTTTAAATACCAATAAAAGGTGAACATTTAGGCGCCATTTTTTTCCTAAAATATTATATAGTTTATAGGAGTAGGTTTCATAGAGTTGCCAAATTAATTTTTCATAAGTTTGTAGGTAAAGACATCTATTGTGGGCGTTCTTGGCAGTTTTAATAAGGCCTTTTTTAATAGTGTTCATATCGATATATCCATACATTCGGAATTATCGAAATATATCGTGATATAAATTTAGGCCATATCATACAGCCCTAGCTGTATCCCAAGTATTGTATCCCATAAAATACCATCAAATAGTGGCATACTACTATCAAATTAAATCAGAAGTCAGAAGAAATCAGAAGTCGGTCGGTCGGTCGGCACGGACAGATATAGATAGACATCTAATAATTAAAATGCTAGAAAAAATGGACAGACAGCAGACGACGATAGATAGCTAGATAGAGCTATACGTCCTTGCCAGATGTTTTCTAATCAAAGCAACAAAAGGCACTATTGACGTCAAGTAAAAGAAACTTTGGAAATGAACAAAGTCTTTAACTCTGTGAGGTCATAATTACTCTGTCACTATCTAATTGTACGGTCCCCTTCAAGCAATTAAATAAAATGAACAGCTGGCTGAGTCTTTATGAAGAGTTGCCTGATCTTCCTGGGTTCGAGCACTGCCTGACGACCTTACTGAATTATTAGCATAATTACGTCTGCACTGGATGGATGGAAATGGAGGCTAGCGGGGCCAGAGACGATTAAGCTTTTTAATGACAGGGAGAATGTGAGGGAAAAGCCCAGGCTGATGATTCCGACCATAAACTGTGATTGGAGGTGGGCGCTGAACCCGGCCCAAATGCTGAGGTTTGACTTGACTTGGAGAATACCTCAGACAGGAGAATAAACCTGAGTGAGTGAGAGAGAGATATGGAGAAGATCCATGGTAGAGGAACATGGCTGTTTCACCTTCTCAGGTGTCACCTGATCCATATAAAAGGATCAACCGGCCTCCACCTGAATAACTCCACCTAAGTGCACTACGGGGAACAGGAACTAAGCCACCCCCAAATCCTCCACCCCCTACCCCACCGTCCAGTCTCAGGAAGCCGAGCTGTAATGTGATAACTCTGTTCAGGCTCCAGGGACCCAGATGGCCCGGTATAGACCAGGTGTAGACAGGCTGGAGACGGGGCAATGAACCAGGGTGAGCGCTGGCCATGGACGTTGTAATACAAGGACCTTTCCCATTAGCACAACAAACACCAGAGTAGAACAAAGCATCTGATGCAACTGAAAGGTAGTCTCTCCTCCGGTTAGCCCTCCTTAGCAAGACAACAGCCAGGCCCACCGCTGGGCAGCCCTCCTGGGAGCTAAAAGGAATGAGCTAGCATTAGCCCCAGGGTGAAAGTACTTAGCTATAAACAATGAGCATCAGCTCTAAAGAGTTTTTTTTTAAAGATCTTCTTTACATTTCTGGCAAAATTAGTACTAAGAAAAATATTGAGTCCAAATATATAATATGTGAAAAACAGTACTTTTTCTAGTGACTAGAGGTGTAGTGCAACCAAATTCTACATCACTGTTTTTAAAGTGACATTTTATTGCATACACAGCTTCATTGCCAAACTATCTTTCAGAAGTTCAAACTCTTGTAAATTGTCCTTCATCTTCTATGTAACACGGGAATGTCAATAATTTACGGAATCTGTTACTATGGTAAACCATCTCAAGTTTTTTTTTAAAGCGCATTTGGCGTAAAACAAAAACAACTGATAAGTCACAAAATCACTGAAATTTATATATATATATATTGTATATATATATATTATATATATTATATTATATATATTATAACAAGTGCTGGGCAAACAATTAATCGTGATTAATCGCATCCAAACTAAAAGTTTTTGTTTACATAATATATGAGTGTGTACTGTTTATATTTATTATGTATATATAAAGACACACAAATACAGCATATATTTTGAAAACATTTACATGTATATATTTATATTCATTTAATGTATATTATAATAATATATTTAATATATCAACAAGTAAAGTTACTTTACCATAATTTATACAAACCTGATTCCAAAAAAGTTGGGACACTGTTCAAATTGTGAGTAAAAAAGGAATGGACTAATTTACAAATCTCATAAACTTATAATTTATTCACAATAGAATATAGATAACATACCAAATGTTGAAAGTGAGACATTTTGAAATGTCATGACAAATATTCGCTCATTTTGGATTTCATGAGAGCTACACATTCCAAAAAAGTTGGGACAGGTAGCAATAACAGGCCGGAAAAGTTAAATGTACATATAAGGAACAGCTGGAGGACCAATTTGCAACTTATTAGGTCAATGGCAACATGATTGGGTATAAAAAGAGCCTCTCAGAGTGGCAGTGTCTCTCAGAAGTCAAGATGGGCAGAGGATCACCAATTCCCCAATGCTGCGGCGAAAAGGGGAAAAAATAGTGGAGCAATCTCAGAAAGGAGTTTCTCAGAGAAAAAAAAATTGCAAAGAGTTTGAAGTTATAATCATCTACAGTGCATAATATCATCCAAAAATTCAGAGAATCTGGAACAATCTCTGTGCGTAAGGGTCAAGGCCGGAAAACCATACTGGATGCCCGTGATCTTCGGGCCCTTAGATGGCACTGCATCACATACAGGAATGCTACTGTAATGGAAATCACAACATGGGCTCAGGAAAACTTCCAGAAATCATTGTTGGTGAACACAATCCACCGTGCCATTCGCCGTTGCCGGCTAAAACTCTATAGGTCAAAAAAGAAGCCATATCTAAACATGATCCAGAAGCACAAGCGTTTTCTCTGGACCAAGGCTCATTTAAAATGGACCGTGGCAACGTGGAAAACTGTTCTGTGGTCAGACGAATCAAAATTTGAAGTACTTTTTGGAAAACTGGGACGCCATGTAATCCGGACTAAAGAGGACAAAGACAACCCAAGTTCATATCAGCGCTCAGTTCAGAAGCCTGCAACTCATGGTATGGGGTTGCATGAGTGCGTGCGGCATGGGCAGCTTACACATCTGGAAAGGCACCATCAATGCTGAAAGGTATATCCAAGTTCTAGGACAACATATGCTCCCATCCAGACGTCGTCTATTTCAGGGAAGACCTTGCATTTTCCAACATGCCAATGCCAGACCACATACTGCATCAAATACAACATCATGGCTGCGTAGAAGAAAAATCCGGGTACTGAAATGGCCAGCCTGCAGTCCAGATCTTTAACCCATAGAAAACATTTGGTGCATCATAAAGAGGAAGATGCGATAAAGAATGCCTAAGACAGTTGAGCAACTAGAAGGCTGTATTAGACAAGAATGGGACAACATTCCTATTCCTAAACTTGAGCAACTTGTCTCCTCAGTCCCCAGACGTTTGCAGACTGTTATAAAAAGAAGAGGGGATGCCACACAGTGGTAAGCATGGCTTTGTCCCACCTTTTTTGAGATGTGTTGATGCCATGAAATTTAAAATCAACTTGAAATGATACATTTTCTCAGGTTAAACATTTGATATGTCATCTATGTTGTATTCTGAATAAAATATTGAAATTTGAAACTTCCACATCAATGCATTCTGTTTTTATTCACAATTTGTACAGTGTCCCAACTTTTTTGGAATCGGGTTTGTGCATGCATGTGTTTGTATCTATAAATATACACAGTACACACACATTTATTATGTACACAAAAACTTTTATTTTGGATGCGATTAATCGCGATTAACCTTACTGACCCGAAACTTTTGAACAGCAGTGTCTATATGTATGTACTGACCCTTTAACTATTTTCAATTTACATAGCTTTTTTGTTAGTAGCTACATTTTCCAGTGAGTTGCTTGGCTATGTTAAATTATTAGTAGCTTATAGCATTTTTCATTAGTAGCTTGTAGTGTAGCCAACTACTTTTTCATGAGTAGCTTGGCTGTTGTTGAACTACTCTAAATTATGAGTAGCTTGGCAAGCTATAGTTTCAAAGCAGCTTCCCCAGTGCAGGCTAATGTGTTGCTGAAACAGCAGTGCAGCACACAGGCTGATGGGTATTATATCAGGACATCCCATGCAATCAAGATCAATGGGGGGAGATTAGCATATTCCTTAAAGGACCCGAACCACTTCAAAGCTGGTGCATCATTTACCTACGGTCTAATTTCAGGGGCCCGGAGTGATGTTTGGTCAGACGTGCAATACGTCACAAACATGATATTGCTTTACCATTTAATTACCCGTTTACTCACACAACGCAATCTCTGGGCATATCGGGTCACTCTGAGATCTCACAGGAGCATTTCGGAATGTGCTCTGCTGGTTACCACCTACTGTAGAAGTCATTTGTTTTCCGCTGACAGCCAGGAGAAAGCGATCTCCCGGTGTCAGACTGACAACATGCTGAAATCCTCCACTGGCGTGGAACAGACTCCACTTGCATAATCAGAATCTGGACACAAGCACGATCTCAGGCGAAGAGAGAAAGACACGGACCATGTGATTGGTAACTGCACAGTGAAAGCCTGTCGGTACTCCAAACGACCCCATATGTTAGGGTGACCATACGTGCCATTTTCCCAGGACACGTCCTGGCCAGGATTTCTATATTGCCTAAAATATCTAGGTTTGGCTTTGTTTGCGTGTGCAGACCGATTGGTGTATGACACCAAAATACCATACAGACGGTTCCTTATGCTTTCAAAATGCTCTTGAGGTTTTTGATTCATACACCGAGCGATATGCACACGCAAACCCAAAAGCCAAAACATAGATATTTAGGCAATATAGAAAATCCGGCCAGGACGCGTCATGGGAAAATGGCACGTATGGTCACCCTACCATATGTAACTCACACAGATTCACTAAACCAACCCAGCAACCTCGGCCTGAGGAGCATTTGGGGATGGATAGGAACTGGAGATGCCCCAGTTAATGTTGGACAATTTAGAATGTCATTACAGTTTAAACATCACGGGAGGCCCAGGGTTTTATCCAAATCCTCGTGATCAGAGTTTCCAAACCCTTTCCTCATTCTTTCCCTAAGCTTGATAGAAATAATAAAGAGAGTGTAATGAACAAAGCAAGCCAGTTGGATCTGAATTGCGGAGCAGCTTAAACCATTTAAAAGCAGTGATTGTTTTCTGCCTAAGGGATGATTGCATAAAATGACACTGACAAGACAAAGTGTTTGAGGACTACCAGTGATGCTTCAGAGCTGTCCATCATCCAAGCTCTTCACATCCAGGACTCAAGCCCCCATGCTGCACCTGGTGCTACTCAACTACTCCATACTGAACTCTAGTGCCTTAAACTACTTACTGATGAGAGTTTATATTAAGACTTGACAAGCATGCTTTTCTTTCTTGGCATATTTCCTATGAAAGCAGAAAGTTGGCATGTATCTATTTTTTTAAACAGTCAATAGTCTTTATTTTATATCACAGCCATAATCAACAATGGGTACTTGCTTTTACTATCAAAGAGGTTTATAATATTGAGAAAGCACTATCTGTTAGAATTCACAGTCAAAATATATACTTTTATATGGTAGTTGCAATTTACAATTCATTTAGTCAGAATAAACTGCTACTTTTGAAAGAACATCAATGGAGAAAATGGCTTTTTTGCCACTAGAATGTTATAGTGCTATGCTAAGCTTGGAAGCCAAGATGTTAGTTTGCCAAATGAAACAAGGAAAGGTAAAATGTATGTAAATATAAAAAAAAATCATTACAATTTCATGATTAAAAATAAATACAACATAAACGATATTCTAACATTTCCAATCAGGCACCAAACAGAGTACAGATAAAGACTAAACGTTTTTAATGTGCATATGTGCTTTAAAAAAACACAACTATGTTCTGTCAATTACTGCTGGTGCGGGCTTATCAGACAGGACCCGTGCAGGACTCTGCCATGACTTCCTATGTTGAGGGAACAACATTTTTTTCCCGTGGCCACGAGTTTAATGCGTAAACAACCTGCGTGATCATATAACCTGGGATTATCAGAGGTGGATAAAACATTTTTGTCCATCTCACAGTCTTGTAATTCAGAACAATTCAGAACAAAAATCCGCTGTTTGAAAATACATGTCTATTAAAAAACTGCCATAAAAAAATCAATTGTGTTACATTTCAAATGTTCCATATTCAAGTAAAAAAAAATCAAATGTTAAATGCCACATAAAATTCAGTTTTGTTTAGGGATATGCATCTCATGACTCAGGCTGATACGATATGCATCTCGATGCATAGCCAACGATACGATACATTGAAGATACATATGAAGCAGCTACCGATGCGATACAATTCACCCTTGTTATGATGCAGTGCGATCCGGATTCGATTCGATTCGATTCAACACAATGCGATTCGATGCAATGGAGAAAATATGATCATTTTAATGCCGCGAGGCCTGTTTCATAAAACAAGTTACCAAACAAGCCAGGCTTATTTCAATTATTCTGATCAATTGTAAATGATTTGTCCATAAAGCAAAATTTAACATGGCCTTAGATCAAGCTAGTCACTGTGGCCAACTTATGCTGGGGAAACTAACTGGTTCTAAAGCAGGTTAACTGTTCAGACAAGGGAGTTCTCAACACTGACCAATAGGAACCCAATGACCAATAGGAACCCTACTCTCTCACATACTATTATTTGACACTTTTTTGACTCAGGTTTTATGACAGCTGTCATGATTAAAAATAAATACAACATAAACGATATTCTAACATTTCCAATCAGGCACCGAATAGAGTACAGATAAAGACTAAACGTTTTTAATGTGCATATGTGCTTTAAAAAAACACTTAAAAACTATTCATAATTTGATAAAAAAAGTAAAAGAGCACATAGATGGCCTCAAATCTAGCAGATACGGAATAAAAGCCACAAAATTGCAATTTTCATGGCACACCATAAGTCATCATCAAGACCACAAATCTGACCTCAAAAGAGGTGCAATACCCGAAATATGAGAATTACAGATGAGGTAATCCGTTTACTTGGCCAAGAAAACCCACAATCAAATAAAAATCAATAAATTTGGTCCATTTCGTTAACACACAGGTGTTTCCGTGTGCTTGTAACTCCTTTTCAAAGAGTTACTTCCTTGCCTTTTATGCAAAAGTTAATCTCCCTGATTTATGGTAAATCTTACAGCTGGGAAATGGGAGACAAAGTACGACAGATATGTCATGGGCGATGTGTTACGCTATCAGCACCAGACACTATTCGCGTGGAAATGGAGGAATATGTGCGCAGAAGCTGTTAGTTCCCAGAACTGCTGCATTGATACATATCCATAAAAACCCAACTGGGAAACTAATCGCATAAAACACTCGGACATTGATCAATACAAGCCGTTTGTCTTTAAACGTGATCCATTGATGGCCGCGCGGCACTATTCACAAGTCTGCCCAGACAGAATGGAAAACATCTGTGGGCTTAAGAGCCTCTCTCACATACTATGTCTTTGTCACCTGACCCAATGGTGTGACAGTCACGGAAAGATGAACCAGATTATGAGCCAGAACCATCTATGTTTCCAGTAAAACTTACAGCCATTTATTATTTCTCTTTTCTTCCAGCCCAGTCTTCCTCTTGTTGCTTAGCCAGCTTTGGAGAAAGTGCCAGTGGGATGTCTACAGCTTTGGCTGCCTCCAGCTTTCTCTTCTGTCAATCATACGGATGGTCTCTTGATAGCACAGCCCTCAAGGGTAAGAGAAATAAAAGCTGCAAAATTCCAGAGAACCTTCAGCTGACATAATGAGGAAGACAGTATACGCACATGAGAGAGGAAAAGCAAGTGAAAGGGATGGTGACAAAGACATATAGAGAGAATTGAGGTCAATTGGACAAACTTCAGCCAAAAATCCAAAGGATATTCCATCTGGTGCAAGTAAAATAAAAAACATAACAGTACTGGGGTTCTTTTTGCCGGGGCACGTTTGTACCCAGTATGACTGGGATTGTATTCACTATATTAAAGAACAAAGTATTTCTTGCTGTTAATGCACAGTTGTGAGTATTATCTTCTGGAAAAAACTTACAAATGACTCATGGAACATAGACCAACCCCTCCGGGAGAGAAGCACGCATTAATTTATGTCAAATACAATGAACGACTGATGAAGCGCAGAAATAATCTGTACAATGTATAAACTAAGTTGGTATGATCTTCTATGTTGCTTGAAAGTTTTTTATACTTTAAAAGATTGAATAAAAATATATTTAGGAACACACTTTTGTACTTAGAAAATTGGGGGAATTCACTTTTCTATATATAGTTGGGTTTTGCTGACTGCATGGAGCATTTTCATACAAAAAGTCTTAGGGGCCATTCACACAGAATGCAATTTTGCGTTTAAAAAAGTGAGTCATTGAATGGAAAAAAACGCAAGGTCTAGAGACACTGAACTTTTTTAACTTTAGCGTTACATTTTTAGAATCCAGTGTCATGCTTAAAACCCTGCAAAAGACAAAAGCACAATGGTCAAAGATGCCTGTCTAGAGCATGTTCACATAAAAAAACAATGGAAAAGCAGCATAGTTAAATGCAAAATTACGTTCTGTGAACAGCCCCTTAATCACTCTGCTACTCACTAACCGCCTGCAATTTAGTTTAACAGGCCGGTAGTGCAATGCTTGAATAGCATTGCGAATTGCAGAAAAATGAAGAATTGTGTCATCATTTACTCATCCTTATTTCATTCCAAACCTGTATGACATTGTACAGAGAAGAAAATTTGATATTTTGAAGAACGCTATGGTCCAAAGATCGACCTGTATACAAAATACTGAGACATTTTCAGAAGAAAGTAAGTCATACAGGTTTGGAACAACATGATAGTAAGTAAATGATAACAATTTTAATTTTTGCAGGAACTTGAATTCTACCAATATCTCTAAAAAACAATTATCACCTTAAAGTGTTTCTCACCTTCTATTTGTAGAAGCCTTTCAGTTTGAATTGTATCAACCGATTTTTAACTGTATCAACTGAAAATTCATTAGCATTGTAGCGTCTGGACCAATCCAACACACTATATATTCTCTTTTTATATAACAAATACTCTGTAACCTCAGTTAACAAGCCATACGAGGATCCATGAACCCTTCCCCCCGGAATGCGTAACACCCCAGGAAGTCGAACAGGCCTCTTTGTTGCATGGCAACCAACGCTGATATCACTGGGTTTATTGGCCAAAAGTATGTAAAGCAGGGAAAATCCCTGCATGTCCCAAGGAAAAGCAGAGTAGAAATGGACTGTGTTCTAGTTAATTCATAGAAAAACCGTTATTTGAATGAACACACATATTCTTCAGCCCATTGAGTATATTATTGTCATTGTGTATTTTGTCTTTGATATTCTTAGACTATTTTAGTATGCTTGTGAGGGAACCCATTCCTGATCATCCCTTTTCACTATATGTAATCTTACCTTGTTTAGTATCTATGAATTTGCCTTCTTATGATCGAAACAAGCGTGTATATTATTTGTTGGTACATAGGCAATATATATTAGTGTCCTGAGAATCGTTAGTAATTTCGATTTAAGTCCATTTGCAAATTACCATGCTTAGAGAACAAAGGGTCGTAAACCCTCCAGCAATTGCCACCTCCCGCTCGGAAATTCCATTTTGCTCATTGGACAAGCCCATCTTGAAAGGCGGAGATCTTCTCCGACCTTAAAGGCCCGGCTCCAGGGACCCGCCCCAGTCGGTGGTTCGGTCAGAAGCTAAGAAAATGTGAGAGAACGCTTCAGGATACCAAAAAAGTGTGCCAGGCCTTTCTTCGGCCTAGACCTTTCCATTCATCAAGATCCTCTGACTCAGAACTGGTTCTTTCTCATCAACCAACTTCAGCAAGATCTTGGGGCCTTAAAGATTGCATCAGGAATCTTTTTCATACAGAATCGCAAGTATCAAACTTAGTCTTATTAATTGATACATTAAGTATCAGTTACACCTTTTTACAAGGTGTGTGTGAACTAAGAATCTGACGTTTTCCCTCAGGCTTAGATCGGCTGAATATGCAAAATGGTTCCATAAAATTCATTCTTTATGCCTCTTTCTGTGCTGAGTTAAACTTTAACCCTTTCCTATACCAACTGTATGTGTTGTGTGTGTGTGTGTCTGTTGCAGTAGACAGTTATGTGTGTGTAGGATGTTAGACCAGTTTATGTGTTTATGTAGGATGTTAGACCAGTTTATGTGTTTATGTAGTATGTTAGACTAGTTTAAGTGTTTATGTAGTTAATAAAACCTTACTTGTATCACACTTGACGTGTTCAGTGTTTGCTCATAACCGGAGTCAATAATCATGCAGATTTACGTTACAAGCTTATAGAATTGTACAGTAAGAAAGTTATTTCCCTTAACCAGGAAATTAACGTTCTTAGAATTGACAAGACAGTTGACCCTGAGTGGTCAGCTAAATATCTACAGTGGATCTAATATATGAATAGTTAATTATAACTAGTTATGGTTAATTATTCATATTTCCCCATGAGCTGATTCGCTACAGATTTTGGTGGAGAGAATGCGGGCATGATAAAACGAAAGTTATGAGTTTAAACACTGGCAACTTAAAAGTGTGTGCGTGATAGCCCAGGTTAAAATAGGACGTGACTTCAGATGCCCTGTTGTGTCCCTATTTGCTGGCTTGTTTAGATGCAGATAAAGTGGGGGTTTGAATTGGTACCGCTATTATAATTGGTAGAGTCTTTATGTATTTCATGCTTAATGGTATCAGTGTAAGGTTAATCTGATTTTAGCAAAGAAACCCTAATTTCAGTATTAAGCATAAATCTGTCCTGACAAAGCGTAAGTCTGAATCTCAGCTCAGAGGCATGTCCAAACTGTACCATAATGTAAAATGCTTTAGTGAAGAAATCACAAAAATTTGCAGTATTGTTTAAATTGTTTCTTGAAGAAGAAATCTCAGTACAGTTATATCAAGGTAGATGGGAGCGCTGCTCCCCTTTCTACAGCATAAAAGCCTTATAGTTTGTAATTGGAGTGAAGCAATTCATGTACACTTTGACTGCATATATATAAGCGAGTCCTTTAGCCTGGTGGTCATTACTGTGTTTCACTCGCTGAGTGGAATTAAAGGTGTAATACTGTACTTTAAGTACTCATGTGTGAGGAAAACATAACTACATATATGTTTAAACTGGCTTTAACTTACAGTAAACCTGTTTTTTTTATTCTTTAAACAAGTGCAAGAAGTTTTTTGTTGCATTAGAGAAGCACTCACCGAACTGCTTAGGTAATGCAACAAGTCTTGAAGGCTGAAAGCACCCCGTTCTAAAACTATGACTGTTTAACATAGACACACATTTTTTATTAACGCGGTTCATTTTACACTGGAATGCATTGGTTACCGTGACAACAACTAGTCACAGGAAGTGCTAACGTCACATAACACAACACGCCATGTTTGTAAACAAAACATTTGAAGCAGCTAAGCTAACACGACTTAGCATAGTTTCATCTTAGGCTAAGCTAACAAATAGCTTTAACAATTAGGGGTTAAAACTCTTTAATTGAAGCTCTTAAATACAGCATGCGTGTGTGCAGTGTTGAAGTGCCATTGAATTGAACCTGAATTTCCCTGGGTGTCATTTTGTTGCCATTTTCTTACCACTTCGTTTCTTTCTTCTTTTTCTATGTTTCTCAATGTTCAATTCGTCTCAGCGAATTAACTATCTATGATGTATCCTGTTCCTGACTTGCTATTGCTTAGTACAGTTGAATTAAATCTAAATTTAATAAATCCTAAACTGTCTACGAGGACAGACTATTATTAGGCCTATGGGTGCTGTTTAGTACACACACAATAATCATTCTAGTGGCCTTTGCATGTTGTGTTTTCCTAATACAGATTTATATTTACTGTTTTGAGAAATAGCAGTCAGCTTATTTTAAATCCATTTACATGTTATGTCCCCTTGATGTTCTCTCTGAACCTCATAAGGAACCAGAGACATTTCTATTTTTTTGTTTATTTTCAAACATGTGCCCTAATGGTAATACCCTGTTACAAAGTCATCTAGACAAACACTAGGGCATAACTATCATCCTACCAAATAATAAGCATAATCTGAATAGAAATGCTCTCCTTTTCCTTCTGCTTTTCCCCTTTTCTCCTTCATACCTCAGAGATTAAACCTGTTTGGGGAACCGTCAGTAAATTATGAGTGATAATTTGACAATAATTTGAAAGTAGTCTTAAGTCATCAATCAAAACACTGTTTACACCCTTTTCAGCAAACATATGCTGACACAAACCTATCTTAGCATTCACACTCTGTTTCGATCTTGTAGTAGTCTCTAGCCCTTACGCTCCACACAAGTGTGTGCCAAAATGTTGCAGATGCTAAGACTAACTGCCCAGAATGCAGACCAAAAAGAGGGCTGGCCAGGCGTTGTGAGGAAAACCCCCAACCCAGGGCCGACGACCACCTACTGAGCCGAAAGCAACTGGACACAGAGAGAAGTGTACCTCAGACTCATGACTCAAGCGAAAGTTATGGCTACAAAAAGCTCACCAAAATCATCATCTTCCTGACCCACAACCTAATGGGATTGAAACAGGAGGAAATAGATAGATTTCAAGAGACTCTGATCCAGCAGCTGAACAAAACTCAAGACAAGCTTGACATGTTCCGAAAAGAACTCGGTGACTCCTACAGGCTGCGAAAGGAGACGCAGTGGGAGAAACACCCTACTCCCGCATCCTCACTCAGCCGTGCAAACTCCCTCATATGCAACAAGCTACGAAAGGGGGGGGGGGTCCCTTCCAAGCATCCCCGCAGCAGCGCATGATGTGACCCCCAGAAACTGTGACAAGCTAGCCAGAAAACAATAGTTTCCTACTTTAGGCAGTACGAGCAGTATTTTAGAACGGTGGAGTCGTTTTAAACAGTGCTTGCAAGCAGACCCAATAATCAACCTTATGTGTCTGTTCATAAGTTAGTAACTTCTTCTCCATGCGCATACCAGTTCCTGATCAAAACCAAATAAAATTATAGTTTGAATGAGCCTTCATACAGCAGCAAGAAGTTTCAGTGCTATATGTGTTTAAATCGTACGATAAGAAACTAACCTGACTTTAGCGAAGAAAGCCTAATTTTCTGTGTTAGTAGAGCTAAGTCTTTTTCCTGACGACGAAATCTCGGGATTAGCAGCTCATAAATGGTACCAGAATAAATCGGTCAGATTTTGGGCGAAGAAATCCCCTTCTACAGTACTGTGTAGGTGATCTGAGCGAGGCTCCTCATTTCACTGATTTAAGGCCTTATAATGTGTTATGTATCATTGTATTCATATCGACCTCACTCAGTGTGAAAATTTACGTAACTTTTTTTTTTTTTTTTTCCCCTATACATGCGCGCACAGGTCTGATCACATCAGATAAAAACTATAGCTTGTAATGTGTCTTACCTATTAGGGAGTATGAATTTCTGTTTTCAGCTTGCTATAATGTGTTTAAACGTCTTCACGATTAAGATTAACCGCAACCCTGAGTCCTAGCAGCAGAAATCCTAATCCTCTGTGGTTGATTTGTGCGAGAATAATCGAGTTTTTTTCTGACGACGCAATCTCAATTAGCAGTTAATTTATAATGGTCCCAGAATGATTTATTCGGTTCTGATCCTTTTTGGGCGAAGATAATCCCCCTTTTTTCATTTTTGAACGTGTAAGGTTGATATGAGTCGATACTCTCACATTCAATAATGTAAGGGCCTTATGGTGTTCGCCTTAATTCGTATTCATTGACCCCGTTCTCATGTGAAACATTTACGTAAAAATAATGGTGTTATTCTAGCGTAGCTAACGACGAATCCACCATTGCCTGTGAAGTGAAAGTGCTGTTTTGATTAATGATCTTTTATGACCTTATTTTGTATTTGGGATTACATGCAGGACGTTTCCAATTTGCGTGTTATCAAATGCAATTTTCGGCAAGTAGGCGTTCACACGTGCACTTTGTTGTGTATGCTTGCTACTTTGGTTCTCTGTAGGAAATATTTTTTAGTTTGGTACCCCGGATAGTTGAGCATGACTCGTCTTCCCGGCTTAATATGACAACCAGCATCCACTGACCCGAATCTGTCGTTTTGGGTAAACAATTAGAATGAGGGTAACTAACGCCTATACATTATTAGCTAAGCCAGTATACCCAATTATCTGCTAGCTGCGCTATGGCTAACGATTTAGTATTATGGAGGTAATTGTGTAATATTTTCTAAACACACCTCTATCTCCCTCTCTCTCATCACAGTCACACCCTCCTGGTTTTGTTCATTCGGACTGTCTGATTTGCCACACTCACAGGTCCCTGTGCCAGGGACCCAACTCTTCTAATGACCTCGGGTTTTTACTTGTGTTATTGTTTAGTTTTGTTTTGACTTTATTCTACCTCTTTTTAATTTATTCGCATGATTGACGCTCTGTTGACGCACCCAAATTGGTACAAGCTCCTATGCCCCCCCCCCCCTTCATAAAGGAGTTGTATGAAAGTTGAGATTAAGTAAATCACATATTTTCTATGTGTTATGTTATCTTCCCATCTTGCCTTTTCCTTCCTTTTTTCTCCCCCTTTTAGTTTTATTTTTATTTGTTTACTTTACTCCTCCCCCTTTATAGTTCTATCAGCTCTAGGACCCCTTCTTCTTTCATTTTATTAGCTTGTTTGCTGTGTGTCTTTTTTCACCTTTTTTTTTTGTTACTTATTTTTTAGTATTGCCCACTAATCACCATACTGTCGTCCCTCCTTTTGGACTAGGTATTACCAGTATTGTTCTAGACCCAACTGCTTGGTGTCATAAAGAGTTTTTTCATATCTATACTTCTCACTAATCTTTGCTCCCCTTCCAGTGCCTTTTAGGCCTCAATACCCGCCCTTGAAGTTGGCAAGCTACCATTGAAAACAATGTAGGATACAGTAACATAAGAGAACATTTCCAAATTTACACTGGTTCTTTTCTTTTTGACGACTTTTCCGGTATTTGGTGGGTCCTGCTAGTTTTCAGCTTAACAGTATATAACCTTCTAGGTTATGTAGTATAGTGCAGCATCCAAACAAGTGCAAACTTTCTGTTCCCTAGTCCAGATCTCGTTAGAAAAAAGCATTAAATAGGTAAATGTTTTATTTTTTTTTTTTTTTGGTTCATCTTTCCTTATTTTACTTTCTCAGTCTTAGTGTCATAGGACATAATCCTCTGTGTAACCATTTTTCAGTATTGTATAGCCCGGTCATCAGATGACCCCTGCTTACAGCCCCCTCAACAAAATTACTCAAACTCTCCCTTTGTGTTCACGAACACAAAAACATAGCAACCTACCTCACTAGCTGCCTCCCACCACCTAGTCATACCTTACACGGCCTACACAGCCGTTCCCCGTAGAGATAGTTTAACACCTCTGTACGAACCTGCATTTGCCTTGTGTCTCTCTCCCTCTGGTGTTCCCACAAGTGTGCCAGTATGTCGCAGACATTCCACAGACATCCAGCCCGGGCAGCTCACCAGGACCACCTGGACAATCAGTAGAGCACTGTAATGGACATCATTCAGCTCAAAGCAGCCAACGACCTGCGATGGCAAAGAAAGGAACAGCGAGACGGCGACATAAGCGAACACCTGAACAGCATCATCCTCTCCTCGGCCCACACCCTCAAGGGACTCAGACAGGAGGTATATGAGCTGAAAATGCAAGTCACAGAATTCTGCAGAGAAACTGACACCTGCTCAACGAGAGAAAACACAGAACAGATGCAAGGAACCTTACATAATGCTGCAACAGAAGGAAATCACCAGTCTTAAGGAGGCTCTAACAGCTGCTAGACACAAAGCGCCGCTGGAAAAAGCCATCACAAAGGACTTGAAAAGAGAACGAGGAAGCGAGACTCCAAACCCGATCAGCCAATTCGAGAGGAGCTAACATGGTCAGAAAGAATTTAAAACAGTCCTAACGGAGCGCATCCGACAACCGCAAAAAGACAAGCAGTGTGGAACAACACGGACAAGCCTCCCCCCCCCAGTGCACGCCTCCCAGCCCCCCACCTTGTGCCAAACCTAGAAAGGGGGGGATAAGGAGCCATTAAGCCTTCTGCTTGACACTACAATTTTGTCAGCTCCTGAAAACTAGGCAGCTTGCTAATCAAAAAATAAAAAATTTTCTTAGGTGAACCGGATTAAACATACTTGTTTCACGAGGTTGACTTCCGTCGTCATTCAATGAACTGTAAATATGTCTTTGCAGACCACCCAAGCGCCCCGAATAAAGACAGGGATAACACGAAACAGAATTCCCCTGGCTCAGCAGGCCCCCCCCCCTAAGCCCAAGGTTTGAACCTGTGAGGGGGGGGGGGACTTGTTCGGCGGGCGAGACGTCTCAAATTCGTTCACACTGTTATACCCAACCACGCTTAGACTAACAAGTGGTTTTGGCGGCCGCTAGGGACTTCCAGAGGAGACACTGCATGACACACCACCACCGTGTGGACCCTTAAAGCACCTCAATCGATGTCCCTGGCCAGAGACAACACATTTGGCAACCTAAATACTCTCAGACCCAGTGTCTGAACACGGACTGATCGCTGCCCAGACACCAAGCAGGGCCGGCGTGATACTCCCCATGCTTACTACCACAGACTATGACAAACTTACTCCAAAGCTCACAAATACCCTGGGATGGCGGAGGACACCAGATGCAAGAAGTCATCTAGGCATTAGGGACTGCCGCACAATGCCTAATCAACAGCTGCGTAAACTGACACAGAAGGCCTTTAACAAGCACAAGGCCTCCACTAAAGGTGTTTGTCAAACACCACTGATTCTGAACTNTCTTTAACAAGCACAAGGCCTCCACTAAAGTTGTTTGTCAAACCCCACTGATTCTGAACTTCACAATTCAGAATCCAAAGCGGGTGGGAACCCAGACCCCAGAGGAAGGCACCCAGCTTGCCACACAATGACAAAAACCCTCTTCTACAGAGAAAGCCACTCTTCTCCTAATACCCAGAAGAGGACAGAGCCATCACCATGGCAACAGACCCAGGTTTCAGACCAACCACTGGGAAAAGGCGTCTTCATCCTGCAAACACCACGGTATGTCAAACAGCAGTCCACCACAACATCCTCCCCCACACGATAGTGCGGGTACGCGCCAGGTGCTGAACGGAGGCGACACAAGGACAGCTGGACACGCCTACTTCTGGGTTACAGGAGCTGCTGACACTCGCAAAAGAGCTCCTTGAACAAAACTCAACTAAGGAGTATTGAGAAGGACAAACCTCTGACTCCTTGCCTGCTGAAACACAGCATTAGGCCCCTCCAAGGGAGGAGCATCCCTTGAAACCGGGCGACACCCCTAGAAGCAGCCAGACAAAGTTGGATTGAGCAACGGGCCCACATGACCAACAGCGAAAGCTCTACCAACACAACTCAGGCACGCTCAAGTCGGTGCCACCACAAGAGCCAAGTGACACCGCAAACACCGAATTTCTAGTGACGTTGAGCAAAGAAGAGAGCTCACAACCACCTGCCGCTTTCCTGCCATCATCACTAGGTCAGTCAGAAATTCTCTACACATGATAGAATCTCCATAACAGTTCCCGGCAATCCCTGGAACCACCTGCACTCTCACCAGTGAGAATCTAACCCGGCTGTTCCACATCGTGGATACCACAGATAGCCTACTGGCTAACAACAACAACAAAAAAACATCCTACCCGGACTAACTCACTTCAGGATGACAGGTGACACAGCCTCGACACCTGCTGCCTAAGCTCGAGGACCCACACCTTGCTAAAGCCTACATCACCACTGGCTCCACCGTTGAGATGCAAGGATTGTGTGTGTTAGATTGTTCTGCACCTTGACATCGCTCTTTGTTGTCTATTCTATGGACAACAACGCTCGAAAGGGGGGGAAATATGTAGCGTTGGACCAATCAAACACACTATATATTCTCTTTTTATATAACAAATACTCTGTAACCTCAGTTAACAAGCCATACGAGGATCCATGAACCCTTCCCCCCCGGAATGCGTAACACACCAGGAAGCCGAACAGGGCTCTTTGTTGAATGGCAACCAACGCTGATTCAACGGGTGTAGTTTACAAAAGTATGTTAAAGCAGGAAAATCCTGCATGTCCCAAGGAAAAAGCAGAGTAAGAAATGGACTGTGTTTCTAGTTAATCAAGAAAAACGTTAATTTGATATGAAAACACAACATATCTTAGCCTTGAGTATATTATTGTCATTGGGTAGTTTGTCTTTTGAATCTTCGACTATTTTTAGTATGCTTGTGAGGGAAACCAATTCTGATCATCCCTTTTCAATTATGTAATGTATTACCTTGTTTGTCTGCTATGAATTCGCTTTTTTTATGATCGAAACAAGCGTGTATATTAAATGGTGGTACATAGGCAATATATTAGGGGCTATGAGAAGAATGAGAAATCGTTAATAGTTTAAGTTAATTTCGATTAAGGTCCATTTGCAATTACCATTGCTTTAGGAACAAAAATTGGGGGTAGCGTTAAACCTTCACAATGCACCTCCACGCTCGGGGAAAAATTCATTTTGGCTCATTGGACAAGCCCATTGAAAGGCGGAGTTTCTCCGACCTTATAAGGCCCGGCTCCAGGGACCGCCCCAGTCGGTGTGGTCGGGCAGAAGCTAGAAAATGTTATTGGAGAGGAGAAACGCTTCAGGATACCAAAGCATTTGATCCAGGCCTTTCTTTCGGCCTTGTCCTTTCCATTTCAATCAAAATTATCTGACTCAAAACTGGTTCTTTCTCATCAAACAACTTCAGCAAGATCTTGGGCCTTAAAATTGCATCAGGAATCTATTTTCAGACAAACGAGACTTGCAAGTATCAAACTTAGTCATATTAATTGATACATTAAGTATCAGTTACACCTTTTTACAAGTTTTGTTTGAACTAAGAATCTGACGTTATCCCTGAAGGCTTTGATCTGCTGAATATACATGCAAAGTGTTCCATAAAATACATTCTTTATGCCTCTTTCTATGCTGAGTTAAACTTAACCCTTTCCTATACCAACTGTATGGGTGTGTGTATGTGTATGTGGTGTGTAGTGCCTGTTAGACCAGTTATGTGTGTATTGTAGGTGTTAGACCAGTTTATGTGTTTATGTAGTATGTTAGACTAGTTTTTAAGTGTTTATGTAGTTAATAAAACTTACTTGTATCACACTTGACGTTGTTCATTGTTTGCTTATAACTGGAGTCACTAATCATGCAGATTTATGCTACAGGGTTTGTGTAGAGTTGTACAGTAAGAAAGTTTTTTCCCTTAACCAGGAAATTAAACGTTCTTAGAATTGACAAGACCGTTGACCCTGAGTGGTCAGCAAATATCTACAGAGGATCTAAAATATTAATAGTTAATTATAACTAGTTATGGTTAATTATTCATATTTCCCCATGAGCTGATTCGCTACACTGTGAAACTATATAATTCATTTTGAACAAGGAAAATTTTGTAATTTGATTGTAACAGAAAATGTGTGGCTCATTTCTCGCTCTCAGTAAGACATGCTCATAATAATTTACAGCGTGTGCTGAGGTTGCTTGTAAAATGCATAATAGGTAATACAAAATAAATTCTCTGACGCCCCTAACACACACATAAACGCACAACCTATTAGTTCATTTGCACCTCCCTCTGTTTTGCTGTTGGGAAATTGTGCTGTAAAATTTGTTATACAGGAATGTCATGCTATTTGGTTCATTGGTTTTCTCAGACAAGTGTGAGAGGTTCATGATTTTGCCCTGGAGCTCTTCTTAGTTGCTCAACCGGCATTACCCCACATATTTTCCTTCTTTTTCCATTAAGCTCACAATTGTTTGCCATTTCCTTTTATTTGATATGTTTGTTTTTTGCTGCTAATTATCCAATTCATATATGTTGTGCTCCATTAACAAATATTCATTGTGGGTCAGTGGAAGAACATCTATATCTCATGGGGAATGGATGGGGAGCAGGCCTGCTGCATTTTGGGAACAGGTTGAGAGTGGGCAAGGGACAGCGTGCCCCAGATCCATCAGTGCTCTTGTGGAGAGCAGGGTTAAGGGCCAAAGAACATGCTGCACCACACTGCCTGTATTCCCAGAATTGCAATCTAAAGGTCACTGCTTTTAATTAGAATGCGGGGGGAAATGATGACAAATATTTGGTCTTTACAAACCAGTCATGATCCAGGAATATTTTACTGAAAAACAGATTTGTATATTATATGGTAAAGTGTAAAGATGATAAAGTAGAGCATAAATATTCTATTTTATAAATGCTTGTTATTGATGTCACAATGGTTACATTCACACTGCAAGCATTAGTGCTCAATTCCAGTTGACTGCTTGGATCCAATTTTGTGTATGGCTCTTCACATTATAATTTTTAAATGTGGCTAATATCAGATTCCAGTGTGGACGAATGACAGTGCAGAACTGACCCGTATGCGCAAAAGAACGATAAACGATACGGCATGAAGCGAGCTTAAACACGGAGGCAACAGAGTAAGCATTTACACATTCAATTATAAGCTGATGTGCCGCAGAATCCAGTGAATTAAAATGAGGACAAAGATGAGAATGAGCAAAGGTTTTTTTTTAATATATATTTAATGCAGAACCCCTTAAGTTTAGCTTGTATAGAGCTGTCACTGTAATACTTAGGAATACAAAAACTCATTGTCTCTCCACTGACTACATCCACAACTTTGTCATATTCACAGAGTGATCAAAGAAATACTGGTATGTCAAATCTTTGGCATGATCTTCCGTCAGTGCGGAATTATGATGAATGTTGATCTAGAGTGACGTAAAAGTTGCATGAATTCCATTTTGACTGTTCAGACTGCAGTCGCATTGCAAAACATCTGACCTGAATCAGATTTAGCACCACATATTGAAGTGGACTAAATCAGAATCAAAAAGCCCAGATTCCATGTGGTTTGTGCTAATCACACTATCATGAAACTAAACGATCTGAGTCACATATGAGCAAAACAATCGACCACATTTTCCTGCAGTGTGAACGTAGCCAATGTGACTAAAAACTGGATTTTTCATAATTGTCTTTTTATCCCATAATTCTGAATGTCTTTAAATTGTGAATTTTAAAATGTTATTTCACCATTACATGTTTTATTTTTTTACTCTGAGGCAGAAATGATCTTTAGATATGTACTACAGTATTAAAATATATATTTTGTAATATTTCTGTGAGTAGCTAAAATATCCAAGTGTTCCTAATTAAAAAAATACCCTGCAATATACATCAGCCCTCATTACCCACACTGTCTATCACAGGGTCAAGGCCTAAGGCTCTCGCTTGCTCTCTCACCCTACACATACACACCATAGACTGGATAAAAACATGGACGTAGTGTCCGTGACGTCACCCGCAGTTTTCCAAAGAGCGTTTTTGAAGCCTAAAGTAGGCGGAGCCGGCCGTCGCCATCTTGGCAGCGCGTCACCGCGTGTCACTCCCGGATAATCGAAAATGGGCAAAAAGGCGGGAGCAGGTTGCTGAAGCCACACCCACCTAGCTCGACGGTGGTGACAGCAGCGGCAAGCCACCTGTCACTCAAGTGGCCACGCCCTTAATTATGCAGAAATTTAAGGCTTAATATAATCTAAATGGATGAGTTATAAAAAAATTCACCCCCCTCACAGTTGTCACAAAGGGCAATATTAGCTATATAGACCAAAATTATTTTTTGAACCAGGCTGTAAACATGTTTTTTTCTGCTGTAAAGTTGGGCATTTTAGCATGGGGAGTCTATGGGATTAACTCCCTTTTGCAGCCAGCCTCTAGCGGCCAGTTGACGAATTACAGTTTAAGTCACTTCCGTGTTGGCTTCAGGAGAGAGAGTGGGAGGTTGCCACTTGATACACACCCATGTGTATTGACATAAGTTGTAACATGCTCTCACATTCTCTCTCTCACAGACCTAAACACACACACTCGTGGAAAAAAATTGCATTGGAATCGCCCCAGGAGGTGTTTGGAAGTCATCAGTAGTGCATAAATAATGAATGTATCTCTTGCACACACCCTGTTGTGACCGTTTGTCTTGTACATTGCTCTCTGATTTAGAGGGGTGAATAGGGACTGTAGCTAAATGTCAGATGAGAGAATAAGACCATTGGGGATGTGACTGCAGATGAAAGAGTGCGTTTGAAAGCTAAATGCAGTTATCACTCAGGATAGTGGAGGGCGTCTGCTAGCACAGCTGTTTCATAAAGGGATAATTCTCTGATAATGTGATTGGCTTTTGGCCACACTGTCAACATGCCAGCTAGGTGGTTCAAATACAGACTTGTAGGGTGTGTGTGTGCGTGTGAAGCATCCTGCAGCCTTTCTCTGCGTGCTCTGTAATTGCTGTCTCATGCTCACTTTCCAGCATTTGATTTATACAGCATTAGACACATACGCACCAAAGTACCAGGTTTTCCATCATCAGTGTGTCCTTACATAAAGTTTGCCAACTTTTATTACCTACTATTTAGAGCCATAAAAAGTTTTTTTTACTATGCTTGTAAAACCATTTTGAAATGCAGAATGTAGAAAGGATTGGGGAGTGTGTGTGATGGGGATTCGGATTGTTTGTATTTGGCTATGCATATTCAGATGGGAAAAAATAGTTTAACTGAATGCACCAATTTAAAAATTATTGCTCATACCGATGTGCTAGTAATTGTGTCATGTTTTAGCAGATAACTGATATATGGCCAAGTTTATTTACATAATTGATTATACCATTATGTATTATTTTCATATTTTGAATTAACTTTTTTTTTTTTTTTTATTGTTAAACATTTTAGTAATTTATAGATATATTTATTTTTACAAAAAAAATAAGTTTTCATAGTTTAAGTTATCACTTTTTTATATTAAGGTCTGTATTATTTGTCTAAATCGCAATACACTGAAAACTAAAGTTTTTTTTTTTTTAAATGCAACAAGCGAATTTATGCATTACAACCAGTGTTGGGCAAGACTACTGAAAATGTAGTCAAATTACTGTGATGATTACTCCTTTTTAAAAGTAATCACGTTACTGTTCAGATTACTTTATTTAAAAAGTAATTAGAAATTAGTTACATTACTAGTTACGTAACTATTTTTCTCCATGAAATTCATGAAATCCCAGCATACACACTCCCGATAAATATTTGTTATTAAAGCATAAACATTCACAGAACACTGTTATTTTTAAATAAAGCAAGCGACTTCTGCGTGCATGGTTTGGCATAGCAGAATACCAGCAAAGAGCACTGCATTTATAATCTCTAAAAGACATCTCAGTTCATCGCAATCTCACAAATCTCTGTTATAACAGATAAATAATAAATATATGCATAATGAATCTTTCATAATGTCTACAATTCGTGTGTTATAATGAGAGGATTCGTGAGCACGCAAATTTCAGCACTGCATTGCTCCACACTGCAAACACATGTTATAGCCTAAATAGAAACTCTGCATACGCTTGCACCTGTTAATCGTTTATATTTTATATTAGTTCATGTTGCTTTTGTGCAATAGATGAATAACAATTTATTTGTTTTAGATATTTTATGTTTAGATATTTCTATTTTGCGGGAGTCCTGTGAATAATTTTATTCTTCCGCATCCCGCACACTTACGAGTCTCTGCACTCGCCTATCAAGTCTCGCGGGAGCAGGTCTCTAATCCACTGCCACTTGACTCGACAGTGCGTGTGCTACATCCTTTTTACAATCTAGTTACCAAGTAATGCGTTACTGCCCAACACTGATTCCAACATAATGTACAGCATAAAAAATAGATATCAGGTTTGAAATTACATTTAACAATTTTAAATAATTAGTCTTTAAAAGATTAAATTCAAGTGAGCGTTATTATGGCAAAGGTAATTTAAATGGAGTGTGTATGGACAGTTCAGCAGAGGTCTGACTTGTGTAGTTCAATTTGTGTTTTAGCAAGCCTTGAAGCACTAGTTCAGTGAAGCATAGAGTCTGCCTTGAGTTGGAAGTAATGGTGATTGATGATGTCATTAGATTATAGAGACCTCACAAGGCTGATATGTTGAAAGAGCAGACCTATGAGGAGGAAACACATATCAGTCATGTCTGCAGTATAAATGTAGCCTGAATCGTTAGGATGGTGATAACGGAAGTGAATCATCCGTCGTTGTTTAAATTGTTGCTAGCCTCTTCACCCAAGACAAGGCAGCTTTTCAAATATTATTTACAGTGATTATTATAGAATTACATGTATTCTGAATAAGGCGAAATACATTTACATGATCAGAGCTGGATTAATGATGTTCTTATGTACAAAGGTACATACTGTGTGCAGGGGAGGACTGGAACTTAACAGCAACCAGGGACTTAAATATATATTGTAACATGTTTTCTGGGCATGTTTACACTTGGCAGGTTTGGTTCAATTAAAATGAACTCTGGTGTGATTGGTCCACAGACCAATAGTATGTTACCTTGGTGTGTACAAAACAAGCTGACCAAGACCCACCTTTTTGGGGGGTCTCGATCCACTTCCAAACGAGCTGTGGTGCGATTCGACTGATGTATGAATGCAACACTGACCAAAGACATCGAATTAAACCATAATCAGGACATGATGTTTTAAGATGTGACCCTAAAAAGGACAAAATGCTCAACAAAAACTGTTTTTTTCTTGTCTTAGGGGTTATGTGGCCCATTACAGTTTGGTACAGGCATTGGAATCCCGTCTCCTCACAGCAGATCTCTGTGTGTGTGTAACGAGTTTGTGGAGCTGTTTTGACTCCTTTACACATTTTATAAGCTATTTGTGAGTTATAAGCTGGTAAAAAAAAGTTCCACCATATGTAAACACATACAAAGGAGTGCATTTAAAGCAATGAACACAATATTTAATACACATATTAATACACATATTTTAAAAAATAAACCGTATAAAAGCCTAAAAGCCTAAAAATCTTGTTACGAAATCACAAAGACACATGTTCAATTCCCATATCATTACAGTTCACGTTTCAGTAAAGTAGCTAGTGCCAAGGGTGCATCTAAAAGCATGTTTTTAAATAACCATGTTGCATGTCAAGAGCCTCATCAGTAGGCAGATAGTAGGAAAAGTGGAATGGGGCTGCCGGCAGCAGGAGAGATGTGAAGCATAGAGAGCAGCTTGGAAACAATTACCTGCTAGGACAGAAATCATTTTCAATGAAATGGGCGTGTGGAACGTAGAGCGGGTGCAATCCAGTAAAATCCCAGTACAAATAATTTTAAATAGGTTAGTGGCGTGCACGCTAAGAGCCGCACCCTGTGCTGCTTCATGGAACATTGCTTATATCGTTGGCTATATACTGGGACAGTCCTGGTGCTCCCTATGACCCAGTGTCATTCTGTTTAATATCAGTGACTCTTTCCAGTGTGTTTTCTTAGTCTAATCATGAAGAGTGCACTCAAAGACGTGTATGACTGTATGTAGTCACCTTCATGTCTTCAAGAACAGAAATTCTCTGTTTTGCGGTGACTGATCGCTGACATTTCACTCACTCCTAGTTTAATATGTTAATATCTAGGCTGAATTGCTATTCAATTCCATGGGACCTTTTACAAGCCTGAGTCTTAATTGAGAGGTTTATAAGTGCCATTTATCAGCTAGTATGATGGAAGCCACAGTGTAAAAGAACCCCTGAGAGCTCCTCACATTGGAAGCTGATGAACATACCCTCATACATGAACAGACATTTTTGAAAAACTATTGACATTTTAATTAGCACTGAACCGATGTGAAAATACTGCTCTCATAAGTGTCTTTTTAATGTGCTCTGTGTGGTAGTTATGAATATTGTGCAGGTTGAGATATGGACCAGATAGATGGGCAGAGTCATACAGCTCAATAAAACCAGTAAAGTATATACTAGGCAAATAACACATGTAAATGGCACTCTGAACAGCCATATCTCCTTACAGAATGACCCAGAAAACAACGTTTTGGAGGAACTGAGTTCCAGCCTTTCTTCAGCTTCAGAAAAAAGAAATGTTTGTCTGTGACCTTTCTGTGTTTCCCACATTGGATACTAGTTTGTTGTTGTTGTGAAAAAGGGCAGCATTGAAATGCTCTGTTCCAAAACTTGTTTTTATTCAATATTTTTGTGTGCTATTTGTGTTTAAGCGTATTAAAGTATCAAGCCTTCCGCTTTGCAACATGCTAACATCAAACTCTATTGAAATAGGTTTTCTTTCATATGCTATGCTAGTTGTATGGCACTTGAAATTGCTGCCTATGTAGAGCAATCCAAATCGGTGGCTTCTTCGGTGTGAAAATTTGGTGTTATAAACATTTTAATTTGAAAGAACGGCTGTTAATTCATACTGACACAAACACTTACATACCATCATTGCTATATTTTTTCATGGGTGGTGATCACAAACAGACTATTTTGCTAAGCAACAGTGAATAGAAAGCAAAACCATCTGTCTTGTAGGCCTATTTGGTGTTATTTGATAAACACCATAGCAAATACAAAAATCCAAACAACTGTTTGAAAACATTGTTTGACTTTCTTTTTTGTGACAAGTGGGTTAGAAACAAAGTTGAGCAGCCACTGTAGCAACCAGGGTAACTGCTGAATTTATTCTTTTCTATAAGTACCACCTACTGTCAGAGAGTAAAATTTAATATTCATTCAGCTCATGTGATGTTTTTTTACACACAGGTTTAAATGGACAAATCATATGTGAAAATTGGACTGAAATTTTATAACATTTATGTTCGAGTGAATAGGCTTTTAGGATTTAGGATCCTTAGAGTCAAACTCTGTTGAATACATACTGTACATGTAGGCAACTCCATGCACCACCTAAATAACATCACACAAAAAAACAATTGGTCACTTATGAGGGTTCATGAGAATAGTATGCAGCGGGGCAGCTCACGAGGAGCAAAAACAGTAAAACACAGCAAATGTTTTCTTAAATTCTCTCTCTAGAGTGGTTTCGGGTGCTCCGGGTGTGTGTTCACGGTGTGTGTGTGTGTGTGTGTGTGTGTGTGTGTGTGCGTGCGCTTGGATGGGTTAAATGCAGAGCACAAATTCCGAGTATGGGTCACCATACTTGGCCACACGTCACTTCACTTTTTCTCTGTGTTCCCAACCTGTCAATCATTCTAAAGAAGAGTCCAGACAGTTGCTTTACTTCCTGTTCTGTGCCTGAGGAAGAGGAGAATCATAAGGAGGAAGAGGTGATTAGGAGGCTTGTCTGAAATGGCAGTAGGTTGATGGATCAGGTGAGGCACAATTACCTCCCTGTGCCACCCACAGAGACCGAACATGACAACTGCTGTCATATCTGCAGAAGCTTTCCTCTAAGCTCTTCCAGGAGAGCACCACCATGAAATGTCACATCGTCTCCTTCTCCTGTCCACCCTCCAACACCTCAATATGCTGTCCTGAGGGGGAAAGCCCAGACATAGGAAAATGAGGAGGGAAAAAATGGAACCCAAACAGAGGGTTCTAACCATTTAAGATAGAAAAACTGAATTGTAGATGAGTAAATAAAAACTCGTCAAATCCATTCACTTTCAAAACTGGAAATATTCACATCTCAGGGACACCATATGAACCATAATGACTCGGAATTCAATCTACTATTCATTGCTCTGCAAGGCATAATGAAGCAGTTGACTTTTAGCAGGCCTTGCCCAGGCATTATTGAATAATTCTTGGTGCATTGTCTTCTCTCTGTTTTGTACTGTGGCACTAGCATAGTTGTGACTCAAAAGGAGGATTGACTACTTCTGAACCCTAAATGGTTGACCAGGACTGCGGGAAAGATGAAAGTAGCTGGGTCTTTTTGAGAGAGGCTTTTTTTTTTATGAAGTCCCTGTGACTTTTCCCAACTGGGTTTCTTAAGGTTGAGGTCATTTTTATTATTCTTATGTCTTTTGACATTTTCTCAAAAACCTGAGTTATGAGTAATGTTAATATAGCCTGCCTTGTATGCGAGTGTAGGATGTGTAGTCTAATGGCATATTTTTAGTTTTAGATTTTAGTTTAGCATGCAAAGACTTTGCACTATATGTAAACTTTTGAACCGAATGAAGATGTGTAAATTTTTCTTATTTTGCCTAAATATCATATTTTTTTTCAATTAGTACTGCCCTTCAGAAGCTACAGAGGGATACATGTTTTACATACACTTTGCATCTTTATTAAATAAAACTATTTCATATTATATAAATAATTATAATTAGTAGTTCAATCATTTAATATTTAATCTGTTATTTAATGTGTGTGAGAAACAGTCGTTATATTTATATAACTATAGTAATACTATTTTGCTTGTATTTTATGTAATTGTACAGTAAATTCCTCATTGCTGCTACAGACATCATGGCTAATTAATTGAAGTGTTAATATCTGGTGATACAAAAGTACTATATTTAGCTGTAATTCCCCTGGTTTCTGTATTCAGTGCAAATGAAATCTGTGTGTGAAGTAGAGGTGTAAAGAGAACACAGAAATATGTGATTGCAAGTGTTAAGTATCAGTGCAGTTCCACGTTTTAAGCGGGAGACCTGACTCTCCCTGCACTTTCAAAAAACACCTTCAGTTTAGCTCTGATGCTGCAAGACATGCTGAAGGATGTGGCATCTCTGCTGGGGATCTTGTTGACACTGTTTGAGCAGAGGCGGCTCTTCCTCATGTCGAAACGAATCACTGCTGTTTGGACTTGACTTGTCTGAATCACAGAGCTTGATTAATCAATGCTGAACTTTACTTCACCTGTGGATCCCAGTTAAAATATAAATGTTATTTTTTTTATTTTATAATTGACACAAAGCTGTACGGTGTGTGCTCATTTTACAACTGACAGACATATAACCTGAAACAGAATAATATAGATAAAATGCAATTTGCAGAACAACAGGCTACTGTACAATTGATTTCTACTGAATCCAATACTGGATAGTTTTTCCCCTCGGTATCTTCGTCTCTTACAGGTCTCTGGCAGTGTATAATGAGCCTGACGCAAGGGCAATGAGGTCAGGGCTGAGCAGTTCAGATTGTCTGAGTGTTTAATGTACCATCAGGACCAGACATCCTGGGGCAGAATCACGTCACAGTGAGCTCAGAGCACTACATTCTACAAGTATTTTTCATAAATCTGTATATCAAACTTTCAGGGTTCCAAATCCTGTGCATCTGGCTTCTATTGAAACAGTGTACCGCCGTGTATGTTATAGGACCATATCAGTAGCAGCAGTGCTTGAAGTGGAAAAAAAAGAAGTGCTGGTACTCACCCCTTCCCTATTTATTTATTTGTTTATTTATAGTAAAGAAATAAGTACTTTTTAATAATTCACAATGTATGTACAGTGGGGCAAAAAAGTATTTAAGTCAGCCACCAATGTTGAAAGTTCTGCCCACTTAAAAAGATGAGAGAGGCCTGTAATTTTCATCATAGGTATACCTCAACTATGAGAGACAAAATGAGAAAAAAAATCCAGAAAATCACATTGTAGGATTTTTAAAGAATTAATTGGTAAATTCCTCGGTTAAAATAAGTATTTGGTCACCTACAAAAAAAAGCAAGATTTCTGGCTCTCACAGACATGTAACAACTTCTTTAAGAGGCTCCTATGTCCTCCACTCGTTACCTGTATTAAATGGCATCTGTTTGAACTCGTTATCAATATAAAAGACACCTGTCCACAACCTCAAACAGTCACACTCCAAACTCACTCCAAAGAGCTGTCAAAGGACACCAGAAAAAAAAAATTGTAGGCCTGCACCAGGCTGGGAAAACTGAATCTGCAATAGGTAAGCAGCTAGGTGTGAAGAAATCAACTGTGGGAGCAAATATTAGAAAATGGAAGACATACAAGAACACTGATAATCTCCCTCGATCTGGGGATCCACACAAGATCTCACCCCGTGGGGTCAAAATGATCACAAGAACTGTGAGCAAAAATCCAGAACCACACGGGGGGACCTAGTGAATGACCTGCAGAGAGATGGGACAAAAGTAACAAAGGGCTACCATCAGTAACACACTGCGCCGCCAGGGACTCAAATCCTGCAGTGCCAGACGTGTCCCCCTGCTTAAGCCAGTACATGTCCAGGCCCATCTGAAGTTTGCTAGAGAGCATTTGGATGATCCAGAAGAGGATTGGGAGAATGTCATATGGTCAGATGAAACCAAAATATAACTTTTTGGTAAAAACTCAACTTGTCGTGTTTGGAGGAGAAAGAATGCTGAATTGCATCCAAAAAACACCATACCTACTGTAAAGCATGGGGGAAACATCATGCTTTGGGACTGTTTTTCTGCAAAGGGACCAGAACAACTGATCCGTATAAACGAAAGAATGAATGGAGCCATGTACCGTGAGATTTTGAGTGAAAACCTCCTACCATCAGCAAGGGCATTGAAGATGAAACGTGGCTGGGTCTTTCAGCATGACAATGATCCCAAACACACCGCCCGGGCAACGAAGGAGTGGCTTCGTAAGAAGCATTTCAAGGTCCTGGAGTGGCTAGCCAGTCTCCAGATCTCAACCCCATAGAAAATCTTGGAGGGAGTTGAAAATCCGTGTTGCCCAGCGACAGCCTCAAAACATTACTGCTCTAGAGGAGATCTGCATGGAGGAATGGGCCAAAATACAGCAACAGTGTGTGAAAACCTTGTGAAAAACGTTTGACCTCTGTCATTGCCAAAAAAAGGGTATATAACAAAGTATTGAGATGAAATTTTATTGACCAAATACTTATTTTCCACCATAATTTGCAAAATAAAATCTTTAAAAATCCTACAATGTGATTTACTGTGATTCTCATTTTGTCTCTCATAGTTGAGATACCTATGATGAAAATTACAGGCCTCTCTCATCTTTTTTTAAGTGGGAGAACTTGCACAAATGGTGGCTGACTAAATACTTTTTTTCCCCACTGTATAGTGCCACAATCAATCAATCAAGTCAATCTGCGATACCAAACAGGACCACAGGGAGACTCCAAAAGACCACTAAATACTATAGGGATCCATTCCCAGAATCGCTAAACTCTTGACCACCTTCGCCAGAGTCGATGATAAAGCACTCTGTTTTTAAGCAAAATACACGCTGAACAGAATAATTTAATGACATCTGGATGTAAGTCACTATTCTCTCCGCAATCTCTGATGAAATCATCTATGTTTTCTTTGCATTAGCGCTGTTTTGAACTTATTGTTTGAATTTATTTACTGGATCCTTGGACTTTCCAGTTTATTGGTTTAAAATGATGTGATCGCAAAAGGTTTCTTTTAATTTTTAAGGTATTATTTTCATTATAAAGTACTGATTCAAATTAGTAATCAATAATATAATTATTTTTTAATTCATTATACTTCTCTACATGCCTCCCCTGACATGCTCTGGCACCCCACACATGAGGTAGACCTATTCTGCTTGAATTCGCTCACGTGATTGGTCGAGATGAGAGGTGATCCCACCTGGGTAGTGTGATTTACATAGTGTCATTTCTAATTACCCAGACACTGACGGTTTTACTCGGAGTACCGGCAACATGTCAGAAGTGGTGGTACGCACAAAAAAGTGCAGGTACTCTAAAGACTAAAATATAGAAGTGCCGGTACTGCGTACCGGTACATACTGGCCCACTTCAAGCACTGAGTAGCAGGTAAGATAGCACAGGTTTGCTCTCTGTCTGTTTGAGTAATGTATAGGTAATGTGCCACATGTGATTTGTGTAATGAGATAAAGCAGAGAACAGGAAGAGAGAGCGTGTGGAGAGAAATGGCCTGGGGAAGACATAAGACTGCTGTGCCCTTTAACAGCAGGCTGTTATATTCACTGTAGGCTTGGCACATGGCTCTAACCTCTCTTCTATCACATCTCATATGCTCTGAATTATTTATTTAGCCTCCGTAAGATGTATTATCAAAGATTAAGAAAATATGAATGTTTGTGGCCATCATGCACAATTCGCTCCCACAGTGCTAAATTATTGTGGGTATTGGGTACTTTAAGTGCATTTTGTGGATTTTATTATTACGAATATGTACATTTATTTATTTAATTGTTTGTTTGTCATTTAGCAGATGCTTTTATCCAAAGCGACTTACAAATGAGGACAACAGAAGCAATCAATTGTAGTATTAAAACAACTAAAAACAGATCCAAAACTAAAAGCTAAAACTTTATATATACTACTTATACTATATATTAAATAAAAATGACAAATGCATACAACAAAATTTCAAAACTTAACATTTAAATGAAAACAAAAAATAAAGCTAAAAACAATTCAAAAATATTAAAGAACAAAAGGTATAAGTCTAAGAGTATAATAATGATTCTAAACTAACACTAAAGCCAAACACAAAAATTCTATATATATATATATATGTATATTCTATATATATTTTTTTAAAAATTTAATATATTAGATATATATTATATATAATCGATAATTGCAGCTTCTTTGGGTCCTATTAGCAAGCAAGCAAAAATTTTTCGCTGTTGTTTCCCAGCTGTTGCAGCTGTGACTACGAATAAACCACATAGTTTCATTGGCTGATTCACAGATTAAAATACATGTGCTCGCTTAGCTTGCAATAGTTTTGAATTTTAATAAGGAATAATCAAACAAAATGAAAATGGAAGCTAAGGCACAAATCCTGATTTTATTGTTTGTTACCATATATAAATTGAGCAACTTATAATTATTCATAACCACAACAGCAAATATGTTTCAGTGTTTTAGTTTTATATTGATCAGGTGCAACAGGACAGCTCAGTCCATGTTGGTACTACAGTAGTGTCTGTATCTTGTACACTGTCTTCACCTGTGTGATATCATTCAGTCTCAATGGGGTGATGGAGAAAAATGGTATAACATTTGTAAACCTTTGGATTATTTTTATACAAGAATGCAGCATAGTCCCAAGAACATGTAGTGTGTGATCCTGGCTCTTTGCTGCAGATATTTATCGTCCAAGCAGCATGTCCATATTAAGCATGCACTGTATTCCATGCCGCTGCAGCCTAAAGCTTTTAATGCTCTACATTATTTCTGCATCTGCTACATGCAGTAAAATGTGCCTTTAAATCCTTCACTGACACCTGTGTTCCCATCCCTCGCTCACACTATTACCATGGAAACCAGAGCAGCTTTACACCCAGTGACACACAGAGAGAGAGAGAGAGAGAGAGAGAGCTGGAATCTGTGATATGTTGTAAAGTTCACAGTCTGAACCCAGTCTCCATTTAATTGAATTTTAGACAGAAAACATATTTCAAGTGCATTGTTCACCTAATATGGTTTGGACTACAAGGTAGATATTAACTGCTGTACAGTATATGCAGAAAATTGTGAATTCAAAAACCACTATTGTGCAGCTTTGCAAGTGGTGCAGAATAAGAATAATAATAATAAAAAAGCAGTAATTTATAGGAGCACAAGTGTTTTGAACCATGAAGCTAAATAAAAGTTGACTGACTTTCCACAAACACTTACTCGTTCAGTCTCTTATAAAATAAGACTGGACTTCAGAATTTATTTATTTTTAATGCCTTTTCTTCAGTTTAGCTATACAGTGAAACTTTGGAAAGGCTACTTTTAGGATTGTCAGTTTAATATGTTAATATGCTGCAATTACATGTTAATAAATAAGCAATTTAATTAATTAATTACATTATTTATTCCCCCTGCCCCTACTACATTTTTTTTAATGTCTATTGAATTATTGATTTATCTGTCACAATGATCACTTTGAATAATCTTCATTAGGGGGCTTTTCCCTGCAAATATTGATTAATAAGTGATTAACTGTGATGAATATGATTAGTTAATCCACATATTATGTTATTACTTCGATTGATAGCTAATTATTTTGAATTTTCTTTGTCTTTTATTACCTTTATCTTTCCCCTAACTATACGTGTGTGTATATATGTGTACAACAAAGTGAAGAATACAGTTGTCCATGAGTGCACTGGTTCATAATTATTACTGTAGTGATATGAACCCAATCCTGAGGGCCAGTGACCCTCACCTCTCTGGTGTCTCCATGGACTTCCTCTGTCAGCGTCGTCTGTGACTCTTCTGGACAGGCACATAGAGTTTTATGATATTTAGTCAGCTCTATATAAATACAGTGAGATAGATTGATTCAGTATGTAAGCCTTTGTCTTAACACTCATTTGTGTTTGGTGTTATGCTAAGGAATTAACACGTTTGCTTGGAAGACAGTCTCATTGACTTGTTGACAAATTGTCTCTGTCATATGTGCGTGTACAGCTGTTCACTTTTCCCTGAAGAATCTAAAGTAGGACATCACACATAAACGCCATATTTCCAGACAACATTATGGTCTTCACTCATCCTCAGCCATTTTTCCAGTATTTTTTTTCTTTTTAGTTTCACATACTGTGGGAGTCTCTAAGCACTTCATTCTCTGCTGCATGCTTTTTGCCAAAAGGAACTGATAGTTCTGGCTCCAGATCACTGTGTTTCTCTGAACAACCTTTTTTTTTTTTTTTGGACTATTTGAAGGCCGTTCACATCAAGCAGACATCTGCTGTCCATGAGCAGATACAATGAGGTTGTTAAACTCCTTCGTTAAAATGCATTTCATTCCGTTTTATCGGTTTATGGTGGTTTGAACAGGTGTTTGGATTACAACAAAATTTTTGGAAGGAAAGACAGAGTTGGTTTGGCATGCATGAGTCAAGCTGTACAGGAAATGATGGTTCCACTGCTGAGCTGCTGTTTATGGTTTTTTCCCATCCAGCAGGATCATTAAACACAGTGATTTATAGCCACCATAATGATATAGATTGAAAGAGACATTACATTTAGTCCTATAAAGGTAGGAGGAGGAAACGAAGGAATAACAGACAACTTTGTCGATTTTGCTCGTATAAGGAATCGGGTGTTCTTTCATTTGTAAATCACATTTCCTCCAATGTTGTGTGATTTGCAGGGCCCTGAAGTAATTCATCTCAATTTAGGCAGATGCCAGCTATGGCACTGGGATATGAGCTACTCTGTTTGTTCTCCACCTTTTTTTTCATATATGCAGCTCTCATATATGCAGAAATACCTTCTCTTTGTGTGGTGTAAGCTAAATTTGCCAAGGTTTACATAAAAATGAGATCTTAGTGAAGTGACATGTGACATGTGGCCAAGTATGGTGACCCATACTCGGAATTAGTGCTCTGCATTTACCCATCCAAAGTGCACACACACAGCAGTGAACACACACAAACCGTGAACACACACCCGGAGCAGTGGGCAGCCGTTTATGCTGCGGCGCCCGGGGAGCAGTTGGGGGTTCGGTGCCTTGCTCAAGGGCACCTTGTCGTGGTATTGAAGGTAGAGAGAGCGCAGTACATTCACTCCCCCCACCTACAATCCCTGCCGGTACGAGACTCGAACCCACAACCTTTGGGTTATGAGTCCGACTCTCTAACCATTAGGCCACGACTAGCCCCATGTAGCTTTCTTAATGAATCATATTACCACTTTCAGACAAATTACTTGTATGGTCACAGCTTACCCTGTGGGTAGTGTTATTGGTGGAGGTATAATTGATGCTAAATTATGAAGGGGACCATTCTGTGGCTGGGTAGCCAGAAAGAGCTGATTGGACAGTTGCTGTGAGGTGTTTTTCAAGCACACAAGAAGTGATGAGGAACACACCAGAGCAAGAATACTAATGCAAGCTACTGCGACCGAAAACATGCTGCTTTTCTGAATAAAACTGCTCACTTACATGCAACATGGAATGCAGGTTTACAGTGTAGCATTTATTTCTGTTTGGAAATAAATATGGAAAAAACATTTATATGGAAAATGTTTTCGTTTTCCATAGTTTCCATATTTTGCTCAAAACATCTCTGTTTTATGTGAAGAATGTGATTTGTGTCAGGCGTGAAGTGAAGTAATTTTTAGATTCATAAGATTTAGATTTGGTAGTTGTTCTTTGACACACTGGGAAAAAAAATATCTGAAAATTTGTCTCCGCATGTTGAGTGTTACGGGGCTGACGAGACGTGAGACGTGCGGATCCATGTGCAAACTTTATTGTGGAGAAGACAGAGACGTGGTCAAAACAGGCATGGGTCAGATAGAGGCAGACAGGTATATGGTGGGCAAAACACAAGAATAGTCCTAGGGCTAGCGCAGGTCGACGATCGGCAGACAGAATCAAAAGGGGCAAGACAAAAGGGGTGAATCCAGGGAACCAGGCGAAGATCAGAAACCGAGAAGGCTAAGGCTAAGGCTAATGACTAGGGCTAAGGCTAAGGCAAATGACTAAGGCTAAGGCTAAGGCAAATGGCTAAGGCAAATGGCTAGGGCTAAGGCAACAAACGAGGGCTCTGTAGAGTCGCTATCGCTAGGGGAGTGATAAATGCGGAACAATACTCGGCAGAGGGAAGGGATAAGAGTGAGTGTTATATAGTGAGGGAGTGATATGAAACAGCTGGGTGCAATCAGTGTAAACAGCTGTGTGCAATCCATGCTGAGTGCAATCAGTGCAATGCATGATGGGAAATGTAGTCCGGGGTGATGTGCAACAGTTTGTGTAGTGCGAGAGTCAATGAAATGGAAAGTTCATGGACCGGATTTGTGACAGAGCCCCCCCCCCAAGGAGCAGCTTCCAGAAGCTCAAAACCCTTTACGATTCCGGAGGGCGGTGGAGTGGAGGCGGAACAGGGGGAGGGACGGAGGGACGGAGGGCCAGGTCCACATGGAAGTGGAAAGAACAGGGACGAGGCAGAGCGGCGATAGCTGGAGGACCACCACAGCAGAGCAGACTGGTTCGAAGATCCCCACGGTGGAGCAGAAGACCACCGGAGCCAGACAGTAAACCACCACGGCGGAGCAGAGGACCACCACGGCGGAGCAGAGGACCACCAGAACCAGACAGTAGACCACCACGGCGGGGCAGAAGACCAACAGAGCCAGACAGCAGACCACCACGGCGGAGCAGAAGACCACCAGGGCGGAGCAGAGGACCACCACGGCGGTGCAGAGGACCACCAGAACCAGACAGTTGACCACCACGGCGGGGCTGAGGACCACCACGGCGGAGCAGAAGACCAACACGGCAGAGCAGAAGGAACAGGAAAGCCTCCTGGTGAACCACACCGATCAGGAGACCATAGCGGAGACTGTAACAACGAGAGAACAGAGACAGACAACACAGACAGAACATTGGGGTTGATAGACAAGACTGAGCATTCAGGGGCAACCTCCCTGGCAGACACGAAGCACACAAAGAATTCACAAACGGTCTCTATAGCTGTGACAGGACGAGCAGGGAGCTTGCAAATGGCCTCTATAGCTGTGACAGGACGGGCAGGGAGCTCGCAATCGGCCTCTATAGCTGGGACAGGACGAGCAGGGAGCTCGCAAAGGCCTCTATAGCTGTGACAGGACGAGAAGGGAGCTCACAAACGGCCTCTATAGCCGTGACAGGACAAGCAGGGAGATCGTAAACGGCCTCTATAGCTGTGACAGGACGAGCAGGGAGCTCGCAAACGGCCTCTATAGCTGTGACAGGACGAGCAGGGAGCTCGCAATCGGCCTCTATAGCTGTGACAGGACGAGCAGGGAGCTCGCAAACGGCCTCTATAGCTGTGACAGGACGAGCAGGGAGCTCGCAAACGGCCTCCATAGCTGTGACAGGACAGCCAGAGAGTTCGCAAACAGTCTCTTAGGCATGACAGGATAGACAAGAGGTTCATAGGCGCCTCTTGGCCGTGAAAGGACAAGCAGAGAGTTCATAGGCGGCCTCCTTGGCTGGAACAGAATAGGCAGAGAGTTCATAGAGTTCCTTGGCCGGAACAGGACAGGCAGGGAGTTCATAGGCGGGCTCCTTGGCCGGAACAGGACAGGCAGAGAGTTCAGAGACGGCCTCCTTGGACGGAACAGGACAGGCAGGAAGTTCATAGACGGCCTCCTTGGCCGGAACAGGACAGGCAGGAAGTTCATAGACGGCCTCCTTGGCCGGAACAGGACAGGCAGAGAGTTCATAGACGGCCGACCCGACATCTGGGTGCAACAGACAGGACGTGACATGATTCTGGATGATCAGCTGTGATGCGACGTTAATCTGGATGACTAGCTGAGACGTGACGAGGCTCTGGACGAACAGCTGAGACGTGACAAGGTCTGGATGAACAGCTGAGATGTGACTGGACTCTAGAAGGTCAGCTGTGACGGGACGTGGCTCTGGACGAACAGCTGAAGCGTGACAAGGCTCTGGACGAACAGCTGAGACTGTACTGGACTCATGAAGAACAGCTGTGAATGAATTGACACAGGAAGATCACGGTTGACTAGATTTGACCATGATAATGACGTCGTAAACTTGATCGACTCAAGACGATCAACTGTACTTGACTAGACCGTGATATCAGTGGTGACTGGGACTGAAAATAGGAGAAACAGCTGGGAATAGAACCGGCTCATGAGAATGAAATTGTAACTGGAATGACTCATGACGATCAATGTAACTTGACTAGACTCAAACTATCAACTGGTGACTGACTAGACTCCCATCGAATCCCCCACGACACACTGGTGATTGATTGCCCCATGCGATAAACTGTGATTTGACGTAGAATATAACTAGCAGCGGTGACGACTAGAGAATAACTAGCAGCCGTGACTGGACTAGACCCATGATGATCAGAAACTGTGACTTGATCTGCCCCATGACGATCAACTGTGACTCGACTCGACTCAGGAAGAACAGCTGTGACTAGACTAGACTCATGATAATGAACTGTAACTTGACCTGACTCGTGAAGTTCAGCTGTGACTTGACGGAGCGCTGTTGTGTCCACCATTTTTTGATCAGGCTCCTCTGTCGCCGCCATCTTGTGAGCATGCTCTGATACAGCCATCACTTCAGTCACAGACATGGTGTCGCTTCCTTCCTCTGCGACACCCACCGTGAACGCTGAACCAGCAGTCAGCAAGGCATAGTCAATAAAGTCATTTAAGCTATAGCTGCATTCACTCCTTGGCATACGAGATTTAGTGGGTTCATTGAGTCCAAAACGAAACAAGTCCTTAAACAAAATCTCATCATAAAGTGGTACCTGATAAGATAGTTCACAGAACCGGTGAACATATTCCTCAATTGAACGACCTCCCTGTCGAAGATGTAGTAGCTCGGTGACTGGGTCCATACCAGGCCAGCGTCCATGGGAGAAAGCTGACTGGATCCTTGTGGGGCCGAGTATTCTGTTACGGGGCTGACGAGACGTGAGACGTGCGGATCCATGTGCAAACTTTATTGTGGAGAAGACAGAGACGTGGTCAAAACAGGCATGGGTCAGATAGAGGCAGGACAGGTATATGGCGGGCAAATACACAAGAATAGTCCTAGGGCTAGCGAAGGTCGACGATCGGCAGACAGAATCAAAAGGGGCAAGACAAAAAGGGTGAATCCAGGGAACCAGGCGAAGATCAGAAACAGAGAAAGCGGCTAAGGCTAAGGCTAATGGCTAAGGCTAAGGCTAAGGCAAATGACTAGGGCTAAGGCTAAGGCAAATGACTAGGGCTAAGGCTAAGCAACTGCGCTAAGGCGAAGGCTAATGATAGGGCTAAGGCTAGGCTAGGAAGGCTAAGGAACAAACGAGGGCTCTGTGTAGAGGCGCTATGCCTAGGGAGTGATAAATGCGGGGAACAATACTCGGTCAGAGGAAGGGATAGAGTGAGTGTTAATATAGTGAGGGAGTGAGTGATATAAACAGCTGGGTGCAATCACGTGTAAACAGGGCGCGAGGTGTGTGCAATTAGGGCGAGTGCAAATCAGTAATGCATGCATGGGAAATGTAGTCCAGGGTGATTTGTAACAGTTTGTGTAGTGCGAGAGTCAATGAAAAGGAAAGTTCATGGACGGATTTGTGGACATGAGACAATCATGTTTGAAAGTGAAAAGAAAACTTTAAGGGACATTACCGAGTGCAAAATAACTTTAGTTTTATTATTATTATTTTTTTATAACTAACCTCTACATGATGATTTAGTTTATACTGCTGTTCATCACAGCAGGCTGGCTAAATAGTGAATTTGCATTAATATGTACTGTAATTGTTGGTGGAGATATGTTAATGTACATGTGATATCATAACTATGCTAGTTTCTGAATGAGCCATTTTTGCAGCCTAGTTTTCAGAAATGAACTGGGTGGACTAGGGAGGCTATCAAACCCTTTATTTAATAATAATAATAAAAACATTATGACATTGTCTTATTCCGTGAACCATGTGGCCTGCTGACAGATCGGCCTGATAAATGCTCTTCCCTCTATGCCGGCTGTGTAAGTAGGACCTAACCAATAACCAAAATCAATTTCTCAAGGGTAGTCACGCATTTGGATCAGATCTCATTCCATATAATTCTCTCTCTCCGGAGTGAGCATTTTCACCAAGCCCAGCCCTTAGTTTATTAACCTTCAGATTTGCTGCATAAGCCATTTCCTGGGCAACCACTCTTCTACCCTTTTCCAGAGTCCATAAACGCTTGTACATTTCTTAATTACAGGGGGAAAAAAAAAAGTATTTAGTCAGCCACCAAAAGTTCTCACACTTAAAAAGATGAGAGAGGCATGTAATTTTCATCATAGGATTACCTCAACTATGAGAGACAAAATGAGAAAAGAAAATTCAGAAAATCACATTGTAGGAATTTTAAAGAATTTATTTGCAAATTATGGTGGAAAATAAGTATTTGGTCAATAACAAAATTTCATCTCAATACTTTGTTATATACCCTTTGTTGGCAATGACAGAGGTCAAACGTTTTCTTAAGTCTTCACAAGGTTTTCACACACACTGTTGCTGGTATTTTGGCCCATTCCTCCATGCAGATCTCTTCTAGAGCAGTAATGTTTTGGGGCTGTCGCTGGGCAACAAGGATTTTCAACTCCCTCCAAAGATTTACTATGGGGTTGAGATCTGGAGACTGGCTAGGCACTCCAGGACCTTGAAATGCTTCTTACGAAGCCACTCTTCGTTGCCCGGGCGGTGTGTTTGGAATCACTGTCATGCTGAAAGACCCAGCCACATCTTCAATGCCCTTGCTGATGGAAAATCAAAAATCTAAATCTCACGATACATGGCCCCATTCATTCTTCGTTTACACGGATCAGTCGTCCTGGTCCTTTTGCAGAAAAACAGCCCCAAAGCATGAGGTTTCCACCCCCATGCTTCACAGTAGGTATGTGTTCTTTGGATGCAACTCAGCATTATTTCTCCTCCAAACACGACAAGTTGAGTTTTTACCAAAAAAGTTCTATTTTGGTTTCATCTGAACATATGACATTCTCCCAATCCTCTTCTGGATAATCCAAATGCTCTCTAGGCAAAATTCAGACGGGCCTGGACATGTACTGGCTAAAGCAGGGGGACACGTCTGGCACTGCAAGATTTCAGTCCCTGGCGGCGCAGTGTCTTACTGATGGTAGCCTTTGTTACTTTAGTCCCAGCTCTCTGCAGGCCATTCACTAGGTACCCCGTGTGGTTCTGGGATTTTTGTTCACAGTTCTTGTGATCATTTTGACCCGACGGGGTGAGATCTTGCGTGGAGCCACAGATCGAGGGAGATTATCAGTGGTTTTGTATGTCTTCCATTTTCTAATAATTGATCCCACAGTTGATTTCTTCACACTAAGCTGCTTACCTATTGCAGATTCAGTCTTCCCAGCCTGGTGCAGGTCTACAATTTTGTTTCTGGTGTCCTTTGACAGCTCTTTGGTCTTGGCCATGGTGGAGTTTGGAGTGTGACTGTTTGAGGTGTGGACAGGTGTCTTTTATACTGACAACGAGTTCAAACAGATGCCATTAATACAGTAACCAGTGGAGGACAGAGGAGCCTCTTAAAGAAAAAGTTACAGGTCTGTGAGAGCCAGAAAACTTGCTTGTTTGTAGGTGACCAAATAATTATTTTACAGAGGAATTTACCAATTAATTCTTTAAAAATCCTACAATGTGATTTTCTGGATTTTTTTTTCTCATTTTGTCTCTCATAGTTGAGGTATATCTATGATGAAAATTACAGGCCTCTCTCGTCTTTTTAAGTGGGAGAACTTGCACAATTGGTGGCTGACTAAATACTTTTTTGCCCCACTGTACCTTGAGCATTGTCCTGTCAACCTAGAACTGTTAGCAGACAATTTGATGCAGTATAATTGAAGTATACTTTTTGTTTGTTTGTTTTTGATATTCAGTGCTAATTGGCTTTAACGATTTGTTCCAAAATCATTGCTCCATAATAACATATGCTTCATCAGGGCATTACGACTAAGAATTGCTTCATTATGCTTTTATGATATTATGTTTATTAAACCGTGTTCTCTACATGATCATACTCCCATGATCATCTTTTTTCTCATTGTTATAAGCTCCTGTAAAGTTCAGTCACACCACTAAAAAAAAGTCTCTGTATGGTTTATTGGATTTTGTGGGACCCCTAGAGATTTAGCCAGCTGTGATAGATGGTTAAAAGATGTAACTTCATTCTAAAAAGTCGATTTCTATATCTCATGTGGTTATATTGGATCTCTACTGTCAGTCGCACTAACCGTGAGATGGGGGAAATATGTTTTGATCTAAGTCTGATATGAAGTTTTAGAAGGATTTTAATCTACAATCCAATCATTGAACAATGCATGATATCCTATAATCAGAATTTAATTTATGAACATAGTGTTAAAATAGCTTTTAAATGTTCAGTATATCTATTTAGAACAATAATAATAATAATAATAATAATATCCAAACATAATAAGAATTATTAATTATTATTATTTTTTTTTTTTTGGTTCTTGGTTTGGTTCTTCAGTAACTGTATGTGGTACGATGCTTACTGTTTAAATGTCAAAGACTGGAGTTTTGTCCACTAACAAGGACACATGGGATTTTATTTCCCAGTAGATTTGTGACAGTTTGTGATCTCCTGCATCCAGTAGATATGGTTGTTCATGTATGGCCAAACGACTTCAATATATTTAAATGTTAGGGTGTATTAACAGACATTACATTGCTGCAGCAGGCTATATTTAAATGGTGTTACTGCCATTAACATGCCAAGACCTCCCAGAAGACCTTTTTTTCCCCTCCTCATATTCAGCCTGGTAGCGAGTACTCTCGATTTCACACCTAGCACATTGTAATGCTGAGATATGTTTTAAAATAAGTGTTGTGATTACTGCCTGTCTTCACCTTTGCACTTGCACACTGGCACACCTGAAAAACCAACTGAATCTTCTCAAAGCACTGCAGTGTGAGGGTGAATTTTCCCTTGGAAGGCAATGTTTTAAAGGAGTGGAGGGAACAGAGAGAGCATAGGTAATAAATCCTACTCTTGTAATGACATTTCTTCTCCAACTGAAGACCTGTATTTTCAATCTTCTTCTCTAGAGAAAAGTCCATTTGAAATGGACATTTCTGAAAAAGCGCATTTTGAATTTTGCCATATGCATTCTCTAGTTGTGTTCTCACTTATTCTCCCTTTCAAGTGGACTTGTAATGGACTATTATTTAAAATATTCACATTTGCAGTTGAGAGCATTTACTTGACAAGTTGGACGAGAAAAAGAAACTACTGTAAAAATGAAACATCCACTGTCACCGTATATCAGAAGTATTAAGAATTGTGTTAAACCTAAACATTGGAACATGGAGACTGAAAGATGTAGATGAGACCATAGCATTTTGTCTTTTGTACCTTCTTTTCCATCAGAAAAAAAAGACTAGTTTCATACTGTATAGTCTTCCATACCATATGCAGTAAATACATGTCAGGAACTATGAATAATACAGGAGCACAAATATTTGTTATTTGCATATTTGACTAGGTTGAGCACAAACAGTTTGCGATGTCATCACATTTTGTGTGATATGTTTGAACATAAAAGCCAGAAGTCCTGCATGGCTTCACATGTTTAATCGAAATTTTGATTCAGCGCTTACTAGGAATGCACCGATACTGGTATCGGTATTTGGGCCCGATACTGGTCTCCTGTACTCGTACTTGTACTCGTTAAAATGACCCGATACCAAACGCCGATACCACACAGCATGTGATAAGCACCATATTCAAACAAAGAAACACCAACAACAGACAGCAGAAAGGCGTTTAAGGATGTCTACTACGAAGTATATGTATGCAATGAATATAATGTTAAACATTCAGTATTAACGCCTGTATAGCTGCTGTGCGCGAGCAAAGCATGCTGAGTGGATTGAGCGCGCGGCGGCGCAGATGCGCGAGCTTGTCGAGTGAATATGCCTTTCTCACAGACATCACTGGAAAGCTTGTAGTTCGGTCGGATATGTCAAAAACAAGTAAGTAAAACAATGCACAAGTTACTTAACGGTAGGGAGGGAGAGAGAGAGAGCGCGCGTGCAATTCTGTTGTGTGATCTTTGATGTTCACTCACTTAGCACACGCATCATTTGGATTAAAACGAAATCGTAAAAATAAAACCATTCATAGGGGTATTCACTATAAACATTATTTATTTTCAACCTTAGGCATACACAAATTTTTGGCGAAAGTGAATCTAGCAGCCTGTTTGAAATGCGCTAGGCTGTACTATTCTACTACCGTCCTCTCATTCTGCACCAGTACAAATATGTGCACGTGTTGCGCGTGTTTTGCTTGAGTGTTTCTGCATTATATGAGTGGCTTTGGAATATAAATCGCAGCACGTTTCAGATGAAAAACCGCGACTTCTATTTCTGAAAATATCACAGTTAGGAGATTTATAACGAGTGGTTCGCTTATACTAAGCCACTGCAGTGGAGCAGCTCTAATGCTATTAAATTAAAGATGTACCATAGAGCAAAAAAATTAACAGTGAAAGTAACAAAAACTTGTAAAATACATTTTAATGGGCATAATTAAGTGTGAAAATAACTGAAGGATATACAGTCAAACCAAAAATAGACCAGATATCATTTTTTATATTTTTTTACTAGTGGGTGCAGGACACTATAGTTCATTTATGTAAGTGAGGATATCAAAATAAAGTAAACTGTGACAAATCATACCCAAAAATTCTTCATACAGTGGACTACCAGTAAAACTGATACAAATTTGGGTCCAAAAATTATTCAGACCGATTCTGGGAAAAAAATTGAAGGTCAGGTTTGCATGAAGCTGGATGACAGCATGCCCAGGAGACTACAGGCTGTCATTAAGGCTAAGGGCTGCCCGACAAAGTATTCATAGTTGTGTAAATACTGTCATACTAACAGCTGTCTGAATTATTTTGGTTGATTGTAATCTATTACATACCTTTCTATCAAAATTAAAAAGTGAAAAGTGACGTGATATGTGGCCAAGTATGGTTACCCATAATTGGAATTAGTGCTCTGCATTTAACCCAGCCTAAGTGCACACACACAGCAGTGAAAACACACACCACACCCGGACACACACCCGGAGCAGTGGGCAGCCGTTTATGCTGCGGCGCCCAGGGAGCAGTCGTGGTATTGAAGGTGGAAGAGAGCGCTGTACATTTGCTCATTTCCAGTGTGTTGTTTTGGGTGAGAGCACAGTTTGATAATGTTAGATAACTTGAAATTATCAAACATTATCAAGATTAATTTGTTCTGACACAGTGTAACTCTGAGTTCTTGTCATATTTTATTACCATTTTCTAAACTATAAACTGTGATAATGTGAGAAATGTTTAAGGTGTCTGAATACATTTTGGTTTGGTTTTTTGGTTTGACTGTATCTATTTGATAATGAAGTTAACCAACTAACATTATACATACCCTTTGGTTCTGTACCAATATTTAAAAAATTTACAAATGCAAAAAAAATATCGGTATCGGCAAGTACCAAAAATAAAAGTATCGGTATCGGGCAAGTACTGGAAAAAGTGGTATCGGTGCATCCCTAGCGCTTACACAAGTTTTCAAACTGTGCTCTCACCCAAAACAACACACTGGAAATGAGCAAAAATGCAACACTTTTTAATTTTAACTCACAAAGTATTTTTAGATAATCCAGTCTTCTTGAGCAGTGTTCACAATGTCTCCCCTTGCTAATCCATGTTAATGATTTTTGACACAATCATTTTCCACTATAGCAAGAGACCTTTTGGCCTGCTAAATCTACATCTTAGTTTATTTCAACATAGGCTTATTAGAAAATAAGTGCCTCTGCCTACCATACAATTCACAGGAGTTCCCAGATTAAATGAATACTGGTGGCAGTAAAACAGCAAAAAAATGTATTCCTTTTCACACAAACTGAAGACCTATGACTTACGGTACAACTTTTCACATGGTTCCTTGCACAATACCTCAAAACATTTCATATGCATGATTTGGGAACCGATACATTTTGACATTTGCATCACATAACCAGCTCCATTTGTGTGGCTTTTCTGACATATTAAACTTAGCTTATTAGCTCACTTGGTACAGTTTTGCTCTTGTGATGCGGAGCGTTGAAACAAAAATCATGATCCAAGAGCTGAAGGATTTGGAAAAGTAAGCTAAAATGTGTTTTTATCCCATGTTTACTTTTGTTTACAATATTGGTTAGGTTCTGGGTAGAGATTAGTATTGATGATACATTATTTTCAAACACGGTAGAGTATTAACATTTGCGCCACTCACCGGACATTTCATTACCGAAATGCCACGATACATACACCATCCAATGTAATAAAACATTGCCAGATTCACATTCATCTGTTTTGGCTAAAACTGAATGTGCCTTTAGCGCAACTGACTGTCACAAAGTGTACAAGAAGCAATGCAGTATCGTGTTGGACATTTTTCTCAATGAGTCTGGGTTAGTTTATTTTGTGCTTTTAAAAGATGCTGTGTTTTCAACATTACTTGCATACTACAAGAATATACTGAAAATCCCTTGCTATTGGAAAAAACCCTGTCAAATCTCATGGGTTTATGAATTAAAGTTCCCTCTTAAAGGATCCAGTACATTTTTGATAGAAGCATTGGCTGTTTGTTCACTCTGGAACTCACATTTGAGTTAAAGAAGCAATTCAAGTAGATTAGCTGTACTTTCCTTTGCCTCTAGCCTACACAGAAATTAGATATCGCGGGTCATTTCAAAGAAGGCTGCCAATTGAACTGACTTGCCTTGAAGGAATTTTGGTTGTCTTGGGTTCACTGCGTCTTTAGCCTATCCGTGTTCAACTAACCAACTGTGAAAAGCACAAATGAATGACTGCAACATTATATTCATAGATGATGGCATGAATTTTAGCAGAAGATGCTCTCCCTCCTCTCCATTAATGTATTTTATTCCTGCAGCTTATGGAGCTATTTGTATTTGGCGACAGGAGAATGAGGTAACACCCCAGTCATTAAATAAATATGACCTCCTTCAGCTCATGGCTCATTGACTCCTTCCAGCAATCAAAGGCCATCCAGAGAAGCTCCTTGAGAGGGAAATAACCCTGCCGGCCTCTCCCAAGAGACCCGATCTCTCCACCAGTAAAGGTCATTAGTGACATCAGGATTGTTTCAGTAACACTGCTTAATACATTTGGTCATCGTAAAGTGGATGGACCAACTGGATGGATTTAACTTCAAAGGTTAGGTTTCTGACCACCAAGGAACCCTTGAAACGGTTTTGGTCTCAGATCTGGATTATTTGACATAGTGGTAATTCAAAATTATACTGACATCAAATAAATTAAATCATAAATGTTTATTGGGTCTTATGTTTTCAGTTAGGATTGTTAAATAATTACTTAAACATTGAAAATGAATTCACAAAAGGAAATTAATAGCATTACTGTTTTTTTTTTTAGAATATAATCAAGACTACATATGTCAACATTGTTGGGTTTTGGTTGGTATAATAATCTTTATCTAAGCATGTAAGTGTGTCAGGCTCAATTAGGCAAATCGGTTAAGCTGTTGAAACTGATATAGCAATATAAATGTAGATCCTCTTAAACCTTTGACTTCTAGGTAATCAATATATGCAGGCCTGTGGGACACTTCAGTCAAATAATCTATGGTCTCTTCATTACTGACTTTTACACTACTCTTGTGGGTATACAACATGAAATTAATAAAGCAATTTAGATTGAAAGACCTCTGGGGGAAAAATAGGAGTAAATTAAACAAACCTCCAAATAAGAATGCACAATTTTTATTTATTCATTTGGGGTTAATGGTATAATATCTTTGAATTCTGATAGATAAATGGATGCCACTATTCATGGATATAATAAAAATGTTATTGAAATATTTAATTACCCAATTCAACATTTATTTAATTGTTTAATTCAGATGGATGAAGGGATGTCACTTTTTATGTTAATTAACATGTATTTAATTATTTATTTTAATGAAAAATTTATTTTTTTCATGCCAGTTTGTTTTAAGAAGTGTTAGTATTTCCAACACAATATCTTCCTCTCCTGCAGTAAAGGACCATTAAGGTTTCTTTACTCCTGCTTGCCTTGACCTTCCATGTTTCTGAGGGCAAAAGGGTTAACATGTCATGACAATCAAGAGCAATAACAATGCAGTTTGAGGGTGTCAGTGGTCACCGAGCTCAAGTCTGCTCAAGCACAGCAGCTACGCTTGTATGCATTAAACCTTTGAGATGCTCCAGAGGCACTTTGCACGTACCACAGTGGTTGTTGCTCACTTGAACAAGAGGAACTTAATTCCTCTCGGGAGAATAAAAGGCTTAATAAAACTCTGTGGCCCTTGATATCTTCAGAGCACGCACTTATTCATCTGTGATGTCTGTATTTATTAATTCGGTATTACACAATATATTATTACATTACAGTGTATTTATGTATTATGTAATAGCCTAAATAGCATTTGATTGGTATGCATGAATTGGAAACAGGTTTTTAGACACATATAGTTACTCAGAAAATATTGATTGTTTTAGAGAACATTTTCAGCTTCTTGAAGTCAGCATGATTGATGAGGTTGTGGAAATGAAAACATTTGTTCCAGTGGAAATTTTTTTTTTTTTTTCTAAATTAGTGACATCACATATAGATGATTTTTCTTCTTCTTCTTCTTCTGTTTGCAACATTATACTATGGTTTGGTCCAAAAGCAAGAACGGTTTACCAATAAGTGACCATAAAGTTAATTATAGTAATTTTTTGGCCTGTGTCTTCATTTCAATCAGTTGAGTAGTAAACAGATGTGCTATGGCTGTGACTGCTGATTGAGTCGTAATAACTGTTTGTAGCTGCCCGACACTGCGTGTAACCATTCACAATGAGAGATGAGTGCATTAATCACTGATGGCCTTCAGCAGGACACATTTTTTAAATCTGGAGTGAACGGCTCCTGTAAGTGTGCAGGGCACTGTTGAAGTTCAGTCTAATGGGATCTGATGCTTTATGGCTGCTCTGCAGTAACAATTATAGCCTTCCAGCCTCAGAGCAAACTGAGCTACCTTGTCAGTCTGTGTGTCATCTAGTATGTCTGATACAGATCCACAAATTACATAAAAGGTTTAGACTTTCAATTGATGTTTTTGTTTCAAATCACTGAATTTCCAAAAGTGTAGAGACAACATTGGCTAACATCAAAAACAGAACATATAATCATATGTTCACTGTGTTTCGTCACAGTATATGAAACCCCTGTGCCAGAGATTAGGCAAATGGTTACATAGGTTAATTAAATTGCTAATTAGCATACAATGAATTTTAAGAAGGTTGTTTTTTGTTGTTGTTGTTTTTTTTTTTTTAAGATGATTTTAGCAGTTCATGGTGTTAGACCAAGAACCATTCCTCTTAGCGCTGTATATTTAGAATAATTGTACTACTTTTATTCTAGCAGGGGTTGCCATGACCCTGGCAACTTCAAACATGAAACTCTACAGATGTACCCTTCATATTTTGTAATGCCCTAAATCACGTCCATCCTTCAGGAAGGAACATAATTTTGATGGGAAAACAATACAAACATCAATAAATATGAGCGATGGATTTGATGAATTCTGTGATGTTCTGTGTTTTTGTCTCACTTTAAACCATCTTTTGAGTTAGTTTACAATTACAGAAATCATCATGTTATTGTCTAAATGTCAAAAGATGGTTAAATAAATACTGTATTACAATTAACCTTAAGTTGACACTGTCATATAAGTAAACTCTCAAGCCCTCACTAAGTTTAGCTCTTTAATTCAATCATGTGTTTTTTAAAGTCTGGTTTACCCTTTAAAGTAAATAAAACCTTAAATTACAAGCATTTTCTTTCTCAAGTTCAAAAGGTACTGTGTGACAGGAATGACCCAGTAGTTCCTCATGATAATTAGATTGTTCTTTTGGAAGTGATATGCATAACTGATGCTCTATGTAATATACAGTATATTAAAATTATAAAACCAACTCAGGCATTCCTCCAGACCCAGTGATAATTGCTCTAGAGTCAAACGTTTATTTTAATACCCAGCATTTTCACAAGTGACAGAACAACTCATTTGAAGTGCACAGCATCTTTCCTGCATTTCTCTACTGTCTCATCATGCGATGTGTTTTGGTTCAAATGTGTCTTTTGGCTCTCTTTCAATAGTTCAAAGCGCTAAGTTTGGAGTGCTTGTATTATACAAATATCTCAAAAGTGACTTTTGCATTTTATGGCCAAAGAATACACGCAATGGTAAAATGCATGCTCTTGTTGTTCAGATAGATTTGCTTTCAAATAAATCCATTCATTGTTAAGGAAGTGAGTCACTGTGGTTCATATGATATAGTGTTGGAGGGATAGAAACAGAAAGCAGTTGAGGGGTGGAGATGTGCCAATTTGCATTGGTGTGGGACTGGCTGATGTCAGCCACGTCTGTTTGGAGACATCATGTCTGCCAGTAAACAGGATGAGATTTAGTCTTGAAGAAGAAACAGCAGCCCCGTCCCAAATGCCGCCTTGTAGCTGAACTTGCACATATACAACAAATGCATGATTTTAATGCTATTTAATATGTGTATGTTCCATAAACCTGGAGTTTTAAATAGATATCTGTGTGCAGATGATTATTTTTGTGTCTAAATGTTCATCTATCTTCAAATTCAGAGCGACTAAAACAACAAAGTTTTGTGTGCCCAAATTTCCACTTCTTGTCTGTCCTCATGGCAGTAATACAGAGGAACACCGTGTTCCCTGAGAGGACTCTCTGGAAAGGGGAGGAAGGGAGGGATATGTCTGGTGGATTAATGTGAAATCTGAAAGGACGGTGCACCCTCCTTTCCATGATTCTGTCCTGCTCTTAATTACCTCCAGCAATTGGGACAACCTGCAGCCTTCATACCTCTCCGGATCTGGCAGGGTTGTTCCCATGACTGCAGCCAGTAATGGTACGCATGGAAAATCAATAGTGCTCCAGGTCCCTGCCATACCTTATAGCACCTTAACAAGCTCAAGCAGCCTGTTTGTGGTGTTTGATTCGTTTTTCAGCTTCTGTCACCACATTTTATTTGTACACACACACGCACACAAATATTTATATATGCATTTTAAGTTTAAGAACTAGAGAACGGAGCTCAGAAATATGTCTGGAATATCTGAAGGACAAAATGTCGCTAATGCAAGTACATTTACTCTAAAAATTCAAGCTATGATAGAAAAGTAATTGATTAAAAAAAAATGTTATTGACTAGTTTGTTTCATTGGTTTGATTTTCATAAATCTTCTCAGCTCCTGATACATTTGCCATTAATATCCCAGCATATGCTTCTTGATTTTTCATTGTTCTTGACGTATATGAGGCACTTTTTTTTGTGAAATGCAATTTGTGGCATGCCTAAATCCAGAGCACTAGAATATAATTGATCATTATGTGTGACCTTGGCTGTTTGGCTACAATTTCTTGTTCTTACATTATGTGTGTGTGCTTGCCCTTTGCACAAAGGCAAATAAATAAGTATGGCAGGGTTTCTGCTGCTTCAAGTGGAAGCACAATCAATAACTGAATAAAAGTAATATCTTGTACCATCCTTGCACAGAAACCACAATAATATCACTCATATATTGCAGAGATTAGTAAAATTGCAGATGCTTATAAACATATAATCAGTTCTGGGTTTGAGGTAAATCTCAGCCAGGAGGTCGAGCACCAGCAACATTGACACTAGTTGAGCAAGGTTATGTTATGAACTAGGGGTGTGAGATATTGACAAAAAATGATATCTCGATATTTTCTGGGATTTTATCGATAACGATAATTAGACGATATTTTGCTGTGTGTGTTATTGTGCTGGTACCTTAAGGACTGCCTTCATATTCTGTGTGGTGGTCAGTTCATACTGATAGAAATTAATCTTTTCCAATAAGTTTAAACTGATTTTTGCATTTTATGGACATTTTTACCTTTATAAAGCCATTTTTTCTAAAAGTATCCATTATCTTTTGAGTCAAATTCTTACATTTAATCAGGGAATTAGAATAATAAGACATTTGGGCTGTTACCAAGCAAATTAAATCAACACAGAAGCTGCATCTGAAGTGGCATTTAGATGTATTTACACACATGTATTTTGTTTAATGCAAGACATGAATGCATTTAACCTGCAATTACAAATGCATAAATAATGTTTTGATATATTAAACATAAAACGTTGAATACTGATATTTGAAATGATTTAAAACATGAAAAAAATCAACAAAAAGAAAAACCGCCAGCAGGTGGCAGAAAATCACTGTTAATAAGTGAGTCATTGCGATTGAACCGAATCATTTAAACGGTTGATTCATTCAAGAACAAAACACCATCATGTTGCTCAGAGACACAAAACAGCACTGTGGCTGTATTCGGAATGATTTTTGTTGGCGAAATAGAGCAAACACAAGCAATATGGTGTCTAAAACGTAAGTCTCTTAATATCAACTTAGTTTTGTTGGAATTCAATGTCACATTTGTAATCATGGTAATTTTTGGAGAAAAACGGCACTCTTCGTGTGAAATTGAATAACTATATGAAGTGGTATAAAAAAATGTTCTGCCATGTCTTGAATTTGTGATCATTCTAAATGCATTTTAATAGACTGAATCATGCAGTGAAAGAAAACACACTAAATGCGCAGACGCACTAGTCTAGACTTCACGTAATGTATGCGTGCGCTCTGTAGGGATGTTTTGAATGGTTTTTGCAAAATACTCGATAATGTCAAATCGCACATCGTTAAAACAACAATTACGATATTATCGCAGACGATATATATCGCACACCCCTATATGAAACTAAGCACAAACATACAAAAGGCATTCTCTTAGATTTTCATCTTTTCGCAAATGCAATTCACTGAACAGAAAGACAATCCAAAGTGACAGTAATTCTTTGCCTTAATTTGGACTACATATTCAGTGATTCCATGAGGCAGTGGAGCATGTTTAATGTAGAGAAGCAAACTGTAGTCAGTCAAAAGTAGCTGCAGCACAGGTAAATAAAACACATCACTCTGACTGTTTTGAATGATAGAGACAAACTACAAATACATGTTCTCGCACACACACACATGCTGATATATGGTAAGAGACTGCACTGGTCAAATTGTGTGTCTGAACTGACAACTGTAGTATGAGTATGGATGCGAGGTTCAGTGACTATACTTTAAGAGGGGGGCATCTCTGTGGACCTTATTAGAGATGGCGTGCACCTCTCTCCCACCCTAACTGGACAGACAGCTTTTCTATACCTCTTGTTCCACATATTTCAGCCATCAGCATTTTAGCAGGGTTGCACACCTTCTTTCTATGCCTCAGTGCATCATCTCATGTGAGTTGTACAAAGAAATCCTGGCTCAGAAAATGCAGTTTGTTCTTTCAGTGTTACTGCAGTAGGTTAAGAAATACCCAACACTAATCCTTCCAAAAGGAAGTGCATACACTATTTAATTTGTTAATGTGACTTGATAATGGTGAAAGTAAGTTCTTAACAGGCATTTCTTTGAAGAGGGGCATTCCACAAGAATGCTTTAGAGGCAGTTGACAAAAAAAAGATACTGTAGAAGTACCATGCAATTTGTGCAGTATTTTCAAAGTCTTTTAAAAAGGCATATGACAGCTGTGTAAGGAATAGGGGAGAGCGGGGCACAAAGTAACACTTTTTGACTTTCTCAGTTTGTGTAAATCCACATGGGGTTCAGAATATTTTTTTATCTCCACAGTAATTTTACACTAGTCTAGTTCAAATGTCACTTTGTTTCATGATTACAGTGTATAAGTTTTTCTTTATTTACCCTCAAAAAATGGAAGTGAAATGTGACAACATGCCCCGTAGGTGAGGTACATTGTAACATCTGAGGGGCACGTTGTAACTTGACCATATAACAGCTTAAAATGTTATCTGATCGAATGAAAAAAATATACAAGACAAACTAAAATATTTTGTTAATAAAATAAAACAATTATTTATATCAAATAAAATAATGGCGTTTTTTAATAATTAAAAATAATCTGATTTTGGAGTTTGACAATGAACACATTGCAATCATGCTTGGGATGGCCCACATAAATGAGCAAAAATGCTTTACATGTCTTGAAATAATAATTTCTAAACATTAAACATTGACTGTCAGTCTTTATTCACCTGTTTCTCGTTGTTTCTCATTAAAATTAATTAAAGTAAATAGTGTAAATCACATCGCTAATGTCATAGAATAGCACATTGTAACGCAGTGTTACAACGTGCCCCATCTGCACAACTGGAGTTTAAAACCAGTTGCTGTCTTCTGCTAATTAGCGAAGCATTAAAAAAACTATCTAAACTGATAAATAGCAGATTGGAGATTAAAATAATAGCAGATTTGTCTCATTTTAAATGATTAATAAAAACAGAGATGAAAAATTTTCTTAAGCCAGAATTTTAGTTTTATTATGGTAAAATAAATGTTCATTGATGTCTTCAAAATATTTTTGAATTTTGGCACACTTTTTGTTCTATATAATGTTGATATGGTAACTAATAAATACTGTAAATTTTGTTATACTAGCATGTGTGGAAATATTCAAACCATGTGTGTTACAACTAACCCCTGTGCCCCACGCTCCCCTACACCAGAATATGTCAGTGAGTTGAATTTTTGAATTGTATCATTGAATATGCTGTATATATGATTTAGGTCACTGAATCAGTGAGTTTAACAATGAGTAAGTTAAACTTGTGAATTGGATCATTGAGGCAAGAAGTTGAATTGAGAAAACCAAATCATTCAGTCAGTATGTCAGTTGACCTGACCTGATCCTTTAGTTCATTGAGTCAGTTAGTTTACAAAAGAACCAGATCTTTGAATTAGTGAGTTGAACTTAATTGCTGGGTTAGTGAATCAGTAATATGAATTGTTGAATTGTAATATTGAAGCACTGATCTGAACTCGGATCATTGAATCAGTGAGTTGAACTTCAGATCTGGATCATTGAGTCAGTCAGTTGAACTCAAGAAACTGTCAAATAGATCACTGAGTTGATGTACTTGTAAGCCTTGTGAATCGATTCACTGAGGTAGTGGATTTAACTTTAGAACTGGAGACTCTGCATCAGAAACTTGGATAATAATGCATGAATCATATAGACCAGGGGTGGCGAACTCCGGTCCTGGAGAGCCGCAGCCCTGCAGAGTTCAGCACCAACCCTAATTAAAACTCACCTGCCTGTAGCTTTCTAGTGATCTTGAAGACATTGATTAGCTTGTTCAGGTTTGTTTGATTAGGGTTGAAGCAAAACTATGCAGGGCTGCGGCTCTCCAGGACCGACATTCGCCACCCCTGATATAACATATTCATTATATAAATACTATATATATATAATTTAGAGGTCGACCGATAGTGGATTTTGCCGATACCCATAGCTAGGTTGGACCACACTGGCCGATACCGATTAATTAACCGATAGTTTTTAAAATTGATACTGAACAAAAACTAAAATAGTGCTTTATCAACAAAAACAGTACTGAACCATACTACTACTAGTAGTAAAAATAATAACAATAATAATAGTAATAGTAAATGTTGAAATTAACAAACTCTAACAAGGAACAATACTTACACAGCTTTCATTAATCGTAATGCTACAAATGGACTCTTATTTTAAAGTGTTACCATTTCATTTCAACAGTCATGCTTAAAGATGCACATCTTTAAATATATACACAAAGGCTATAGCATTAAAATGATATACATATGGATATTTTATGTATACTCTCACACTTTAACTGCTTCTATTCTTGAACACTTGATGATTATCTAATCAAATAAAAGTGCAGCGCTGAGTCTAGGAGAACTCACACACACTCCGGACGCGTCGCGTTCAACTCAAGCAGAGGTCTAAAACAGTTTATTAATCACCAAACGGACACAAGTTTAACAAGAATGAACAATTTGGCATGGATGATTTTTTAAGTTTGGTGTTTAAAAAACGGAGCAAACGGAAAGAGAAAGCGCGACCTATATTATAGCTCTATAAATGAAGCACACAGACTTTATTCGAGCCACAGAAAGACAAACGTTTTGCTGAAAATGCACAATACACAATTCATTATGTACATTAACAATGATTCAGGACCAATAATGTAATTTAATGGAAAACTATGAGAATCGCGCTCTGTGGCACGGCAGGATTTTCTTTCGGCTGCATTTAAATCCGCGTCTGAATTTCCCGCTCTGTTCAGCGTGCAGTATCACGTGTCTAAACAAATAGCATGTGCTGTCAGTGATTTCAACCCCTAGAGGCTGCTCTCGTACTGTATAATGACAGCGGAGCTTCTCAGCTGCTCCAGCAATGGACGCAACCCGGGAAAACTATCGGCATGGATTTTTGTCGATAACCGATAGTTCCAGCAATCAACTATCGGTGCCGATTAATCGGCAAAACCGATACATCGGTCGACCTCTAATATATATATATATATATATCTATTAATATATATATGAGAATGTGTCTTCATAAAACATTAATGGATGCATTCTCACTGCATACAATTACAGAACCAGTAGTTAAATAGTTAACAATTGGTTTTATGCTCTGTTTTTATCATTTGTGTTAGCCAAAACGATTTTTGATCGGTTTATTATGTAATTTGAGATTCATAATCGGAAATTCATATCTGTTCCAACCATTTAAATCTCCAGCACAGATCCCCTGCATAAGGACATTGCCATTATTCTGCTCTCCAAACCTAGACATTAATATGGAAGAACATTTTTAAATGCTTACACTAACACAATCTGATAGGACAGACTTCCTCCGCTTCTCCTGCTCTCACCTCCTCTCCAGTGCTCCGATCAGCCCTTCGTTGATGTGACAGAAATATATCCTCCACCCAGATTGATCTGACTTGGGCTCGAATCGGTGACATTTGCTGAGGCACGAAGCCCACTGGTAATGAAACAACTCCGACAGCAGTCACAGCTGGCTGGATCCTGTGTGAGACGTAGAATTGCACATTAGGAAAATAACATTATCTCTTCTCTAAGCTCTTGTAGCTGTATCCCAACATGGCAGAATACAAGCATTGCAATGCAAGTTCTTGAATTATGTTTTACCATGTGAACTCTTGTAGAAAAGAGCAGATTTTCTTACATTAAACCTCAAGATGTTCTTTGTACCATTTTAAAATCATGCTGTATAACATGATTATCAGGTTTTTTACAAACGTGAAGTTCATGCAGCTGAAATTCTAAGAAATTTTCAAATTCATGTTAAACTTTTCAGTTCAACAGGTTAGTCATTGCTATATTGGGAAATTATTATTATTATCATAATGAATATAGCTGTATTATTTAGTGTGTATAGACTGTAGTGAAATAGCATAATATGTAGCTGTTTATTGATGTTATACTATTTCATTGTTTATTATAAAAAAATATATTTTCCAATATAATAATCTGACTGAAACTCATTTTGCTCATAAAGTTAAGCTTTATACATTTTTTTATACAACTTTATGTACAAATTGAATAAAATTATAATGCAAAGATATACACTTATAGTGCAATAAGTAATATATACAACTTTTGTCTGGTGCTACTTATGTTACTGGGAAGATAAGCATGATCAGGAGATTATACAAAATTCATACAGACTGGTTAGATATCTATTTTCCTGAAACTGTTGATCACACATTGTTTCTCTGTTTCTCACAGTTTCTCTCGGTAGCGTCAGAGGTTATGCAGCTTCCTTACAGTAATGATTACTCCACATTTTTCTCTCACATATAGGAAAAATAATGAAGAAACCGGATTACGAAAGCTAAAGCTGTAGGTTCATAAGTCATAAAGGTCAAACTCTTTATACCATGAGAGGAAACTTTGTCTGCTTTTTTATCTCTGTAATACCTTTTGTTTATAGGCTTTGTGCGGTTTTCAGTGGATTTATCTAATGTGTTAGATGAAGGGAAGCTCTGCTTTGCTGTCTGAAGTGAGAAAGTCTCATTGCCGTACAGCCTTATTTCATCTTTGTGGATTTTTATGCATGTGTCTCGGTGAGGTCATCAGTAAAACAGTGTAACTAGCCTTTAACGAGCTGCTCTAGTCAATTAATGCTGAATTCTCATACAGCCAAACCCTATACTGGGTTGACATATGCCACAACAGCAATTATGTCAACTGAATGCCACTGAAGGAAATATTGCCTGTTATATTCTGCTTATAGATATAAACTGAATATATTTCCCTTTTTTCCAAGAAATACAATTGGTAAATCTTCCTTCAGTTTACCCATTAGCATCAGTCTGTTAATGGCTAATCACTCATCCTCACAGGCCTTCTGAATCAGTGAACTCTGAGATGAGGAACTGACTTAAAGCACTAATGCTGTTTGGGACACAGCTGCACACATCAGCAGAAGACAGTAATGACACTGATTTTGCTGCGTATTTTCATGGATCAGATTTAAAATTACATTTAAAAGCAGACAAACATTGCAGGTAATAAATACTTTTATGAGGGCCATTCAGGTCATGGCACTGTAGTAGATGTTCAACTAGTGATCGGTTCCTTTTGTATTCACTCTGTTGGCCATATCATTTACACAGAAAGACAAATGACGTTTTCCTTGGATTAGTATAGATCTGAAAGCGTTTTTGTGTCCACTGGTCAATAAAATGGAGAACAAAAGATAGTCCCACATTTCAGGCTGTGCCTAACACAGAACACCGACAGTTAGTAGATATACAAGCAGAACCCTGTTGAAAACTAGCTGTGCCTGCTATCAGTGCTCCTGCTCTTCACCAATACCTTCCTTAAGGATTTTGCACATTTACACTCTTTAAATTATGTAAAGCCAAGGAACGGTCATAATTGGAAATAGTCTTTGATTGATGCATTTAAACCTTGACTGAAAATAATAACAACTTTATTTATTTAAAAAAAATGTCTAATGTGAGCTGAAAATCATCTATTAAATAATATACTTAAACTCGCCGGCCGTGCCAAAGACAAGCCTGCCGGCCGCGCTGTTGTCAAGTCCGCGGCTCCCACAAGCCCGCTGGCCGCCCCTGAGCTCACTCCAGTGTCGGCTCCAGCACCAGAGCTCGCTCCAGTGTCAGCTCCAGCCGACGAGGTTAGCCACAAGAGGGCTCCTGTCCCGAGTGTAGCCCAAGGACGGCTCCAGTCCCCATGTCAGACCCAAGGAAAGGACTCCAGTTCCCATCGTCCCAGCCCAGTACTGAGGGACCTCCAGAGCGCCCACCCTCCCCATTGGATGTTGTGTGGAGCGAGGACGCGCCTTCCGGGAGGGGGGAGTAATGTCAGACTCTGTTCCATGTTTTATGTATATTTAAAGTGTGTTATGACCCTCGTTTCCCGTCCGCTGTAATGTATTTTGTGTTCTGTGATTCCCGGTTCCCGCTTTTGAGTTTCATTTTAAGTCTTTGGAATTGAATTTACGCCTCGTCTCCTGCTCCTTCGTGCCCCGGGTCCACGTGGGAAACGTGACGTACACACAAACAAACACACACACACACATATCTGTATATATAATATATAATAAGGTGCATATAAAATGTAACAGTGCAGATACAGTATATTTATAATATAAATATGATTGGTTTATAAATATTTGTATATTCAAACCTGTATCTATATATTCCAATTTACATTTATATATTCTGAATTATAACTACATAATCACAATTTACATTTATAAATAATTTTTTTTATAAATAATTGTATATCACATTTACTTTTATATATTTAAAATTTACATTTATAGATTAAGATTTGTATCTTAATATGTAAATGTAAATTGTATATAACCTGGTGTACATGCTCTCTCTGAAAATAAATATAATTTACATGTTTATTATTATGCACATGCATTCAAACATTGGAATCATGGGTAATGAAGCTAGATGAGTGTATAGTAAATTACATTTGGTTCATGGTTTTGTCAGGGAAAACGATGATAACTATATATGCACTTTTGCTTTTATACTTTATATGCCCTCATTATTTTGCAGATCTTATTTTGCATTCTAACCCTTTTCAAAACAAATGCACCTAATGAAACCATGAAATGTCACAACAATGCAAAATATGATGGTAATGGTCCAGGCACATACTGATTTTTCCACACATCTTCTGTGGGGTGACCTTAGAAGAATGCTGTCCTGTTTTGAATTGCTAAACAAACTCAATCCAGAAACCCTGGATCTGCTTTAGAAGAAATGAGAGTGGCATGTGGGAAAGTACAATGTAGAAAATAGAAAGCTTGTTTATATCATGACATTTCCCCTCCACCCAGCTGTCAGTCATCTTTGTGCTCTTGCGGTGGGTCATATGCCTAGGTAAACCAAACGTGTCACTTCTGATTGGATAAAATGCACTGGGAGCAGTCAGGGCCTGACCGAAAGAGTAAGCATATGGTGTGATAAACTGAATAAAAGCAGACAGAGAATATTAAAAGAAACATGATATTAATGCTCTGTTTCAAATTGTCATAGGCGTGGCATTTGTATCGTCAGGCTGAGTAGTGTTTGGCTTGGGATCTGGTCAAAAATAATAAGCTCCATCAGATGGTGATTTCAGAAATCGAATAAATTGTTCTGGACATATATATGCAAATTATAAATATGTGTGTACCCGTTTCTTGTGTTCCAGACAACAACAAAAAAAGAATTGTGAATCATGAATCTTTTCAACTGACTCATTAAAACGAACCTGTTCATAAATCTGTTAGTTCTGTTAGTTCACAAATCAGACATCACAGCTCACGCTCGCAAACTCACAAGATATCTGAAGAAAGCACATATGTCAGGCCCCAGCTGCCATACTGCAAATGCATGACCGCATGTGAGGTTTTGCTGAGATGAGGGTCAGTTTAATCTGACCCAGAATCAGATGATCCAGATTAGAGCAGTAAAGTTGCATGTTGCCTAATGCACATCCTGGACTACCGCTGCTTCAGGACCATATGTAATCACACCATCTCTTTTTTTGCCTCATGTCACAATAGTACACCCCTGAGCATAAGTCGCAGAGATTTATGTAGTCAAGAACAGATTTTGAAAAGATATTGGTATGCACAGTTCTCCCTGAATTAATGTCATGTATTTGAGTGCCATTACTCATTGTCAAAGTCTCAAGTACCTCTTCAGGAACTCGAGCTGCGTCCAATAGATGGGCGAGATGTCACGGGCGGGTGACGTAATGACCAGGAAGCTAGACCATAAAGACCACGTAAAGACCATAAATGCACGTGCGGCGAAACCGGCGTCAGCTTTCTGTCATTTAGCAAGCGCTCTGTGTGTGTGTGTGTGTCGGTCTGATATCTGTTGTGAGTCTTATTTGATGTTGTTTTGTCAATCAGAAAATGTCAAAAGCACAAGATAAAAAGAAACGCATAAGGGGCGAGGGCAGGCAGCATTTCAGGCTTCTCCCTGCCCACGTTATATTACGGGTGGGGATACACACAGTTTGTGCATTGTCTGCCTGGGAGCGGAACATGCAGATTACGCTCGTGAGGTTCACAGGTGACTCTGGGAATGGAGACGGGCGAGTCCCTATCTTCTTCCTCACCCACCAGATTCAGTGGCCGTTCTCTGGGATTGAACTCTGGGATTGGAAGCTCGCTGTTAGGTTACTTCCCCCCGGGGAACGGGATCGATGCTCTGCCTGTCTTCCTCCGAGGAGGTTGATGTGGTGGGCATCAATGAGAATTCGCCCCCTCAAACGCCCCAGTATGAGGAGCTTTTAGAGGTGGTAACTCGGCGTGGCCACGTTGAAGCAAAAAAAAAAAAAAAAAATACATCGATTGGCCCCGAAAAATGACTGATCTCCGCAGAAAAGTAATTAGAAAAGAAAAAAATACTATTTCCCGGGTAAAACAGACGCTCGCGAGCTATCTATCACCTGACATGGCATCATCTTTAAAGGCTCCGGCATTGCCCTCCAAGACACTAAGAACAACATCAGCGCTGGTGGGCAAAGGGTACACGGCAGCAGGTCAGACTGGTGCTTGTCTGCACACCATGGCGGTGTTACAGGCATACCAAGCCGACCTGCTTAAAGAGCTAGACGAGCTTGAGCAGATAAATTCTGATGATATCACTAAGCTCAGGAGGACCGCTAATTTGTCTCTCCACGCCACTAAAGAGACCGCCCGTGCCATCGGCAGGTCTATGGCAGCTATGGTGGCGGCGGAGAGGCATTTATGGCTGACCTTATCAGATATGAAAGAACGAGATAAGGTCTGCCTCATGGATGCCCCGCTTGCGCCTTCTGGTCTGTTCGGCGACGCCGTCAATTCCGTCGTTGACATGTACCAGGAGGCCCGTAAACAGGCGGCGACATTCCAGCCGTTTCTCCCTCGGCGCTCTCTAGCTCTGGGGGCTGCTGGGCGAGAGCAGCCCCCTCCGAGTACCAGCTCCTCATACAGGGAGGCACAAAAAGAGAGCGTTGCCTCACGTGCTCCTCCGCGTCGGGACCGCGAGGGTCGGGGGCCTCGATGTCTAAGCCGGATCTGCGGACCGTACTTAAGACTAAGAGGTCCTCGGCCAAGAAGTCCTGACGCCACTGGCCCAGGGCTCATGAGGGCAGGCCCCTCTGGGGTGGAGCGGGTTTCACCGCATTACACGGTGTCCGTCTCGCCTCAGTGGCCTCAGGAGATCGGTCTGCTAACCCTGCCGGAGTTACAGGGCGCAGCGGTCTCCCACGAGCGCCACTCTCAGTCACCGCCCAGGAACGTAGCGGTGCTAAGAGGCTCGCCACCTCTGCGGAGGTCTCTAGAGCAGCAGATTAGGTTGTCTCCTGCCGGTTTGCCGTTACAGGGCACTGAGCTGGCTGCTCGTATTACACCAGAGATTAGTCTCGAGAGATTGATTCCCTTAGTAGATTATTTGGCAGCGTGGAAACTACTGCCAAATGTGTCTCAGTGGGTCCTGCATACTGTAGAGAGAGACTACAGAATCCAGTTTGGTTCTCCTCCGCCTCGTTTCAATGGGATTACGCCCACGCAGGTGGGCTCCGAGCAGGCTCTGGTCATGGAACAAGAAGTAGTTACTCTCTTGATGAAGGAGGCCATCGAGGTGGTCCCTCCTCGTGTAGCAGAGTCCGGGTTCTACTGCCGGTACTTCATAGTTCCAAAGAAGGATGGGGGGTTGCGTCCCATTTTAGATCTGCATCAGTTGAACCGCTCAGTCATGCGATTGAAGTTCAGGATGCTTATACTCAAACAAGTCGTGTTTCAGATCAGGTCTGAGGACTTGTTTGTCACGATCGATCTGAAAGACGCATCCAATCCAGAGCTCCCTCAACGAGGAAACTGTACACCTTGAAGTGGAAACTTTTCACTTCGTGATGCGGAGACCGCCAGCTCAACCCAGTTAACTGCCTGGTTGGTACAGTGCTGGAGTTCCTGTAGGCCTGATTCTCCGCAGGGTTGACCCACTCCACCCTGAAGGTCTACGTGGTGGCCATTGCGGCCTACCACACCCCTCTCGGTGGCCAATCAGTCGGTAGACACCCCTTAGTTACACATTTCCACCGCGGTGTGTTGAGGCTGAGGCCTCCTGTACGATCTTGTGTCCCTACGTGGGACCTGGCTGTGGTGCTAGAAGCTCTCTGCAGGCCTCTCTTCAAGCCTATCGAGGAGATCTCGGATCACCACCTCACTATCAAAAATACTTTTCTTCTGGCGATAGCTTCTCTCAAGAGAGTTGGGGATCTGCAGGCCCTTCCTATCTCGACTTTGCGCCCGGTCTGGCCAAAGCGTTTCTTTTCCCTCGAGCGGGGTATGTTCCTAAGGTCCCCTCCTCTACACCACGGCCTGTCGTACTCCAGGCTTTTTGTCCACCTCACTTTTGGGAGCCCGACCGGCAGAAGCTTAATTATATGTGTCCAGTGCGAGCACTGGACGCATACGTCCACAGAGCTTTTGGGGCCCCCCCCTCTGGAGGAGGGCGGACCAACTGCTTTTTTGCTATGGTCCCCCTAAGAGAGGTCTTCCAGCGACTAAGCAGACCCTCAGTCGGTGGATCGTTGATGCCATCTCCATGTCCTATGAGTCCTCTGGTCTCCCCTCGTCCTTGGGGTTCAAGGCTCACTCCACCCGAAGTGTGGTGGCCTCCAAGGCCTTCATGGCAGGTGTCTCGATGCAGGACATCTGCGACGCTGCGGGATGGTCCACGCCCCTAACCTTTGTCAGGTTCTATGGCCTAGATATGCAAGCCAATCCCGGCTCTTCTGTTCTCTCGCCCTAGCTGTGCAGGCTTCCACACTAGGCAGAGATTTGGAATTCTGGCGGCGTGGGCATACTCGTTGTGTATGCCCACGAGTATGACGTAGCTCGAGTTCCTGAAGAGGAGCATCTCAGGTTATGTATGTAACCATGGTTCCTCGAGGGAACGAGATGCTGCGTCTTGGGGCCATACTTCCGGCATCTCTGCCAGCGCTTGCTTCACTCCTAGAAGCTGACGCCAGTTTCACCGCACATGCTTTTATAGCTTCCTGGTCATTACGTCACCCGCCCGTGATGTCTCGCCCATCTATTGGACTGATTACACATGTGATTCAGAGCCGGTCACGCTGAAGGGTGTTCCCTAAGCGTCCTCCGACGCAGCGTCTCGTTCCCTCGAGGAACCATGATTACATACGTAATCTGAGACGATTTTCATTATATTTTATTGTGCTTCTAAAATGTCTATTTTTAGGGCTAGACTATTTTATCCTCCTCCTCTGTTTATTTATTTTCATGCTTTTCCTTTGTTTTATTTACAAGCATTATGCTCTGTTGTCCACTTGCTGTAAACATGATTTATTCTTGTCTTGTTCGTGGTTAATTAAGTAGAGGATGCACTGCTCTGCTTTTATGTCTGCTGAACAAATGCAATTAAATGCTCATACTGGGAACGTTATTTATATTTATGTCTCCTCGTCTGCCATTAGAATGTCTGGGCATGGGACATTATTCTCATATTTAGTTCCGTTTATCACTCCATTGAATCTCTGTATGTCTCGTCTGTATTCAGCAATTATGAACTTTTGTTATATTTATGCAACAGTTAGTTCTGTCCAGTTTGTGCACTAGTGGTGAAGATTTGTTATTGACTCTTTCTGGGTTACATTGTTATGCCATTGCGTAGGTAGCGAAAAGTGACTGTCTTTATAATTGAGTGACTGACTCATCCATTTAACCAGTTTGTTCAAAACACTGATTCATTCAGAAACCAAAAGAGTGACTCTTTTTAATGACTGATGATTTGTTCATAACAACGTCTCGGGTTACTTTGTACTATGTTCCCTGAGGGAAACGCGAACACTGGTCCTCTAGGGGTCGCTATGGGGAAGCCTCGTCGTGACCCGTGTCTGAAGCAAACATTGAAAAAACACCAACAACACATTGACCGGCGACAGCCATGACGTCACTACCGCCACGACTAGTACAAAATAGGCGCCGGTAGCGCACATCATTCACTTCTTTGTCTGAAGCTTGTGTCTGCAGCATGGCACAAAAGCTAGAGGACGTAGTGTCTCGTTCCCCTCAGGGAACCATGGTTACATAAGTAACCCGAGACGTTCCCTTTCGTGGAACTTCGAACTGCGTCTCTAGGGGTCGCTATGGGGAACGGTAAACCCACGCCACCATGCTGAGGAGAGTGCAAGCCAGAACCATGGAGAGCACTAAGTACCAACTCTACCATATCGCTATGGGAGTTGCCCCTGTCCTGGACTAGACGGCTGTCAGTGACATTACTCCCTGCGGCCAGAAGCCTAGGCTGCCAAGGGACATTACTAGAGGCTCACAGTGTGCAGGTCCCACCGGGACATGATTGGTAGTAGAACCCAGGCTACCAATAGTCTAACACGGGAGTCAGTCTCTCGAGATTGACCTCTGGTGTAATGAGCAGCTGGCTCGGTGCCCAGAACTGCGGGACGGCAGGGGCCACCGTACCAGCTGTGCCAAAAAAAGCCTCCTCGGAGGTGGCGCCAGGGCCTAGAATCATGAAGGATTCCTTCCAGGGCTATGCCCAAGAGCTACTTTATTGTGATTATATTACTAGTCTTGGTGGCTGTGACTCACGGCTACCTCACTTTCAGAAGGTCCTGTCTCAACAGGCCTCTAGTGGAAACACCTGTCAGAGCAGGTATTCGGGGATACCATGATGAGTGGGTCCCAGGCGGAACCGGGGTTTTTAGACCACTCAGAAAAAGAGAACGAATCTGTGCGCGTAACTCTTACCATATAGGATTTTAGAGAAGTGGGCAAAGTAGAACGTGCGCACTTACCACTTTCGTGGAATTTTAGAAAAGTGGGCAAAGATACCGTGCCCACTTACCACCATGTGGATTTTAGCATGTCCATATGTAGATGGATACAACCGTTCTAGGGGTTTCTCTTGGCACTTCTGGAGGGCAGCCTATAGATGGGACTCTGAGTAGTCATCAGTCTCACCTAAGGCTATCACGCTGGCGTGGCTAGCCGCAAACTTGTAGCTGAGGGAGCAGACATCCATTCAGCGGGAGCTCGACCTACAGCACGTTCCATTGGTGGAACAGCTAGCAGTTATCAGCTGGGGAGCAACACGCCCAGTTCTCACCGAGGAGGGGACTCGACCCGCAGCACGTTCCGGCTTGCGGAACCAGCTAGTAACAATCTCGGTGTGGGAACCCACGCCTGGTCCTCAGACGCTCAGGGGGCTCGACCCTATCTACTAATGCTGGGTTTCCCCGGCTGGCAGTAGCTCATTGTAGCTGGGGGAGCTCAACCCACCTCTCACCGAGAGGGGGGTGCCCCCAACCAGCAGCCTGATTAAAAGACCAGAGGGGTAGCATACTGCAGGCTTTCCACATCGCCAGCGCATCAGGGAGGCGGAAGACGGCCCAATCCTACTGATGCAGCTCGTTCAAGGTCTTTCTGGAAGACAGCGAGCTCAAGCCTCTCATGAAAAGAGGCACCTCCGTTTTTCCTCAGCTGAGGAATACTGTCCCCCTTCCAGGTGTACCCTTTCCTAAAGGGGAGCATGCCTAACATTACCACGATGACAGACCATGGAGCCGAGGTAGTCACACTCCCTCGAGAGGATCCGGCTCGTCAGACGACACCCTCTTAGTACCCCTTGATATCGAGGGGGCAGTGCCTTCTGAGTGCGTCGATCGAGACACACTGGTTGAGAGGAGCCCAGGAAATCGGGGCCTAACCCTCTCCGAAACAGGGAACGAAGTCCGAAACGCGTAACCCTCACCATACAGGATTTTTAGAGAGGTGGGCAAAGAAGAACGTGCGTACCTACCACTTTCGTGGGATTTTAGAGTAGTGGCAAAGCATAACGTGCACACCTAACACCTAGGTGGAATTTTAGACGGGTGGCAAAGCCTAACGTGCCCACCCACCACTTACGTGGATTTTAGAAAAGCGGCAAGGATAACGTGCACACTTACCACTCACGTGGATTTTAGAAGGTGCGCAAAGAGCACTCTTAGGGTTCTATTGTCACCCGGACGTAATGGCCGGTCGGGAACAGCAGCTCCAGCACCCTCCTCAGAGGTGAGGGGAGTGCTGTCTCCAGGGTGTGTCGCCAAGACACACTATTTGAGTGGCACCCAGGGTACCGGGGTGTTACTCCACTTTAAACAAAGGGAACGAAGACAGCACGCATAACCCTTACCTTCACAGGTTTTTAGAGAAATGGGCAAAGAATCCCGTGCCCATTTACCACCTAAGTGGAATTTTAGAAAATGGGCAAAGCAACACGTGCCCATCTACCAGCTATGTGGATTTTAGAGAAATGCGCACAGCTTCACGTGCACATCCCCCACTCACGTGGCATTTGGAGAAATGCGCAAAGCCTGCTTTACGTGGACATTTACCATATTATCTGGATTTTAAGTTCATGGATACCCGACCATATCGGTCAGCTGGAAGCGGCCGGCTCGCACATCTCAGTGGTTATGGGAGCCCTGCCTAGGACAGCTTACACAGGAGGATTCTGGTGATGCCCCCGTACCTCCCATTCGTTGCCTCAGTAAGAAGGAGTACGCCGGTGGCCAGGAGGCCCCTCGGGGTGACCAGGCACTGTAGCCCCGTCCGGGTGCCTTGCAGCGTAGCACCGGGGGCCTGATGTTCACGAAGGCTCCCGCAAGAGCCCGTATTCGGCCGCATGATCCAGGAGGTATGAAGCCGAAGCCCGGCTTTTCTTACCGTCTGGATGTATGTCGACGAGTGACACGCCTACTGCAAGTAGAGCACCTGGCTTCTGAGCCCAGCAACGGCACCTCATTGAGGGCGTCTAGCAAGGGACAGAAACGTACAGGTCCCGGGAAACACTGCAAGGAGCTATAGAAGGTTACACACACACAGCCGTCTCGGTCTGTCCTCGATATACAGATATCATGATATTTGGATCGTACTCACCCCCATGACCTCTGTGCTGGAGCTCTGCTCCGAGGATCTTTCTGACCGGATCATCCGCTGCAGGTAACTTTATACATTTTTTACACATGACCACCTCAGTCTCTCATTAGTATACATGCTCTCATGACATATGGATCATACTCACCCACCACGAGCCTTTCTTGCCGGTGCTCTGTCCGGGGATTTTTTGACCGGACCATCAGTCAGGCGGTTACTATGATCTAGCCATAGAACCACCAACAACATCATGGGCCCAGTAGGAGACTGTTTGAAAATGTTTTACAGCTAACCTCGGTCAGCTGGAGATGGTGGTCATAACAGGGGAATTGGAAAAAGGGGAGGACAGGGTAGATGTTGCACCCCCTGCGGGAGAGAGTGAATACCTAAGCATTACTCTGACCCGGACGAAAGCGCTGGCGCCTTGCCCAGGTCTCACCCCTCGGGTTTCGCCTGCCTCCCCTTGACCCACGATACTTCCTACCCCCACCCACAGGTGGAGGCGGGGCGCGAGTCGCGACACTAGCCCTCTGTGCCCGTCTCTGATCCTCGAACCGAGACGGGCCAGGACCCCTGGTTTGTTCGGGCTCAGACCTGGGCCTTCGTGGTATGATGGATTTGAACGCTGCTGAGCGCGACTTCGCCTCCCAGAATTTGTCGACCACCGTCTCAACGGAGATGCCAAACAGTTCAGAGGCCGAAACCGGGGCATCGAGAAGAAAGCCACTTTCTTTCTTCCCGATGTCCGCCAAATTCATCCACAACTGCCGCTCCGTCACCACCAGAGCAGCCATCGCTCTGCCCGTGCCGAGGCTGACCTGCTTAGTAGCCCCGGGAAGGGCCACCCGGCAGAGGCAAGGCCCTGCCCCTCATCCAGGTCCTTCAGCAGGTCAGCCTGATAGGCCTGAAGCACCGCCATCGTGTGCAACGAAGCCACAGCCTGACCTGCCGCTGCGTATGCCTTGCCGTTCGTGCGAGATGTGGCTTGAAGGGGCACGGATGGCAAGGAGGGAGTTTTGAGGGATGACGTCTCCCCCAGAGAGAGATAGCTGGCTAGCGTCTCTTCCACAGGGGGCATCATCCCATAGCCGCTTTCGCACATTGACTCGATGTTTGCATAACTCGTATGCTGAGACCGATATGTGCTTGAGGAAAACGGCCTCTTCCATTCCTTTTCGATCTCTGTATGGAGATCAGGAAGGAAAGGAAGGCTCACTTGAGCTGGAGGTGTATGGCCAGAGAGATAACGTTCGTCGAGGCGACCTCGCGACGTCACCTCCTTGGCTCGTTTCCACGGTAATTCGAGCCTTGCCGTGGCCCGATCCATCACCTCTAACAGCTCATCATACGCAGGGCAGGTGGATTGGGAAAGCTCAGCCTCAGCTTCTTCACTCTCCACATCCATTTCCTGCTCTTGTTGGGCTGGGCCCAACTGAGCACTGGCCCCTGGATCAGATGATATCAAGGAGAGGATATCATCGTCCAGTGGCTGTTTCTCGCCCGACACCGATGCGCGGAAGAGGGAACCCCCCCCCTTCAGCCTCATCGGCTAGGCGAGCGGGGGGGCTAGGTCCACCTGAGATCCCCACGAGCTCATTCTCCTCCGTGCCTCAGCAGCGGCGGGTCCCGAGCCGCGGGAAACCGATGGTTGTCCCTCTCCACTCGAGAAGAGAGACAAACGAGAACGGAGCTTTTTCAGCGAAAAGCTCTCACAGTGCACGCAGATTGCCTCCTCGAAGACATCGCGTGCGTGCTCCTCGCCCAAACAAAAAAACGCAGAAATCGTGTGTGTCATCAGGTGTCAAACCGCTGACACGGCATGCGTAACCCCTTTCTAAATGCTCCGCTATTGCTCGCCATCAGCTAGGAAAAGAAATACTCTTCTTAACTTTGCTTTTGGAATCGCACCTTCAACCGAACGGTCAGTGAAGGACGAAGCAAGGTGATGTCGCTACGGCCCTATATTGTACTAGTTTTGGACGGTAGTGGCGTCATGGCTTGTTGCCGGCCAAACAAGTTGGTGTTTTTTCAATGTAGGCTTCAGACACGGGTCACGACGAGGCGTTCCCCATAGCGACCCCTAGAGGACGCAGTTCGAAGTTCCACGAAAGGGAACTATCATTTAGGTACACCTGGATTTTCTTTGGTGGAGCAAATATAGACGCAATAAAGACTCGTTCACACAACAGATGATGGCTGTAACAATATAACATTTTAATAATTGTTCTAATTCTATGAGAATAAAGGAATCCAAACCACAACTATAATGATAACACAGGGGAACTATATTGGTGGAATTTTTTTCAGGTGATGAATAATAAAAACATTGACATCCAATCAGAATCCATCCAGATTTAAAGAGCTTGAGAATTTAAAGCGTTTAGAATAAACAGACGATATCGTTCGTTGGTGTGGACGCATATATCGTTATCTTTATAGTTATCTTTATAGTTATCATTCTTGGTGTGAACAGGCCTCAACTGTCTAAATATTGTCTAAAATGTAAGCTACTCATATTAATATTTTTATTTACAAAACCGTTGTATAAAACCAATATTACACTCCATATTATTTTTTCAGTTCATCTGTTGAAATTAAAATAGAATAACTTATCAGAATTTCATTTAATTTTTCTTGTATTTATTTCTGCTGATAAAAAATCAAAAACAAGTAGCTTAGATATTTAAAAAAATGTTCATTATATCCATTATTATATGTTCATTATATCCAGTATTATATGCTATTATTATGTTCGTTATATCCACAGAAGTAAATATGCATGCTTATGACTGTGTGTGTGCTGAGTTTCCTTAGCCAGTCATTTTAAGCACCTGGAAGCCTTTTATTGCAATGGTCTATAATTATTCAACTATAAAACTGTGTTTTCTGTTTGTTTTCTCTGTGTGCCTGTTTTATGCTCTTGAGCAGTATTTCTCTTCAGTAGAAGCTTCTGCAAAGTCACACAAATAAACCAAGTGTCAGTTCTGCTTGAAATGAACGCTGATGGCTCTAAACCAACATGCTGCTTTCCTCTGCTAGCAGTTGCTCATTAATTTCAAAATCAGATTCTTTCTTGGTCTTTTTTTATCTCTGTCCCTCCATCTGTCTCTCACTTCCTGAATGGACAGGTTGTTCTGTTGTTTTAAAGCAAGGGGCAAACTTGCTAGAGCTGTCAGAACAGCGGGAACGCACACTGTGCCATAATTCTTCCTCTAAAACTCAACTCTGTCCAAACCTTTTATTTCATGTAACTTTCCCTGCATTAAAACATCAGGGGGTTTTTTTCCTCAAAAGGCTGTAAAGGGGTCATATGATGCGATTTCAAGTTTTCCTTTCTCTTTGGAGTGTTACAAGCTGATTGTGCATAGATAAGATCCCTGAAGTTGCAAAGACTAAAGTCTCAAAACCAAAGAGATATTCTTTATCAAAGTTAAGACTCTGCCACGCCCCCTAAAACGGCTCGTTCTAACATGCCCCCACATATCTACCTCACTATGTGGAAATATTTGCATAATGTACCCAAATGTGCACGCAAAGAAAGAAGGTGTGGTTTCAGTAACCGCAGTTAGTGTTGAAGCTGTTGATAATGTACAGTATTTGAAAAATAATGTTTTTTTTGAACATTAAAGCATGTCAACATATTCTGTTACACCAAATACACAAAATAATGATATTTAAAAATGCATCATATGACCCCTTTAAGTGATGGCACTGGCACATAAAGTCCAGCTCTCAACATAATGGTATGTGTTAATGACATGCCACATGGGAAATTCGAAGCTTAACATGCTGATTAATCTTTTAACAGAGGTGGGTAAAAGGGGTTATTAAGAGAACAGACATTTTAAGGATCTTCACAAAGTATTAATCATCTTTACACTTATCTAACGACCTGTTTCCAATGCAGGAGGTATGTAAAGATAATGAAATGCTTATCGCAGGTCATGAGATCACTTTAAACCCAGTATCTTCTCTGCACTCTGACTTTAGTCTTAATGTGGTACAGTATAACATGTGCTGGCTTTTATTATGGAATGACACCTTAATTTTGACAGGTTTACTTGACTTTAAGTGAAGAGTTATCAATGGGTATCAATTCAATCAGTCTTTGGATAATATCATGTGTGAATGCCACAAAACTTGTGTGCCTTCAACCACATATACTAACAATATTACACAGTAAAAACTATGAAATAGCAATTTTATGAAATAATATTGTGAAATATTACAATTTAAAATAACTCTTTTCTATTTTAATTTATTTAAAAATGTAGTTTATTCATGTAATGGCAAAGGTTAATTACTCCAATCTTCAGTGTCACATGATCCTTCAGAAATCATTCTAATATGCAGATTTGGTGCTCAGTCGTATATTTCTTGCTTATTCAAAATGATTGAAGAATGTCTGTGGTGCTTAATATTTTTGTGGAAACTGTGCTGCATTTATTTGAACATTAAACACTGAACGTTATGAATGCCTTTACTGTTACTTTTGATTAATTTAATGCATCCTGGCTGAATGAAAGTATTAATTTCTTTTAAAAAAACCTCTATGTATATGTGGATTTTTTTATTTTTTATGTGTGGATTTATTTATTTCACCAATACGCTTAACTCCAATCCACAACGATTCAATTAAACGATTCAAAAATTACAAAAAGCGCCATAAAAGCTAAATTTGAAATCATGCAATAGCTTTACTTGGGGAATTTTACTGAAATTTGTTTGCTTGCTGTTGCACTGCTTCAGAAGTCACTATCACAGTAACTGGCATGGTGTATTCTTCTGTAACATGGTTACAGGCTATCTGCAAACTTCAGCTTTATGTGAGGAAGAAAGCAACATTTTACTTGTTATTCACTGAAAATCATCCCCTCTGTCATGGCTCTTAAATTGAATTCAGAAAGATACATTTAAACTTGCCATGCATAAGCATTGACGTCAAACTAACGCAACTTATCTCAAGGTGACAAGTTCAGTTTTTATTGTGCAAGATAAAAGTGGGCAGAGAAGTCTCTACAGTTTACGTGAACATGATCAATAAACAGATGAAATGACAGTCTTCAGATGTGCAGTTTGATTCCAGGCACAGAGTGATGGTGTTGCTTAGAGACAGGAGGTCTGTACTGCTTCTAATCAGGGCATGATTCCCACTGTGCTTTCCTGTCAAGTCTCAACTCCCGTGGTGTCACTGTACCATTCTGAATGAGCTCCCCCACTGGCACAACAAAAGTGTGATGGGTGGGCAACTTCAGCTCGGATATTTCTCTGTGGGTACATAGTGACCTCCTATTGTGTAAGGAAACCCTCTTATACCACCCTTGCACATTCTATTAAAAACTGTGTTCCTTGTTTCTCCTCTAAATAGTGCTCTTCATAATTATACATTCCTTCATTAACACTATGTCTTAAATGATGACAGCTGTCCCATTATACTGTCAAACGTGGAAGCCTTTCAAACTTTCCCTAAACTGTCTCCTCTACAAATACCCTTTTTTGATTAATTATATTTATAAATTTTTGTGCTTTGGTTTTTCACCCTAAATTGAAAATTGTGTCATCGTTCACTCATTCACATGTTGTTCGTTTACTTTATTCTCTTGAACAAAAAAGTTAATATTTTGATACAAGTGTTTGTTGACAAGTCAGTGATACTTCATAAATGACTAAAAAGCACCTTAAAAGTCATCCATAAGACTTGTGTACTATATATTTAAGACTAAAAGGCTGCATCTAAAATTGCATACTCTCTTAGTAGGTACTTTGATTGAATAAGTAATTACTTTATAAACTGTTCAAAAGTATGTTCTGTATAGTATGAAAGTAATCTGGACATACTACTTTCGTCATGTTGTCATAGTCATGTGATCTACCAGCATCAGTTGCTCTCCTCTTCCCATGGACTCATGGGATAGTGAAGTGTCCTTTGCCTGAAAATATTAGGTCATCTGGGTACTTTTTAATCCATTGCAGCAGTTCTTAAGTCATGTGGATTTGGGATAACATGAGGGTAAATTAAGGCAGAATTTATTTTGGGTTAACTTTTTGTTTAAATGTAAATGCATATTGTTTGACATAAATTAACACTTCTAGTCCTGAGTTAAGCTCACAATTTGATGTTGTTAACATCAACTTAAACTTTAGCAATTATCACATTCTGGTCTTGTCTCTGTCAACAGGATGTGTCTGCCTCTTAGTTTCATGAGGTTTTGTTTAATGAAGGGTCTACTTCATCACAAATAGTCCTTGAGCAACATCCACACCTTCTTCTGTCATCTTGAGTTTGCTGACATGCTAGTGACATGGCGTGTGTGGCATACACTTATGCTTTTAGCAGTCATGATAGTTTGCATGCATTTAAATGAAAATTTGTAAAGCCGCACTGAACAGGCATATTTTGGGTCTTTATAGTACATTTCTGTATTGCACATATAGCATTTACTCTAATTAAAATGGTTATATAATAATAAGGTTTAATAAATGGTGCTGCTCCAGAATATAATTACACATATAATGATTAGCATTGCTCAGAACTTATCAGTAATTACACTCTAATAGTAACACTGTAATGTGACTTCTAATTACACCTGATTACATACTTCTATATAAAAAAGCATATAGAAGATGGATAGCCTATAATCACATTTTGTAAGCAAACAACTTTGAGTACATAATTACTAGTGAACCCACTTGTTTTATTCATGTTGTCAAATATAAAGTATGTTTTATGAAAATGTCACATCACACTATGATTATTATATTCAGGTATTTAATCATGTTCGTGCTAAATCAAGCAAAGTGTAGAGTAGATAGGCTATCATTGTGTTATCCTGCCTGCGGTAAGACCACATGAGCCCAGTGTGATATTTACAAAGGCTGTTTTTCAACACACTGGTCATTTTTCAGGGCATGAACACTGACAGCTGGCAACAGTGTGATTAGTTTTGCCTTATACTGAATCAATCTTTCACCCTCAGTCCATACTGGAGTCAAAAGAGAACTTCTCAATCTAATTTAGTGCCATTTGGATCACTGGTTTCAGGCTTTGTTTACACTGACAACAAACTGCATCCACAAAATGACCAGAAACGTTTGCTGATTTTCAATCATTCTGTGCATGGTAGTGGATTTTGCAGTTTCTGATATGCTAGGTCTGGGTGAGTGTCCAATGATTCATTTGAATCAGTCACTTATCTTATTTTGTTTATTAAACACACGTGATTCATTCAGGAACTAACCAAGTGACTGTCTTTTAGTAAGTCACTGAATTGTTAACTCAACTGATTTTTCTTCAAAAACACTGATTCATTTAGGAATGCCACTTGTGGGTGTTACTCAGAATGTGTTGTCAAAGTGTGGTCACATTAGCAACATTTCTGAGAAATTTCGCAAGCAGAAAAGTTCGATTTTTTTTTATTCGCAACAGTGTAGGGATTTATGAAAAAGTTGAAGTTACAGAAGTTGCTTTCAAACCTGTTGGTCAGTACCATGAATTCGCATGACCATATTGAACGTGAGTAAAAATCTCCATTTTCACCCTCATGCAAAACTCCATATCGTGGCTATTTGGAACTTATCAAAAAACTGAAAGTAAGAGCCAGTATTCTCTAAAATGTAAATATCTAAGTAATTAACTGCTGTACACAAGAAATGTCATACTACCAGTAATGCTTTTGGTCTGAAAATCAGCATTCTATCAAACACTCTATTTTACAATGGAATGACTTTGAAAAGTTATGTTCAGCAGCCCTCCAACAATGACCCATTGACCTGTGATGTCCAGTCATAAAATCAGTGCGAGCAATGCTTTAGTTGCAGCTTTAAAATCTGAGCATCTGTTGTGTGTGTGTGTGCGTGCGTGCGTGCGTGCTTTTTGTGACATATGAGGACACAAATTTGTATAATGACATGGGTATGACATGGGTATTACAAGGAGAAGGTGACTTATGAGGACATTACACCATGTCCCCATTTTTCAAAACGCTTATAAATCATACAGGATGAGTTTTTTTGAGAAAGTACAAAGTTTCCTGTAAGGGGTAGGTTTAGGTGTAGGACAATAGCACATACAGTTTGTACAGTATAAAAACCATTACACCTATGGAATGTCCCCACAATTCACAAAAACAAACATGTGCATGTGTGTGTGTGTGTGTGTGTGTGTGTGTGTGTGTGTGTGTGTGTGTGTGTGTGTGTGTGTGTGTGTCAAAACGTATCATTCAAAATGTTGCACCAGAACTATTTCGCAAACATCACTGCAAAATACCTTCCTTCAACGGCACTAGATTTTTAAAACACCAACAATCCTGTGATCCTCTTGCAGACTAGCTCAAAGCTAATTCGAGTTGAGATCTCTGTGTAGTTTTCTTTTATGTTTGATATTTTATTTCCGACTTTGATCTCTGCTAAGGAACGTAAGGTCACGTCACCCCTTGTTTACAAAGCTACTTGCCAACTAGCTCCCTCTCACTCTCCCTTTAATGAACACCAAATGTATTCAAAGATTATGCCTGCCTGAGTTTGCCCAATTAGGACTGAGTTTGATTTATAACCCTGTCGCTTTGGAAAGGTGGGAGACATTTTACACGCACCACTGACGTTGGGATAATGTGACAATGTAGTCCCAATTACCCACACACCATTTACAGACCACTACCCCCACTGATGTACTTCCGTCATCTTCTCATTTGCATAAAGTCAACGATGAATTTAATGTGCACAAAAATACTCCCTCATTACACTCAATCAAAGCCATAATTATGTTTTCCGCATTACCATCAGTTCCTGATGTCACTTAAAAATAACCTGACAAATTCTTCATCACTCTCTGAATGTCTCATTGCACCTGGACTGTCTTTCAAACATGAGGGAGTGCGATCAAAGCCAATGAATGCTGCGAATTGATAGAGGTTATTAATAGCCAGCAGAGATAATATGTCTGCCGTGGTCTGTGGTAAATGTATAAATGCTTCCATTGTTTGTGTTGCTGTGCTCAGAGGAGTGGAAGAAACAGGAGGATGCTCCACCGCTCCGCCACAACAACTGCATATTTTTCCAAACCCTCTACCCTGAGGGTGATGTCATCGCATTTGTTGCGTTCCCTGCCCCCATTCATTACTTTGTCATGTACACAAATGCAGCCATTTTAGTATTATATATATACTATATAGTGTTTGATATTTTGAAATCACCTTTATTTTTTAGCTTTATTTATATTTTTAGTGTTAGTAATTTTATACATCAACTTCATTTAAGCACTGGAAAAAAAATGTCCATCTAATATTTATATTTTATTTTATTATAGTTTGTTAACAAATACCACCCTGAAGTGCTTTTTGTTTAGATTTTGTTTCCTGTACTGTAGTTGTTGATGTTAACATAGCATGGTGATTTATATAGCATACAACTATATATAGGTTGTATTTGTATGAGTCTGGTCCTGGGTTTAAGATCTATACGGTCTGTAGTTTTGTAAACATGTGATTTATTGGTTTCATTGGTGCCTGCTTGTTAGTGAGTATATGATTTTTATACTGCTAATATTTCATTATTTTATCATCCCTGTCCCGTTTCAAACATTTAATGGACATAAAAAATTTTATATATATATTATATATAATCTTTTATATATATATATAGAGATACATGTCCTATCAGGTTTTTTTTTGTTGTTGTTTTTGCTTATATAAAAATTTTGATTTTTCAATTCAAATATATTTGGTAGAAGTAATGCACTGTGTGTGAGAGAGGAGAGAGAGAGAGAGAGAGAGTTGATCTGGGCAGTGAGTGCCGAGACAGTGCTGACGAGCAGATCCATCACTGGGTGAGGTGTTGAGAAAAACAGCACTGTGAAATTACACTGTTTACTGTGGCGGAAATAAAGACTTCTTCCTCCTAACCACACCGAATACAATTTAGTAACTGTCACCACACTCCATCACTCAACCAGAAGTGTGACAAGACACACATACATACTCAAGTGCTGACAGAAATATGCTTATAGCAGCTTGTTCATGTCAAAAAAAAAAAAGGATTATGCAATACTTCTCTGAGGATTTGTCAGCTATTGTCGTTTGTCACAATGTATACTCATGGAGTAAAGGTTAATGTTTCTTGTATACTTTACCATTTGTCAACCTGAAATGCTGTTGGCAACCTGTTTTATGTATACTGTAAGAACAGTACTAGTTAGAGTTCAGTCTCTAATCGGGACTCTAGGCCAGTCCTGAGTTTTGGAAATTGAATGGCTTGTGAAAAAATGACAAAACAAAATGAAGCCAGGTTGTTGGAGGTGAGGGGCTGAGAAAGTCAAGTCAACTGTATCTGTATAGTGCTTTTCATAATTCATGTCTTTTCAAAACAGTCTTACAAAAAATAGTGCTTTAAATCCCACTGTGAGAGCAAGAAAAAAATGTACACTGCATTATTTACAGTGGGGAAAATATTTATTTGATCCCCTGCTGATTTTGTAAGTTTGCCCACTTACAAAGAAATGAAGGGTCTGTAATTTTTATTTTAACGAGACAGAATATCAACCAAAAAATCCAGGGGGGGAAAAAACACATTATATAAAGGTTAGAAATTGATTTGCATTTCAGTGAGTGAAATAAGTATTTGATCCCCAAGCAAAACATGACTTAGTACTTGGTGCAGAAACCTTTGTTGGCAAGCACAGAGGTAAGACGTTTTTTGTAGTTGGTCACCAGGTTTGCACACATCTCAGGAGGGATTTTGATCCACTCCTCTTTACAAATCCTCTCTAAATCCTTAAGGTTTCTTGGCTGTCATTTAAGTTTCAGCTCCCTCCACAGATTTTCTAAAGGATTGAGGTCTGGAGATTGGCAAGGCCACTCCATGACCTTAATGTGCTTCTTCTTGAGCCACTCCTTTGTTGCCTTGGCGGTATGTTTTGGGTCATTGTCATGCTGGAAGACCCGTCCATGACCCATCTTCAGTGTTCTGGCTGAGGGAAGGAGGTTCTCGTCCAAGATTTGACGGTACATGGCCCCGTCCATTTGCCCCTCAATGCGGTGAAGTCGTCCATGTTGCGGCAATAACAATACTACAGCGAGAATAAAAGTTACGCCTTCTTTCTTTGTGTGAACATTTGGGCGGCGTTATGCAAATCTTCCCACATATGACGTAGATTATGTGGGGCTATTAGAACAAGCCGGGTAGGTGGGCGTGGCAGAGTCTTAACTTTTATAAAGACTATCTCTTTGGTTTTGAGACTTTTAGTCTTTGCAACTTTACAGATTTCTTTATGCACCAAGAGCTTGTAAACACTCCAAAGAGACCGGAAAATAAAATTTTCATCGCATCATATGACCCCTTTCATGGTCCTGTACTGTGCCTTCTTGATCATGGGACCTTGTGTGCTGCAGGATTTCAGTCCATTGCGGCGTAGTGTGTTACCAATGTTTTGTTTGGTGACTGTGTCCCAACTGCCTTAAGATCATTCCTTGTTCCCATCATTAGTCTTGTATCCCATTCAAGCCTTGTGCAGATCTACAATCTTGTCTCTGACATCCTTTGACAGCTCTTTGGTCTTGCCCATGGTGGTGGGAGAGGTTGGAATGGAAGATACAGATTGTGTGGACAGGTGTCTTATACACCTAACGAGCTGACATTAGGAGTAACTTCTTAAAGTGGCAGGACTAATCTGTGTTCCACATGGGCACATAACCAATCTGTGGGAGCCAGAATTCTTGCTGGTTGGTAGGGGATCAAATACTTATTTCACTCACTGAAATGCAAATCATTTTTCTACCTTATAATGTGTTTTTTTTGATTTTTTGGTTAATTTTCTCTATACGTTAAAATAAACCTACCAAAAAAATGACAGACCCTTCATTTCTTTGTAAGTGGGCAAACTTACAAAATCAACAGGGGATCAAATAAATGTTTTCCGCACTGTATTAATTTTTTTATTTGAGTATTGAATGCTCGCCAAGGCTGCATTTATTTTATCTAAAATACAGTAAAGGCTAATATTGTAAAATATTATTATCATATAAAACAACTGTTTTTTTATTTTAATATATTTTAAAATGTAATTTATTCCAGTGATGGCAAAGCTCAATTTTCAATTAATTACTCCAGTCTTCAGTGTCACACGATCTTTCAGAATTCATTCTAATATACTGATTTGGTGCTCTAGAGACATGTGGTTATTATCAGTGTGTTGCTTAAGATTTTTATAAAATATTTTTATTTTTGATTAATATGAAGTTCAAAAGAACATTTGTACATTGTTTGTAAAGCTTGATATTGATTTTCAGTCAACGTTAAATCAATTTGTAAATAAGATTCTATTTTTTATGGAAGAAAAATAATGACAAATGTCTTTGAAACAAAAAAGCATGTTGAATTACACTAACTGAAAAAAATGATGCATTGCTTTAACAGTGCTCGTATTTTCATGCCTTGTATTTTCAGGGTCTGAAGTTTAAGTTATTTATTTAAGCTGTGAATATTTTAATTCAAAACATTTCACACACATTTTCATAATTAAAAATTCAATAATTCATATTCACCTTCCAGAGTTCACTTTTAAAATATGATGTATAATATTCGACAGGCAAGTTTCAGTCAATTTTATTTCACTTTACAAATTTGCTTCCACATATTCAGTGGTTCAAATTCGGCAGAAAATACTGCATCTACTGTTAGTCGCTCACCAGCAGGTGGCTCAAGCGGGTGTTGATGGAGGCCAAAGCAACAGGTAAAGCAAGTCATTCATTCACAAAAACTGATTTGCAGAAATGGAGCAAGCGTAAGTAGAACTTATGATTTTCAGGGCCAGTATGTATATGCGGAAAAGCTGATTAAGACTCGAGGGCTGTGTTTACGTTTAATTCAGCATCTTCGCTGTTACTCATTTCTCTGTGTAGCCACATAAGCAGCTTTCTCTACCAAAGGAGATTATAATGCTATTTATCCCAACGCTGATATACAGAAATAACATTACATCTAAGACAAATATTGTTTTCGTTGCTTAGTTTCCTTAACTTTATATCATTGCTTGTTTGACTGGGGTTTCCCTCTTACGTCACACTCCAGGATTCCCCAACGATGCTTAACGCGCCTCAATTAACTAATACAGTGATATAAACAAGACCTCAGATCTCAGTATTCACCCTTATTGGGGCTGTCAAAATGGCTGAAAAACTAAATTCGAATTTTTTACTTAAATATTATCAATATTCTAATTATATTCTGATTTAAAAGGCATAACAGTTGAAGATATGAAGATTAACAGTGACTGTTGAAGATTAGCCGATAGGCTGTTGATTCATTAAATGATAAGCTGTTTCCTCTAAAAAGCTGGTTATTCAGTGTAGTGAAGCCTATCCTCCATTGATAGCCATTAAAAAAAAAAAAAAAAAACGGCCTCTTGTCTCCTTTCCCACGTACTGGCAAACCGGAAGCGTTAGCATTAGCCGTTATGCTTTTTGGCTAAAGGTTGCAGGCTTGCATTCTATTGGCTTTGTCGTACTCAACTGCTATTCCTGCGTTCCCGTATGTGATACTGATTTTTCCCTGCCGATTTTAACCGCTGAGTTTGTGGAAGCGAATTCATAAAGTCAAATAAAATGGACTGAAAATTGCCTGTCAAATATTATACATCGTATTTTTAAACAGATTGAATATTTTGGAAGTGAACTCTGGAAGGGAATATGAATTATTGCATTTTTAATTTTGAAAATGTTTGTGACATGTTTTGGAATTGAAATATTCACGCTTAATAAATCAACTAAACTTCAGACCCTACCAATGCAAACCTAAATACAACATGTGTCCACGAATCCGTCCATGAACTTCTGTCTGCTAGCCATCAGAGGTCACCCTTTCCATTTTCATTGACTCTCGCACTACACACTGTTGCATATCATCCCGGACTACATATCCCATCATTCATTGCACTGATTGCACACAGCTGGTTCACTAATTGCACACAGCACTGATTGCACCCAGCTGTTTCATATCACTCACTCACTATTTAACACTCACTCTTATCCCTTCCCTCTGCCGAGTATTGTTTAGCACTTATCAGTTTGATAGCTACACTACAGAGCCCTCGTTAGCTGCCTAGCCTTCCTTGCCTGTTTTTCTTGGTTTCTGATCTTCGCCTGTTTTCCTGGATTACCCCTTTAGTCTTGCCCCTTTTTTGACTCTGTTCGCCATTCGTTGACCTTCGCTAGCCCTAGGATTATTCTTGTGTCTTGCCCGCCATATTCCTGTTTGCCCTTGTTCGCCCTGCCTGTGTTTCTGACCTCTCTGCTTAATAAAGCCTGCACATGGATCCGCATGTCTCACGTCTTGTCAGCCCCATTACAGAATACTCGGCCACACAAGGATCCAGCGGCTTTTCATGTGGACATTGGCCAGGTATGGACACTGCGAGGCTGTTGTTAGCCCTCGAGCAGGGCACATGCTCGCTCGAGGCGTACATTCAAGAGTATCACTCTGATCTACCGGACTGTGTTCTAATAGATTTTTTTTTGTAGTGGCGTTAGGCAACCGCTGAAGTCTAGGCTCATCCTTAAGGGGCCGCGTTCGTCACTATGTGACTGTATGGATTATGCTTTATAGACTGTTGGCTCTTTGTGGACTGTGGGTATCGCGGAGGAATGCAACCCCACACTCACTCCTGTAATGGCCTCCGCACTAGATTACGTTCACAAAATGGTGGCAACAGATGAGCCTGATCACAAAATGGCGGACACAACAGCGCCCCGTCCACCATAGTTTGATCGTCTAAGTCACGTCCACCGTTGATCTTCACGAGTCGTCTGTCCAGTTGATCTCCTAGTTCCGTCAGTCACAGCTGATCTCCCTGATTCCAGTCAAGTCACGGTTGATCATCATGAGTCAGGTCAAGTCACAGTTCATTATTATGAATCTAGTCTTGTCACAGTTGATCTCCCTGAGTCTAGTCACAGTTGATCTCCCTGAGTCTAGTCACAGTTGATCATCACGAGTCAAGTCACAGTTTATTACTTATTCTATCAAGTTACCCTGGTAGTCATGAGTACTGTCAAGTCACAGTTGATCGTCATGAGTCAGGTCACGTTACTTCTTATCATGAGTCAAGTCCAGGTCACAGCTGATCTCCCGGAGGTCGATTCGAGTCCAGTTGATCGTCATGAGTCAAATTGGAGTCACAGTTTATTTCCATGAGTCTGGTCAAGTCACAGCTGATCTTCATGAGTCTAGTCAAGTCACAGCTGATCTTCATGAACCAAGTCTAGTCACAGTTGTTCGTCTTGAGTCAAATCGAGTCTCAGCTGATCTTCATGAGGCCAGTCAAGTCACAGCTGATCTTCATGAGGCAGTTCAAGTCACAGCTGATCTTCATGAGTTTAGTCAAGTCTCGGCTGATCTGCCAGAGCCTCATCACGTCACAGCTGATCGTCCAGAGCCACGTCACATCACAGCTGATCATCCAGAATCACGTCACGTCCTGTCTGTTACACCCAGAGTATCAAGGACTGTTCTTCAGTATCCCAGACTGGCTTCCAGCGTGGAGGACCCACCGCTGGTGTCGGCAAGTGCAGCTGGTATCCCTAAACCAGTGCTCTTAAGCCCTCCAGTTCCTGAACTTTTCCCCTGTCTGTAGCGCTTCCCACAATGGGGATCGCTTTATGGTGCATCTGGGCCGGGTACTCCACCGCCGATTTGCTAGAGGCAGTGGCACTGGCTACAACATCTCCAGAGGTGGCGGCTTACGCTGCAGAACCCCCCGAGGTAGCGGTGTCCACTGCTGTGCCCCCAGAGGTCATGGTGTCCACTGTAGCTTCTTCGGAGGTGGCGGCACAGGCTGCAGAACCTCCCGAGATGGCGACACTTGCCTCAGTTCCTTGCGTGGTGGTGGCGCCCAGCAACGCACTTTCTGCCTGTCCTGTTCCGGCCAAGGAAGCCGTCTATGAACTCTCTGTCTGTTCTGTTCTAGCCAGGAGGCCGTCTATGAACTCTCTGCCTGTCCTGTTCCGGCCAAGGAGGCCGCCTATGAACTCTCAGCCTGTTCTGTTTCGGCCAAGGAGGCCGCCTATGAACTCTCTGTCTGTCCTGTCACGGCTAAGGAGACCGTTTGCGAACTCCCTGCTCGTCCTGTCACAGCTATAGAGGCCGTTTGCGAACTCCCTGCTCGTCCTGTCACAGCTATAGAGGCCGTTTGCGAGCTCCCTGCTCGTCCTGTCAAAGCTATAGAGGCCGTTTGCGAGCTCCATGCTCGTCCTGTCACAGCTATAGAGGCCGTTTGTGAGCCTGTTCGTCCTGTCACAGCTATAGTGGCCGTTTGCGAACTCCCTGCTCGTCCTGTCACGGCTATGGAGGCCGTCGGGGAATCCTCATCCTGTCCTGTCCTGGCTAAGGAGGCCGTTTGTGAATTCTTTGTGTCTGCCAAGGAGGTCGTTTGTGAACACCCAGCCTTATCTGTCAACCCCAATGTTCTGTCTGTGTTGTCTGTCTCTGCTCTCTTTTTGTTACAGTCTCCGCCATGGTCTCCGGATCGGTGTGGTTCACCAGGGGGGTTCTCTGTTCCTTCTGCTCCGCCATGGTGGTCCCTCTGCTCCGCCTTGGTGGTCTTCTGCCCCGCCGTGGTGGTCCTCTGTCTGGCTCTGGTTGTCCTCTGCTCCGCCGTGGTGGTCTTCTGCCCCGCCATGGTGGTCTGCTGTCTGGCTCTGGTGGTTCTCGGCTCTACCTGTATGGCCAGCTTCGCCCTGGCTCTCTACTCCGCTGGTTCTGCCTCAGTTCCCGGCCTCTCCACTTCCATGTGGACCTGGCCCTCCATCCCTCCCTTTGTTCCACCTCCACTCCACCGCCCACCGGAATCGTAAAGTGTTTTGAGCGTCTGAAAGCCGCTCCTTGTGGGGTGGGGCTCTGTCACAAATCCGGTCCATGAACTTCCGTCTGCTTAGCCATCAGAGGTCACCCTTTCCATTACATTGTCTCTCGCACTACACAAACTGTTGCATTTCATCCCGGACTACATATCCCATCATGCATTGCACTGATTGCACACAGCTGGTTCACTAATTGCGCACAGCACTGATTGCACCCAGCTGTTTCATATCACTCACTCACTATTTAACACTCTCACTCTTATCCCTTCCCTCTGCTGAGTATTGTTTAGAACTTATCAGTTTGATAGCTACACTACAGAGCCCTCGTTAGCCTCCTAGCATAGTCTTCCTTGCCTGTTTTTCTCGGTTTCTGATCTTCGCCTGTTTTTCTTCCCTTGATTGCCCCTTTTTTTGACTCTGTTCGCCTTCTTTGACCTTCGCTGCTTCTAACGTGTCCTAAAAAAAAAAAAAAAAAAAAAATAGTAAAAAAACCTTCCTTAACCCTTTACAAAAAAAAAAAAAAAACTTAAAAAACAAAAATCTTTTGCTTTTTGAAAAAAAAAAAAGAAAAAAAAAAAACATTAAAAAAGAAAAAACTAACATAAAAAAAAAAATCTAGGCTAATAAAAAAAAAAAAAAATATTATTTTCTATTAAAGCCCTAGGATTATTCTTGTGTCTTGCCCGCCATTTACCTGTTTGCCATTGTTCGACCCTGCTTGTGTTTCTGACCTCTCTGCTTTAATAATGCTTGCACATGGATCCGCATGTCTCGCGTCTTGTCAGCCCCGTTACAGAATGAAAGTGCAAGCACTGTTAATGCAATGCATAATTTTTTTCAGTTAGTGCAATTCAACATGCTTTTTGTTTCAAAGACATTTGTCATTATTTTTCTTCCATAGAGTTTTCACTTCCATCAATGTTGGTACTTTTATTCAGACTTGTGTGCATTCTTGTTGGACATTTACACGATTGCACTTTAATCTTGTCTTACTATGATTAAATATGTCTGAATGCTACGTCTAAGGTTTTATAATTTTCAGAACCCTTTTTAGTGCAGTCGAGAGCATGAAAAAAGTAAACCACATCATATATAATATATATACAGTGGGTACGAAAGTATTCAGACCCCTTAAATTTTTCACTCTTTGTTATAATTGCAGCCATTTGCTAAAATCATTTAAGTTACTTTTTTTCCTCATTATTGTACACACAGCACACCATATTGACAGAAAAACAAAGAATTTTTGACATTTTTGCAGATTTATAAAAAAAAACTGAATATCACATGGTCCTAAGTATTCAGTCCCTTTGCTCAGTATTTAGTAGAAGCCCCCTTTTGATCTAATACAGCCATGAGTCTTATTTGGGAAAGATGCAACAAAGTTTTTCACACCTGTATTTCGGGATCCTCTGCCATTCCTCCTTGCATATCCTCTCCAGTTCTGTCAGGTTGGATTGTAAACGTTGGTGGACAGCCATTTTTATGTCTCTCCAGAGATGCTCAGTTGGGTTTAAGTTAGGGCTCTGGCTGGGCCATTCAAGAAAAGTCACAGAGTTTTTGTGAAGCCACTCCTTCGTTATTTTTTTGTGCTTAGGGTCATTGTCTTGTTGGAGGGTAAACCTTCGGCCCAGTCTGAGGTCCTAGCACTCTGGAGAAGGTTTCCGTCCAGGATATCCCTGTACTTGGCCGATTCATCTTTCCCTCGATTGCAACCAGTCCCTGTCCCTGCAGCTGAAAAACACCCACAGCATGATGCTGCCACCACCTTGCTTCACTGTTGGGACTGTATTGGACAGGTGATGGCAGTGCCTGGTTTTCTCCACACATACCGCTTAGAATTAAGGCCAAAAAGTTCTATCAGACCAGAGAATCTTATTTCTCACCATTCTTGGAGTCCTTCAGGTGTTTTTTTCATGTGTCTTGCACTGAGGAGAGGCGTCCGTCGGGCCACTCTGCCATAAAGGCCCGAATGGTGGAGGGCTGCAGTGATGGTTGACTTTCTACACCTTTCTCCCATCTCCCGACTGCATCTCTGGAGCTCAGCCACAGTGATCTTTGGGTTCTTCTTTACCTCTCTCACCAAGGCTCTTCTCCCCAATAGCTCAGTTTGGCCGGAAGGCCAGCTCTAGGAAGGGTTCTGTCGTCCCAAACGTCTTCCATTTAAGGATTATGGAGGCCCTGCTCTTAGGAAGCCCCCGGAACCTTAAGTGCAGCATAAATTTTTTTGTAACCTTGGCCAGATATGTGCCTTGCCACAATTCTGTCTCTGAGCTCTTCAGGCATTTCCTTTGACCTCATGATTCTCATTTTCTCTGACATGCACTGTGAGCTGTAAGTCTTATATAGACAGGTGTGTGGCTTTCCTAATCAAGTCCAATAAGTATAATCAAACACAGCTGGACTCAAATGAAGGTGTAGAACCATCTCAAGGATGATCAGAAGAAATGGACAGCACCTGAGTTTAAATAGCTTGAATGTCACAGCAAAGGGTCTGAATACTTAGGACAATGTGATATTTCAGTTTTTCTTTTTTGATAAATCTGCAAAAATGTCAACAATTATGTGTTTTTCTGTCAATATTGGGTGCTGTTTGTACATTAATGAGGAAAAAAATTAACTTAATGATTTTAGCAAATGGCTGCAATATAACAAAGAGTGAAAAATTTAAGGGGGTCTGAATACTTTCCGTACCCACTGTATATATATCTGTAGTATTTGCAGAGTATGTGACTATTTTAGAAAATGTTGTTAATATAAAGATGTGATATTTTGAGACACTGGTAAGAAGGTTGACATTTGTAGCAAACAGCATGGAAATAGTGCTTTGAAAGTAAGCACACTTTTACATAAAATGGATAAAATGAGTGTGTGTGGGTGGCCCTTTGTTTTGTTTCAATAAAGTACAGCTTTATAAAAATGATATGAAGTGGGGGCACATGGCTGCTGCTTTGCACATGAAACAGAACAGCAGACGCACAGAGCGGATCAAAGAGAGCTTTTGGTCCAGCAGGCTTTGTGTTGTCCCGTGTTTACCCCTGAACTGAATGTGACACACAGCTCGAGCCAGCTATTCTTTCAGATGTTACACACCGCAGAGGAAGCCTACAAATAACATCTCTGCTGTTTAAAATGTGCCATATTACCAAAAAATGACCGTAGCATTATTGTATTGTTTAGTGTTGATAATTTTTCCTATGCTGGAAAGTTTTGGAAATGAGGGCAGCTGTCATAATCTCAGGTACGTCAGGTGTTCACGATGCCTGACTCATGATGCCACATCACTGAGAACAGGTTTCAAGGAGAAAGAAGACCCAGCAGTTATAGAAGCCAAGAAAAGATATAAGATCTTTATATCTCTCTGTGAAGCACATCTCACTCACTTTTTTTTTCTTTTTTTTTTCCAAGGCTCTAGATATTGTGTTCAGTTGTGTTGCTTTATTCCTTGAGCATCACAGACATCTAAAACATTTAAATGTTAAGAAACAGACAGTTTAAAGTTTCTGGGAATGTAATGCAAAGTTCTGTACTGCATTTGACGAAGAACTTTTCAACCATTAAAAATGTGACTTCTAGGTATATGTATCTACTACAATCCAGACATACTACATCTGTGATGCCAACCATTTATGAATATAACATGCCTTGTGGTCTTATAAAGTTTTGTATGCCATCATGAGCACATCTCGGCAGACATAGTAGGTCATCCAGGTGATTTTCACATATATTCATTTGATGAACTTTTTGCAAGCTATATAGTTAGGCATTTTAGGATGTGGGGTAACAAAAAATTATCTGCTATTTTTAAAGAACCCTGAGCACTTTCATATGCCTTTTAAACAGCTTGTTTAAATAAGAAACACTATACCGTTCAAAAGCCTGGGGTCAGTGAGATTAATGTTTTTAAAAGAAGTTTCTTATGCTTTTTTATTTAAAAAAAGAAAGGAAAATATGGCAACACTAATATTGTAAAATATTATTAACATTTTTATTCTATTTGAGTGTATTTTAAAATGTAATGTCCTATGGTGACAAAGCTGAAATTGTAGCATCATTTACTCCACGTCAGTCACATGAATAGAAATCATTCTAATATGCTGATTTTCTGCTCAGGAAACATTTCTTATTATCATCAATATTGAAAACGGTGTTGCTGCTAAATAGATTTGTGGATACTGTGATCCTTCTTTTAGGATTACATGGTGAATAGAAAGTTCAAAAGAACTGCATTTATTTGAAATATTAATATTTTGTAACATTGTAAATTTCTTTACTGTCAATTTTGATTATGTAATGCATTCTTACAAATGTTTTAATTTCCAACAAAAATCACCAAAGACCCAACTTTTGAACAGTTTTGCAACACATCGGAGAAAATGTCTCTAGGTTAAGCATGTAACCATGGTTCCCCGAGGGAACGAGATGCTGCGTCAAGATCGCTTTGGGAACGCCCCTGTGTGACCGCGTTCTGAAGCACGTGTAAAATCAGTCCAATGGAGCAGCGAGACGTCACAAGCGGGGTGACGTGAGCGCCAGGAAGTATAAAAGTGCATCCGGCAGAGCGCAAGTTAGCTTCGATGAAGTAGCGCCTGGAGGGATGCAGGGAGTATGGCAAAGAGACGCAGTGGCTCGTTCCCTCGGGGAACCATGGTTACAAACGTAACCTAGAGACGTTCCCCTTCAGTAACTCAAGCTGCGTCGAGATTCGCTTTGGGAATGAGAATTCCCACTGCGCCATACTACCAAGTCCCTGCCTGTTTGTGTATCTTGCGAGCACATCACGAAGCGAGAACTTGGGAACCTGGGGTAGATGCCATGTCTAGGTTATAGAAGCGGACAAAAGTGTGCGGAGAGGACAAGCCCGCCGCAGCACAAATGTCCTGCAATGCCACACCCAAGTTGAAAGCCTTGGAGTTCGCCATACTTCTGGTCGAGTGTGCTCTGACCCCCATAGGAGACGAGAGGTCAGAGGACTCGTAGGCTAGTGAGATGTCCTCGACCACCCACCTACCCATAGTCTTCTTGGTCGCTGGAAATCCCTTCTTTGGTGGACCAAACCAAACAAAAAGTTGATCTGCCTTATGCCACGGGGCAGCTTTGTGTGCGTAAGCGTCCAGTGCTCGAGTTGGACAGAGCAGATTACGCCTTTCTTGTCCTACTTCCTGGTACGGAGGAGGACATAATTCCTGAAGTACTATGGGCCCTGGTGAATAAGTGGGCACCTTAGGGACATACCCGACTCTCGGGTGAAGGAATGCCTTAACCATGCCTGGAGCAAACTCCAGGCACGAAACAGAAAGTGCCTGAAGATCCCCGATCTTTTTTAGTGAGGAAATAGCGAGGAGAAATATGGTCTTGAGCGTGAGCAACTTGACCGAAACATATTATATGGGTTCAAAGGGGGCATTGTATAAGCCCTCCAGAACCACAGCCAGGTCCCATGAGGGCACCTTAGGGCACCTCAGCCTCAGGGTGCCACGGAGGAAAACGAGTGGAAAGTGGGTGTCTTCCCAATGATTGACAACCCAGAAGGGCGTGGTAAGCAGCTAAAGCCACCACGTATACCTTCAGAGGGGAGGGAGATAACCCTGCAGAGAATCACTCCTGCAGAAACTCCAGAACTGAACCAACTGGGCAGTTGACTGAGTCTTGCAGTCGCTGTCCGCACCAAGAAGTGAAAAGCTTCCACTTCAAGGTGTACTGTTTCCTATTGTACAAGCACATGATGGCCTCTTAGGTCTGGGAGGAAGTGTTTCAAAGCTCGAAATACAGCCAACATCTCTATGCAGTTGATGTGCCAAGTGAGATGATGGCCTTCCCACAGACCCTTGGCAGAGCGGCCACTCATGACCGCTCCCCAGCCCATGAGAGAGGCATCCGTCATTAGCATTACGCGATGACAATGAGCCCCTAACGTCGGGCCTTGAACCTTGAACCAACGTTTCTTCCACATGTCTACGGCACGTAAGCATCGCCGCGTGACCTTGATCATGCAAAGCTGATTCCCCTCGGGGAAAATCCCTTGGTTCTGAGCCACCGCTGTAAGGGTCTCATGTACAGCAGGCAAAAAAGGTATCACGTTGGACGCCGCTACCATCAGGCCCAACAGCCTCTGACCGTGAGTGACTGGCCTTCTCTTACTCTTGTGACTGTCGTGAGGATTGACTCGATTCGAGCAGGAGACGGACGTGCCTGCATCTAGGTTGAGTCCCACACCACACCTAAATAAGCGGTTCTCTGTAGTGGAGAAAGAACACACTTCTTGGCATTTAGTCTTAACCCCAACATCCCCATTTGGGCGAGAACGACATCTCGATGCGGCCGCCATTTGCTCCATTGAGCTAGTTTAACCAGCTCAAGTAATTGGTAGGCGATCCTGGAGTCGGCAGAGGAGCAGAGCGCTCCACCCACTTCGTAAACCTGGGCGGTGAGAGTTACAAGCCGAAGGAAGCCTCGCTATTGGTATGCTCGCCCCCGAAAGCCAAACCTTAGGACTTCCAGTGTTGATGGATATTGAAACCTGGAATAAGCATCTTTGAGCTCTATCGTACCAACCGTCCCTCGGACTGATTTGAGATACTATCTGCTTGATTGTGAGCATCTTGAACCGAAGCCATTTTGATAGCGCGGTTCAGAAGACGGATATCTAAGATCGGACGCAAACCCCCCATCCTTCTTCGGAACGATGAAGTAACGGCTGTAAAACCCGGACGCTCTCGAGAGAGGAGGAACACGTTCTATGGCCCCCTTCCTCAAGAGAGTATCTACTTCTTGTTCCATTACCAGAGCCTGCTTGGGACCCACTAGTGTGGGGAAGACCCCTTTGAAACGAGGCGGACGAGAACCGAACTGGATTCTGTTACCTTTCTCTACAATCTGCAGGACCCATTTTGAGATATTTGGTAGAAGTTTCCACGCTACCAGAAAATCTACTAATGGAACCAGCCTCTCGAGGCTGGCGTCAGGTATTATTAGAGGAGCCAGTTCGGTTCCCTGAAGCGGATGACCGGCAGGGAACAACTGACCTGACTGCTGTAGCCCCCTCACTTGAGGGGGCGAGCTCTCCCGTGCCGTACTGTTGCCGGGCGGCAGCTGGGATTTTCGCTCGTCGGAGCTCACTGAGCCCTGAAGCACCGAGGGTGGCAGGGGTATCAATGAACCTCCGTGAGGGCACTGAGGGAACAACCGACCTGACTGCTGTAGCCTCTTCACTTGAGGGGGCGAGCTCTCCCGTGACGTACAGTTGCCGGGTGGCAGTTGGGATTTTCGCTCGTCGGAGCTCACTCAGCCCTGAAGCACCGAGGGTGGCAGGGGTATCAATGAACCTCCGTTAGGGCACTGAGGAGGATTGGGCACCGTATGCTGAGGTGTTATCCTTTCCTCACCAGTAGGGCTGCCCTCAGGGACCTGACAATGGTAGGACCGTTTAGCCGAGGTCCTCTTAGACAAAATAACGGTCCGCAGATCCGTTTTCGGTCTAGAAGACCCCGACTGAGAGCGTCGCCCGACCCCCGATCTTTCTGTGGAGGGGTGCGGGTTGCAACGCTCTGTTTTTGAGACTGGCGATATGAGGAGCTTGACGGCTTGGGCTGCTCCCGCTCAGCAGCCCCACCCCTGAGCATGTCAGCCTGGTATGCTTGTAACACCGCCTTGGTGTGCAAACATGCGCCAGCCTGACCTGCCGCCGTATAAGCTTTCCCAACCAGACTCGATGTAAGCCTAACGGGCCTGGTGGGAAGCTTCGGGGCCTTCAGGGACGATGCTGAGGATGGGGAGAGATAGCTCGCAAGTGTCTGCTCCACCAATGGCATCGCCCCATATCCCTTATCATTCAGCCCCACAATGTTCTTTTGAATAATTCGAGACTGTGGGACTGTAAATACGGGATGAGTATGGTTTCTCCCACGATCTTGACACCTCAGCATGGAGATTGGGGGAATACGGAAAAGGCTGTGAGCTAATTCAGAAAACGCTTGTCTATTACTTTTAGGACGAGCGTCCTGTTTCTCGGCTGGCCAAACGATATTTTATTTTGGCGACTGCACGAATCACACCCCATAATTATTTTTAGGACGAGCGTCCTGTTTCTCGGCTGTCCAAACGATATTTTATTTTGGCTACTGCCCGAATCACACCTCATACACGAGGGACTGTGGTGGCGAGTCCACAGTCTCCTCTGTCTCGACACTCATCACATCCCCCTCCTCGGAGGAAGATAGATGAAGTTTATGGCTCTCTCTCTCTGGGGGAGGGAAGAAACCGCAGTGTGGGCTTCCGAACACTGAGAGAGAGCCGTGGATCTAGTGGGTGAGGACCGAGAAAAGGACGAGCCCGTCTCGGATCCCTCCGCTAAATCCACCCGCGATCCCCACGACAACAGTCTGTGCTGTGCCTCGGCACAGAGCCTGGCCGCTCTCATCAAACGCAGCCAGGCAAGAACGGCGCATACGCAGGGAGATCTCGCAGTGATGACAATCAGCTCCTCGAAATCTGACCGTGCATGCTCCACTCCTAAATAAACAACACATAGATCGTGTGTATCCCCCGCTGCCAGATAGTGTGGGCAGGGAGGCACACAACGTCTGTAATGCCGTTTGCTCACCATAGATATTAGTTTAGACTTTGACATACTCTTTTGAATGCTTGTGGACTGACAGACAACAGTAAATAGACTGACACATACACAGAGCACTACTGAAGAGCAGAAGCTAACTTGCGCTCTGCCGAATGCGCTTTTATACTTCCTGGCGATCCCGTCACCCCGCTCGTGACGTCTCGCTAATCCATTGGACTGATTTGACACGTGCTTCAAAACGCAGTCACGCAAGGGCGTTCCCAAAGCAAATCTCGACGCAGCATCGAGTTTCCTGAAGGGGAACGTACTTGTCAACTGATGTCATGGGATCTCTACAGTTAAGAGAATGCCTACTCGTTAATTGGATGCATGCAAATGTGATCACACATCCCAAAACTAGTTAAAATGCATCTAAAGACAGAATAGTAATTGGTGGCCTGCTTTATGAATTGTCAGAGAAACTGAGATATCACTGTGTTTAGGTGATTATCCGCAAGGATCTATCCGTTCCGTCTGTGCCTGTGGCTTGTCCTCCTAAGTTACAATCATCCGTGTGCTGTCGTTATTGCTTCCCTCTTTTTTGTCCTTTCATTTGTGTCCCCCCTTCCAGTACATCCTTTCCTCTAAATCCACTAGGCATCAACAATGGGCATTCATGTTGCTGCGTTCTACACCATAGATCATGACATACTCATATATTGATTACAAAACTATACAGGTATTTAAGGGAAGGCTTTAAGATGGTTTAGATCCTACCTGTCCGAGCACTACCACCCCCCCCCCCCTACCACTTTGGTTTCATTTAAATGGGGATTCTTCTCAATATACCGTAAATATGGAGTGCCACAAGGATCTGTCCTTGGTCCTCTGCTATTTTCGATATACATTTTGCCCCTTGGTAATATTATTAGAAATACGGGATTGTTATGCTGATGATACTCAACTACAAATCTCAACAAGACCAGATGAAACTTCTAAATTATCTACGCTAACATAGTGTTTTAAAAATGTAAAAGATTGGATGACCAATTATTTTCTCCTATTAAATTCAGATATATTACTTATTAGACCAAAAAACAGTACACAGAATCTCTTGGATTACAATTTGCAACTTGTCGTTTGAAAATCATATTTCCCATCTTACAAAAACAGCATTCTTCCACTTTAGAAACATTGCCAAGCTACGAAACATGTTACCTGTTTCTGATGCAGAAAAGCTAATTCATGCATTCATGACCTCTAGTCTGGAACCTCAGTGAAAATACCTCTATTGTAATGCACTGCTAGCTGGTTGTCCTGCATCTTCAATAAACAAGCTACAGGTAGTCCAAAATGCAGCGGCTAGAATTTCCCCCCCCCCCCCCCCCCCCCCTTTAACCAAAAGGTCAAGAAAAATAATTATCTTTCCCCCATTTTACAGTCTCTGCACTGGCTACCTATATAGGTTAGCATGATGCTAACCCCTCATAGGACCTCAGATGATGCCAACCCTGAAACAACATACAGAACTACCAAATTTTGCTTTAAGTTTGATTGCATCATATAATAATTGTTGCTAAGTGTTCATCGTCTGTTTGATTACGTCTTTAATTGATTTTTCTGTACATTTCTGCCATATGTACATACACTGACAGTCACCACTGATAAACTACTACTAAATATTGTAGAAACTTAATTTTCTGTAAAGTTGCTTTGCAACGATTTGTATCGTAAAAATGCTATACAAATAAACTTGAATTTAATTTAATTCAGCTTGTACAGAACCCAAGAAACACACACCCACCTTTGTCCTTGAGCTCCTCCTGCACAAACAATGAATTCCACCTGCTTTTTTCATTCCAGAGATGAATCTGTCCCAGCCACTGTGACAAATAAAAATTGTAATGAAAAAATAAATGACGGCAGGAACGGTGGCCCTAAAATAGCATGGTTCTGACTGAATGTTATCATGAATACTCATGATTGTATTTGTTCTTTATCTTTGTGAGTAGCAGAATTGTCCTATTAGTTAGTCTTGCATGGTCTTCCGTGTCACAACAATATGAAACTTCCCTAACCTTTGACTTTTGCTCATATAAGACTTCACACTGAATGATTAAAAAAAAGATGGTAATATTCTCTCTAATCTCAGATTGATTAAATACAGTGATCAAATCATGGCCTGCAATAAAAGATGGACAGTGTTAAAAACCCTCTTTTAGACAAGAAGGGAGGAGTTTCAAGAGGAATGATGAAGGCTGGAGACACTGATGGAGTTGGTGAAGCACATGATAACGTCTGTTGCCCCCTTCTCTCTTCTTGTCTTCTCTGACTTTTCCCTCTCCTTCCTTCCACTCGATTTCTCATCCATTGCCTCAACTGAGCTGTGACACAAATCTAATTTATCTCATTTCCTGTTTGTCTTACAATGCAAATGAATGCAGATGCGCTTACTGCGGTCTTCCAATCATTCTGCCTCACAGGAAAAGATGCTGGCAGAAATTGAAATCTTACTCTAACGTTTGTCTTCCACCCAGCAGAATGCCTGAATGGCTGTCAGATATAGGATTTCTGATTCTTGAGGATTCAATAGTGGAGACTTTAAGATTAATTCCTCTTCAATCATGAATGGATTAGATTAAGATTTTATATTATCCTTGACTGGTATGTGTTTTTCAAATATCTGGTTTCAATTAGCCCGATATCTTAATCTCATCAGTGCTGTCAGAGGGAATCACATGAAAAATAATTCTGCTTATCCAATAAGGGAAAAAGTATTTAGAAAAGTAACTATTTGGAAAAGTAGACGGTATAAATTCTCATTAACTGAATAATATGAAATCTATTGAAATTAATTTATTTTATGTTTTTATTTATTTATTTTACTGTGGAGAATGTGGACGCCAAGTGAACTCTTTGCCATTGTCAGTACATTTTCATTGTTATCCTGCTGGAAGTAGCCATCACAAGATGGTTACACTGTGGTCAAAAAAGGGATGGTCATTGTCAGCAACAATACTCAGGTAGACTGTGAAAATATCCCCCACACTATAATACCAGCAGCATGAACCGTTGATACAAAAGCAGGATGGATCCATGCTTTCATGTTGGTTACACCTAATTTTGACCCTACCATCCAAATGTTGCAGCAGAAAACGAGACTTATCAGACCATCTTACATAACTAAAAAACAACCAAATAGAATACATACATACATACATGTTTGTATTGCAAAAATAGCCCAAATTCCCCCATTTTCCTCATATGAATAACAATGCTTTTTCCAGGAGTAGTGGGCGTGGCATACATTCCAACTATATCAATAAACCCCACCTTCAAGACTGATTGACAGTTGACTGTGTTAGGCATGGGAAATGCAAGTGCAAAGGGGATTGCAATTCCATTTGAATTTTGTGAGGGTTGGAGCAGGATGTGGAGAAAGTGAAATAGCAAATGGGTGATTTTCTATTGCTTTTCCAAAATGACAGGGTCATAACTCGTAAGACATTGCAAATGGACTTTGCATTTCCATTTAAAATTTGGCTGACATGTTACATACACGGAAAAGAAAATTGAAATACAAATGCCTGATTTGCAATTGCATTTGCATTGTCACAATGTGTTCACAAATTGAAAATGCAATGGCAAATACAACTTGCAATTCCTTTTGAATATTGTCCAGAATATCATTCTATATTATAGAGTGAATGTTCCACATATTACATGTGTAGTGTAACCACGGTTTCTATATTTTAATATCTGAAATCATTTGAGCATCTCAGTCTGAGCCAGTTGTAGCACAAAGCAAAAGGCTCATGAAACTTCATCGGCTGCATTTAGAATAGCCTTTAAGGACTGTTGAAATTGGAATAATCCAATGACTCCACTTGAGTTTAATGTAAAGTGAGTGTTGTTGTTTTTTAATATGCCAGCTGCAAGGATATTGATATCTCCAAATTTCCCTCCAAATGTGAGTTGAGGGTGGGGACATGCTTTTAAATGTTTAAAGCATGTTAAATAGGCATCACATTAATTATATACCAGCACTCCTGACAGAGGATTTAAAGGGACAAGGCACAAAGATGTGAAATATTCAGAAGAGCAAGATATTGTGCAGCTATTATCTCAGTAAGACCTCTTTAAAAAAAGAGCACTTACTAATGGAGGTAGTCAGTCATAACAGAAGAGAGACAGCCTGGTATGATCCTCTTTTTATTATGAAACAGTATGTTCGCCTGACCCTACCAAGTGGAAATGTCTGCAACATGTTAAAACAGCCTGAAAAATGATACTGCTTTTGAGATTCTGAAATAATTGGCAGAAATGTGCATTTTACATATATCAACATTATATAAATCCTGATGTGGTGTTACATTTTAAACTTTAATTTATTCCTGTGGTGGCAAAGCTGAATTTTCAGCAGTCATTATGCCAGTTTTTGGTGTCACATGATCCTTCAGAAATCATTCTAATATGCTGATTTGGTGCTTAAGAAATGACTCATGTTAAGATGTGGTTTTACAGCACAGCAGTTTCTCTATATGCAATACAGTATTTTACCTTTTTCATGCTGTTTAATTTAATAAAGATGTGTGTGCTGTTAATGTGGTTTTATTCCTTTCCTCTCTGTTTGTGCAGTATGAGTCCATGGGGAGAATCAGGAATTAGTCTTATTTTCTGCCTTGCACCATGGGAGTAAAACTGTCTATCAAAAACATATATTCTCCATGCAATTCCCTGTCCAATTCATCTCCAGTGTCTCTCAGCTGTGCTGCAGATCCTCCGTCCCTCATTGCCATTCATTCCTTTTTTTTCTCTCTCTGTCTGGCATGGTATGACTTTCTGTGTGGGAGACAAACGAGATTTGCGGTGTAGGGTGGCGGCAGTGCTTACATTGAGGGATGCGGAAGCAATACGACCATGGCCTTGTTCCTGTTCACAGGCCTGTTTGGGCTCATATCCATCTACTTGATGTCATCACGTTAGGCTGAATGTATTCTGGGAATTTTAGCTCCATGTAGAAAGATGTGTGACACAAATCAGCTGAGATGATGTCATAGTATATGTGATGTCACCAACAGTAGGTTTACTAAACTACAACCGTGTTTGTGTATGTGTGTTTTCATGGATTGTTCAGAGATGTCTGCATTTAGTAGACACGAGTTCAGCACAGTATATGAGTCTCAGGTGTGATGGGGAGAGATGTAAGACAGTAGCAGTGAGCTTCTGATGTGTGCCATCCAGCTGCAGTGTTTATGGGCCGACAGATGGTGAAAGGGGACAGATTATCCTTGCTAGGCCATGATAAGGAGGCCCTTTTCTGTAATGGAAAAGGCTGGATGCTCTAAAAATTCACATCCAGTGGGCCACTGTCATGACACAAATATACAAACATAATACAAATATAAAGCTATTTCATATATGTGTGAATCTCACACATACACCAATAAATAAATGTCCAGGTCACATTTCACCCCAATATCAAGAGGAAAAACTAAGAAAATATATTGGAAATTAAGAAAATAAAGGATATTTTAAATTTGACATTAAGATAGTTTGTTCGTTCATTCATTCATTCATTCATTCATTCATTCATCTCAATATAAAGATACTTAATTGTGATTAAAGTAAGGTTACAATAAAATACAAGATCTGGATCATTATATATTAAATATTATATTGTGTACTATATTATACTCATCAAGGCTATTTTGTTAAATCAAAAACACTTATTTTGTAATATAATTACAATTTCAAATAACTTTATCTAATGTATTTTTATGCGATATTATTTTTATATATTTAGTATTATTTTATTTTTATTTTAATATATTTTAAAATGTATTTTATTCAGTTTTCAGCTGTCATTACTCTAGTTTTCAGTGTCATATTATCCTTCAGAAATCATTCAAATGCTGACTTGGTACTCAATAATTTCTTATTATTATAAAACAGTTGTGATTAATATTTTTATGGAAACTGTGATTCTTTTTTTCAGGATTCTTGAATAGCAAGAACAGTTTTTATTTGAAACAGAATTTTTTTCTAACAGTGTAAGTATTTTTACTGTGAAATATCATCAATTTAATGCACCCTTTCTGAATAAAAGTATTAATTTCTTTCAAAAAAATATATATATTTTTTGTTTCCACATGTACTTGTTTGCTCTTATTTACCCTTTCTCTTTGTTATTCCTATTTGTTTGTCATCCACGTGTACTCTTACACTCTCTGTCTATTTGAACTCCTGTTCCCTATACATCACGTCTCTCCTTTCATTCCCTCACCATGACTCTCCTTTTTCACCACGTCTTTTATTTCAGGGTTACAGTAATAATTTCCCACAGTACTTTCAGGCTCGCTCAGCTCCCCACATGACTTTGGCAACCATCTTAGTACACTGCAGTGACGCAAACATTCACCTTCCCAAGTCAAAGCGAACACTATTTCTGGCTCTGTGGTCCAATCAGAAGCGCAGAGTGTCTGTGTAAATGATGTCATAAAGTTATTGACAGCAGGGATGAATGAGTTCCGTTGACTCCCCACCGGCTTTCGGCATCTTTGTGTTCTGTTGGCCTAGAGCCCAGTCCTGTCCTCAGCCTCTCACTAGCTCAGCTGTGTGTCCTGTGCTGTGGATGCAGGATGGAAGACACAAGGCCACAGGTGCTCCAGGCATCATCAATACCATTCCAGTGGGCTTTCCAAATATAGTGCAGAGCGTTCATGCCTACACACACACACACACACACACACACACCTCCCCTGTAGTGTAGCCTTATTCAGAATGTGCTCAGCTGTTTGCGTAGTTCATGTGACTAGCTTGTGTGGCTCAGTGCTTGTGTGAATGTGAATCATTTCATTTAGATTTCAACTTAAGCCTCTCTAATGTGCTTTGTTAAATCAGATCCGTGGCCATTGTTTAGGGTTCAGGAAAAAGATTGTGTCCAGTGGCTCTACTGTGATCCTTTCGTAATGTGTTAAAAGAGGTTTGATTGTTTTCTCGTGTTCTGTCAGACTTTTAATCCTAAACCTCTCAGTCCTTCAAGGTTCAGGGTTTTCTCATCTCTCTAATCTGCTGACAGGAAGTATGAAGATGTTCACTTGTTTGATGCTAAATGCCTGTGAGCATGAGCATCTGTATTCTGTGGAGAGCCGTGATGAGAGTCGTAACATATCTCAGTTCTGTTATTATCATTCCTGGGTAATTACAGTGACTTGTGCTTTCTGATTGCTTCTGTCAAGCAGTTAATCTGAAAATGAGGAGGTAATAAGAGTTTGGGCTAATAGCCTATGCTGCATATCTCTATCTGTCTGTCCAGAGGAAGACAAAAAAAAATAGAAGACAAATTACAGTTTGGATACAGATAGCAGAAAACGCTAGGATAGCCAAATAAGAAGAGAGATTCGTGAACAAATAAATGCAGAAAAAAAGGTTTACATCTACTGTTGGTTGAACAAATAGACAGACCTGCCCGTTTCACATGATTGGTTGAGCTGTAGTTTTTGTGTCAGACTGGTCGAGGTGCTTAACAGACAATTTTTTATGTGGCTGAAACCTTGACAATTATATATTTTGGTGTAACCATGTGTAGTCAGGTTGATTCAATCAAGTTTAGTAGTAAAACTTACATAGGAAGCATATTTTTAGGATATCTTAGGGTAGTGAGATGAAGCTGCCATGATGGTAGGGTGTTGTGGTTGCCAAGGCGTTGCTAGGGTGTTCTGGGTGGTTACTACAGTAGGTGGTTTCTTATTGGCCCTAGTTAAAGGAGCCAAATCTCTGTGATTCTATGTTCTTACACCTGATCACACCGCAGACTTGAGCTTAGTGTCAGCGTAACTTCATCGTCACTGCAGCTGCAGACTTGCGAGAGTATTCACACTGGAAGTTCACACTCAAAAGCTACATAGCGTGGAACCTGAGCAATATCATCATACATACGTCATACTGCTCAGAAAATCAAAACGGAGAAAAAAATTAAAAAAAAGAGTGAATGGATTTTTATCCCTGTAGGGTGATTGTGTCCTCACACTGCTATAGAACACATTGATATGCAAAATATAAATTTTGCATCAAATGTCCCCTTTAAGGCTGTTTTTTTATTATACAATTTCTTATTTGACATCTGAAAATTGTACAATTTGATGTATAATTCTTCTGTGTAGCACAAACATGTGGGAGGAGTTATGCACTAAAGTTTAATACTTGCTTAAAAATAGTGATGCTTGCCTGAGCAAGCACTGCTAATGATGTAGGCATATTGCTTTTGAGTTTTAATGTGACTTTCCATATCCAGGGGTTTCGTGGAGCTGAGGGACAGGAAAAGGTGTTGAGTCCCTGTGAAATCTCTGAAAATCTCAACTCCCAAATCATGCTGTCTCTATCCTATTCAAAAGTCTGCCTCATACTTGCATAAAAAGATTATGACTTTACTCGCGTTATGTGCTGCAGTCTGTGTCTTGCCAGTTGAATGAGAGCCAGTGTGATGAGTAATATTTGAGTCGTTCTGAAGCAGTCTTGACTTTTCTTGTGTATATGAAACTTAAGCTTTTTTCATTTTTATGTCTGCTGTGGCTTAGCACCAAAATGGAATAAGTCTATTAAACACCCTGAAGAGAGCACCACCCTATTATCATTGCCTAATCTTGTAAATGATCTTACGAATCAAAGACATTTCCATTTGTGTTCCATTGTCAGCAGTTTTACATTGCTGTACTCGTGTTTGTTGAAGGTGTGGTGAGAAGCACTCCGCTGTAGTATGCGATTTTGCACCAGGATCATGTTTTGGATTTATGAATTACTACTTTTTAAAATTACTCATTGAGTTCTAATCCCCTGTATTAGGTCAGAATCTTAATCATTCTTCAGATTTTAAAAGATTTAAAAAAAAAAAATTTTTAATCGAATTTGATAAGAAAGTGAGCTGTATATGATTTCAGGAGCTTTTTCATTTTGGCAGAAGTCTCGTTTGGTAATATTACTAATAATATTATTTCTAGATGCTAACTGAGATGTTAATATGATTTTGTCACTTACGTTGATAAGAGTGTGTATATATATATAATGTATATATATATTATATATATATTATATATATATATATATATGATCTCTGTATACATTCCTGGTTTACATTGCAGTGACCTACATAATGGCAAATGGAATGTATTTGGAGACAGTTGGGTAAACATTCGAGGTTCTGTGACAGGATGTAGAACATGTGGACGGTTGTCTTTGATATATTAAAAAGAAGTGATGGTTCACACGTGTCACCATGGAGACGAGTCTCTGAGGAACCGTGACTCTGTCCCCTTATATGAGTCCCTCTCCTTTTCACACACACTCTGTACCCATAATGCCTAGTGACAATCAGCACCTGACACACACACATACATGCACATACCTATGTATGTATTTCATTTGTGAAGCTTTTTTATTTGAGAGAGCATTAGATTGAACACATATTTGTGGTGCAAGAGAGTTCACTGCTATTTTTATTTTTATTACATTTTGGAATTCCGTGAATTCTTAGAAGTCTGCAGAGTTATGGCATCATTAAATAGCTGCCAAAACAGCTTTCTTTGGCCTCTTTCTGTAAGAAATTCCTCTGGCAGAGATCACTTTAAGCCATAAGCAGAATGCAAGCGCAGAATTGCTCAGCTCAGCATTTCATAACTATTTATTTGTCTTTGAACAGTGCTGCATTTTTAAGTCTTCATTTTCCATCAGCTCATTTTAGGTCTGAGGGGACCAGAGCCACATCCACTATGAAACATTATTGCATTGATTGGTATAAATATGAAGATGCAGTTTTTAATAAATGTGTGTGTGTGGGTGTGTGTGTGTTAAGAGATAAAGAAAGAGAGGGAGAGCGAGGCATTAGAGTATTTATAGGGCCTCTGGTTCCTCTAGGTCTGATGTTTGTGTTGATGGATTGGGTGTTTTTTGGTCAGGTAGGCATTAGGGCCGCTCTCAGCAGGATCTCAAAGTGTGCTGCATTGCAGTGAAAAGCAAAGAGCAGACATTAGGACTCAGTGTTTGTGTGTGTGAGAGAATGTGTCGTGCTCCCTTGACGATAATAGATCTTAATCAGGGCACACAGTGCTGCTCTTTGCCCCTTACCTTCTGGCTGATATACTTCCCTACAGTACTTGCCATTGCAGAGTATGGTACACATATTTCTTTTTATAGCATTTACTGTACTTAAACATTCACTGTGACATACAGTTAAAGACAAAAGACAAACAAAAAGTGATAGCAGATTTGAATAAGGCTCATTAGCAAACATCCTGTATTTTCTTATGAAGAGATTTAAAATATAAATACACTTATCAGACATTACCTGATTATTGATGTTTAATGAACCGTTCACATAGAAATTAAGATTCTGTCATTATTTACTCATTCTCATGATATCCGCACCAACCTATGATTGCCTTCACAAAAGAAGATATTCTGAAAAACAGCTGGTTTTGTCCCTACAATGAAAGTCACTGGGGACAAACGGGGTCAGTAAGTTTTTTTTTCTTTTTCTTCTTTTTTTAAGAAAGAAATTACTTTTATGTTTTTAACATGCATGAAAAGTACTAGGATTTCCACAAAAATATTAAACAGCACAACAGTTTTCAATATTGATAATAATTAGAAATGTTTCTTGAGCACCAAATCAGCATATTAGAATGATTTCTGAAGGATCATGTGACTGAAAACTGAAGAACAGAAGAAAGTCATACAGGTTTACGAAGACATGAGGGTGAGTAAATGATTTTCATTTTGGTGTGAACTATCCTTTTAAGTTACATTTAAACATTAATGTCAAGAATTTGGTTTCTGGTTTGCTGAGATGGGGCACTTAATGTTAATACAACAGTCAAAATAAGAAACCAATTAAAAGCGTTTTACATAAAGAAGACTTTATTGTTTTTACATACATCTCTCTATAATATTTATAGATTCAATAATACCAGTACGTCAAAAATAATAATTATAGTTATCATATATAAAAAACTAAGCCTTAAACTACTCTTTACTTTTTAAAAACATAAAGGTTTTATATATTAATATTTGTTGTGGTTCATAATCTGTCAACAAAAAATTAATAAATCACAGGTTAATGAGCTTATCAAGTAACTTCTGCTGTTTTGAATACTGACGGAATACAGGAGGATTGGTGGTTTGCGAGATGTGTTACGTTCAGTGAGGGAACAAATATAAGCAGTGAAGTCCTCTCAAATGAAACGCAACATTACCCGGAACAAATGAGTGAGTGGTTTGTACTGTCAGCCAGAAGATGTTCAGTTAAATACCTGGTAAGAACAGAGGCATGATGGTCTATGTAGTCCAGTGGGATGACAAGTCTCTGAGTTTTACCTCTCAGTTATGGTCTAAAAACAGAGAATATGAGGACAAGCAGAGCTGGACTCTAAAAGAGCCCCAGGGCTGAAAAAAAAAATATATTTTTTTTTTTTTGGTTGTTTGTTTTTTCGGTGAACCATAAAATGGGTTTGGCAATTTCACAAAGCATTGAAATGGTCAAGATATGAGCTTTGCAAAAGGGCTGCTTGATTTGAGCAGCAGTGAGGGCAGAAATACCAGACGCGAGAGGAGGACTCTCCAACACAATGGAAGCCTAAAACGTCTGGCTACACAAGTCTTATGTGCAGCAGCAGTAGCTTTCTATGTGCTTCTTTTACATCACACAACACTGCATCTACGAACAGATTGGTAATGGGATATTGAGAGACAGGAGGGGTGTTTTAGGACACCTCCCACTTTAACTTTTGACTTTAGCGACTATAGATAGTAAAGTGTTTAACTACCGTGCTTTACACATGGCCATAGTCAGCGTAGTAAATGAACTGTTTTCACACAGGTCCTAATAAAAGCCAGGCAGTGATTGATACAACATGATGTCATTATCATTCAGATTTCAGCTAAAATTTGGAACTTGTGAGCCACTGACATTCAGTATTGCTCTTTACCTTCGAACAGCTTAAGAAATGCCCTTGTTCTTAGAGGCAAAAGACTGGTTTGGTAATAGGTATGTGCAAAATTTTGGCATACTGCAAAAAAAATAGTTTTCAGTAAAAATATCTAGACATCCTTAAATAAGCAAAACTGCATAAGAGATGTTATGAGAGATTATATATAGAATGTTCCCCCCATAATCTCTTATATTATCTATTAGAGCAAGTTTTATAATATCTTATGCAATTTAGCATAATATTATATATTATGTATATTAATATTTCATATGTTAGCATTGTATATTTTGTTGTTTTAAGCATAAATCTGACAAATCTGAGTGAGGTTTATGCTTAAAACAAAAAAATATATACAAATTGAGTACGCAAAATGTAATAAGTAGGCATATTTTCTGAAAACTCTCTTAATAACTCTTATCCTTAATATCTTATGCAGTTTTGCTTTGTGAGAAAATGCATCTTGTTTATAGTGTTTTGCGGTGACTGTAAACAAAATGGGTAAAAACCTTTCATTCCCAATTTCAAACTTTTTTTTCCATCTGCTTCCGTTCAAAGGAGGTAGGTCTATTTTGTTGGCAAAAAAAAGAGATGATTAAATCTCCCATTTGAGAAATCCTTTTGGCAAATGTGTTATTTCCAGCTGTTTGAATCCTAAGGCATCCCTCCTCCAAGCCTCGGTTTTGCAGGGCTGTAAGTTGTATTGGGAGACCAGCAGGAACCAGTGTGGTGAGGGAGGGGGACGAGAGACATTGACTGCTGCAAAAACTTTTTTGTCCTTCACTCCTCGTCTTCCATTTCTGTCAGTGCAAGTTAAATGAAAGCAACAGGGATCCTCTTTCATAGCCAGGGTTCCACGACTGGATCCAGTCAAGGCAGTGGTCAGGAGGCATCAAAACTGTGGGGAGAAATAAGCATTTGATTAAGACTGAATATGAAAAACTTTTTTATGTAAATATTTGTACTGAACCTATAGATTTAACTCTTCAGAAATGGGTAGCATGTAGTGTTTTAGTATGCATGCGTGTGTGTGTGTGTGTGTGTGTGATTTGTATTCAGCAAAATTAAGAAGGCAAATCATTCTAATGCTATCCTGCAGGTTGAAATATTCTGAAATAAATCTGTGGCATCATTAAATAGTAACTTCTCTGCTAGTTTCTGTTTCATCTTTACTGTTACTTTTGATTAATTTAATTCGTTGTTGCTGAAAAAAATATTAATTTGTCCAAAAAAAAAAAACTTACTGACCCCAAACTTTTGAATGTTAGTGTACTACACTCACCTAACAAACACAACGCAAATATAACCGTATGAAATATTGGCATGCTAATCCTCGTTTGAGCTGTTTTATGCATAAATAGCATGCATACTGTACAGACATGCACTGTACAGATGTGAGCCTTACCTGTCCCAAAGCTTGACACTTCTACAGGAGCTGGTGCAACAGCCAGCCGATATCAGAGCTGCAGAGGAAAATAATATATTGAGCATACATTTTAGATGGTTAATTTAATATTGATGGTACTATTAGCAAAACAACAGCTCTTCTAATAACATTATATGAATATAAAGCTTTCCAGGCTACACCGAGTTCCTCAGAAAAATAGTGGGCTGACTCACTGACTCACTGATAATGGTAATTATTCACTTGTTTATAGAGCAGCTAATTAAGCCAAAGTACTGTTTTATACTGCCTTTTTGTGTAAAAGTCCTGAGACAACCTATAATTTGTAGTTCTATCTTGTCTTTACATTTGTTCTGTTTGGTAAAATGGCAGCGGCAAGACATTTATTGTAAAAGGGAAAATACAATGCTTCAATGTGGCAAATGAGGTTAGCAGCACTGTCACAGCTCTGCACAATAAACCTGGCTGAGTAATAGTGATCATTCTTTTGAATCAGATCTTTTTTGATGAATTGTTTGAACCAGTTCACAAAAACTGTTCTTAACGATTCATTAATGAATCAGACTGAAAATGAATCAAACTGGAATTTTTATTTAAAGCTTTGTTTTAGAAATAAAATGTGTGGAAACTTCTTTTCCAAATTTGCGTCGAGTTCAGTGTTTGTATTTCCTGTGTGTTTTGATACATTTTGAGAAATATAGTGTGAGCACTGTTGTAGAAATATTTCTCTGTCCTGTCTTTGCATATATTCTGTTATGTGCAGTGTCATTTTAGTATTATTTATATACTATGGTAGTATTTATTAATATTTTGAATCAGATTTTATTTTTGCATTTTCAGTTTTAATTGTAATTTTAAAGTTTTAGTAATTTTGTTATGTGCTTTTGTCATTTGTATTAGTTTTTGTTTAATGTTTTTAGCTTTACTTTTATTTCAGTTTTACTTTTAGAACTTCAGCTTTTCATATCATTTTTGGTATTTTATTTTATTTCAGCTTTATTTCAATTGATGAAAACCATTTTAAATATATAGGTTTAGTTAACAATAACAAAACAAATAAATTAACACTTTATTTTGTTTCTCTTCCTTGAAAAGGAAGTGAATGTGCTAAAACAATGAGGTTAATCATGAATTACTATTGACATTTAATTATTGAATGCTTTGACAGCCCTAGTTTCCATTGATCAGTTATTTTGATAAACAGCCTTTTGATAAACAAGATATTGATTTAGTATTGATGCTAAGGTTTCAGAGGCTGGTATATTACCAATGCCAAAGTTTGAAATTGATCCACTCCTATAGCTTCAAGTCACATAAAAGCATTAGCTCGATGTATAGATGTATACATACAGTATAGCCACATTAATTGTGGATGCATTTGATAGCCATATTGTTGAAGAATAAATAAGGATGCCAAATGATAAAAGACAGCCTGCATGTTTTTGTCTTGTTAACACTGCTGTTTACAAGTGCACATGCACACACCAAGAGAGGGGGTAAAAATAAAGGGGGAGAGAAAGAGAACCGGTGTGTGAGAGAGAAAAGCCTGCTCTATTCCGTGTTAAGTACAGTGTGATTGCACCAGCAGGAAGTGTGACCCTGAGTGTCTGCTGATGAAGAGTACCTTATGTCTAAGTCAAGTGTCACTTCTGCAGCCACTCTGTAGTGGAAGGACTCTCTCTCTGTCCCTCATGTGCTCATTCACACACACACACACACGCACACAAAGCTTTAAAGGGATAGTTCACCCAAAAATTCTAATTGTGTCATCATTTACTCAACTTATGTTGTTGCAAACCTGTATGAATGTATTTCTTTTGCTGAACACACAAGAAGATATGTTGAAGAATGTGGGTAACAACAGTCCCAATGGAGTTCCATGGTATTTTTTATTTTCCATGCTATGGAAGTCAGTGGCTACCAGCAACTGTTTGGTTATCAACATTCTTCCAAATATCTTCCTTTGTGTTCAACAGAAAAAATAAATTCATACAGGCTTGGGACAACTTAAGGGTTGAGTAAATGATGACCAAATTTATTTTTTTGGGTAAACCACTATCCCTTAAAGCATCCTTGTGATCTCCTTAGTCACATTCAGACTACACACATAGAAAGAGGTTAAGAGCTTTGTCAGAGTCAAACCAAAAGCAATTTGTTTCTCTATTGATTTACTTAGCTTAAGGCTTATTACAGTAATACTTCACTTAAGCCCAGGAGACATACCTCCAGGGAGACACTGCACACACTTCAATCTCATCTATCCTTACATTGTTCTAGCTAGCATTCTATCGTTCTGTTATTCATTAGTTTTAACTTTGAGTATTCTTTGTGATAAAGTGGGTTAATATAATTAATTTTTTCAAGTGTTACAATTGCCCCATGATGTGGCTGGTCATTCTAATTGTTCTAATGTTTTTATATAAATACTGCAGTTAGATTTGTAGTAATCTGTGAATTATGATGGAAAATGTATACTGATCTTCGCTGCTGAATATCTCCTTACATTTGTCCTTGAGCATTTTTTTTTAATGCTTTCGAAATGCTTTGACATCACACTGAATACCGAATAAAAGGGTGACATGACCACTAAGGGCCAATTAAAAAAATTTTTGTTTTAATGTTTATTTGAAGAAAAAGCCAGGCCAGTTTTGTTTATCTGCCTTAAAACCCGTATATTATACAGTAGCCTATATTGCTTTGCTAGGTAGCCATAATCATAAACATTCAATCATTTCCAAGCCTGCAGTGAGAATCAATAAGCATAATTAAATCAATGAGCTACCATTGCCTCAAAAATACAGTTTTCAATTCAATAAAATTTTATAGACCTTTTATAAAAAATAGACCAGAAATAAAAATGTTGTGATCCTCTTCTAGAACATTGAGAACTACAAATAACTAAAATAAGTATGTGTTTTGGGAACAAACTTGGAAAGTGAATTATTTTACTGCAGAAAGATGCTGTTATGTGCCTAAATTATGCCTAAACTGAGTACTGTTAGTCAAAAACTCTCATTTGATGAAAATACCTGATCTATTTAAAGCCTAACAGTTGGCAGCGGTCCATCAGTGTAAAGTAATAACATTGTAATGGTGCAGAAGGGAGCAGAACAGCGGTACAAGCGATGAACGAAGGTGCTTAAACCTCTGGCCCGCTTCTGTATGTCGCATTTGTCAATCTTTAATAAACACCCCTGAGTTCAAACTGTCTCTGCCCTCTGCAGTTTCAAATGACTGCAATAAATTGTACACTCACAAACACATAAACCTACCCTGCCCTGAGAGAGACACACACACAAATTCTGGTAGTAAGTAGAGATGTTTTATGGTGCAAATGTTATTTGTGAATGTAAAACATTATGTCTACAATAAGTGCAGTGGCTTGAAGCTGTTAAGGGTCTCAAGAAAGAAAAAAGTCCATAAAACATGTAAGCACATACTGCAGTTCAATGTGTTTGGAGTACAACCTTTTCCTCAGGCAGCAATAAGTTCCTTTTTATTGACAGAACTGGCTTTTTTAGCTTGTTTGTGACCTTGTTCTTCAGTTAAGGCATTAAGATGCAAACATAAACTAAAATGTGTTCTCAGGGATGGTGCTTGCATATAAAATATATTTGCATTCCCTGAAGGAAATACTAGTACTTTTAAGACAGTGAAAACATAATTATTTCATTTTATTTTAATAATTTATATATTTATGCTTAAGTTTAAAGCTTTGATTCTGCATAAATTAAATGCCACATCAGAGCATCTTAAAATCCAGCCGTTGTCTTGAGCTCCATGAGAATCAACACTTCTGTGACACAAATCAAAATCAGGTTGAGTCTGAATTCAGTAAACAAATATAACATCCACGATGAGTTATTTTGGATTATATCCATGTTTTGTCCAGAAGCTACGTTTAAAATTTGAAATGCCTAATGATGGATTTGTTTCTTACAGACATGCAGCTTTTAGCTTCACAAGATTTTTTTAACCGATGGACTGGATTACGTGTGGATTATTGTGATGATTTTTATCAGCTGTTTTATCACCCATTAACCCATTGTTTGATTTGGTGGACCCCTTTGAGTACCACTGTGCACAAAACTAAGTTTGAATACAGTTAAGTGGTCTGTGCTGAATTAGTTGCAGAAAATAATAGTGAAGATAAAGAAGAATACACAGGAATAAGAGGAATTTCAATACAATGGCACAGTAATGAGCAGTGCAGTGTTGTTCTGGGAATGTATTGGAAGTGTCTGAGCAGCACTGCGGTAGACTCTTCATTAACATGGGAGGAGCAGGTGTGCTCCAGCAGGAGATGCAGACAGGACACTGATACTCACTTTCAGACTCCATGTGCCCATTTGCACTTGTGTGCAGATGCTGATTCAGTGATGTATGTTATCAGTTACCTATATAACCAACCCGCTTCTCTGACTCTCTCTTTCTTCCTTTTGTTTTTCCCTTCATCTCTGCTGTAATCAGTCAGTATAGGGCTTCTCTACAGTCCTTCACAAGGTCATCTGGGCCTCTCATTAAACAGTCCCATTAGCCATCTCTCTAACTCTCTCATCATCTCAGAAAGAATCAGAATCAGAAAGAGCTTTATTGCCAAGTATGTTTGCACATACAAGGAATTTGTATCAGTGTCACACGCTTACAGTACACGGAGACAACAACAACACACAGATAATAAAAGTGAGATGTGAATAAAATGCACATGCATAAATATAAACCACAAAAAAAAGAATAAATTGTATGTGCAGGTGTGCTATAGATGGAATAGGAATAGAATAAAAAAAATAAGTTGTAGGGATGTACTAGGGTTTAGGGTGATAAATAAATATAAGGTTATTGCACATACTGTACTTGAATTGCACAATGGGAGAACATTAACTGTTCATGCCTGGGGAAAGAAACTTTTCTTGTGCCTGGCTGTCCTGGTATTCGGTGCTCTGTAACGCTGAGCAGATGGCAAAAGTTCAAAAAGGAGATGGCTTAGATGTGATGGATCCAGAGTGATTTTCTGAGCTTTTTTCCTCACTCTGGATGTATACAGTCAATACAGTTCTTGGAGGGTAGGCAGGGAGGCACCAATAATCCTTTCAGCAGTCCAAACCATTCTCTGTAGTCTTCTGATGTATGATTTTGTAGCTGAACCAAACCAGAAAGTTATTGAACTGCACAGAACAGACTCGATGACGGCTAAGTAGAACTGTTTCAGCAGCTCCTGTAGCAGGTTGAACTTCCTCAGCTGGCAAAAGAAGTACAACCTCTGCTGGGCCTTTTAACAATGGACTCAATGTGAGTGTCCCACTTCAGGTCCAGAGAGATGGTGGTTCCCAGGAACCTGAATGACTCCACTGTTGTTACAGTGCTATCCATGATGGTGAGTGGGGGGAATGCAGAGGGGTTTCTCCTGAAGTCCAAGGTCATCTCCACAGTTTTGAGCGTGTTAAGCTCCAGGTTGTAAAGACTGCACCAGACAGCCAGCTCTTTAACCTCCTGTCTGGCTTTTTTGTTCTGTGCTAGTTCACACTGCTGTCTGGTCAGAATGAGAACAGAATGAATATTCCTGTGAGATGCAATGTAGCAAACACAAATCAATACCTCTCAGTCTCTTAGAAAGAAGCATGGGACATGCCTGCTCCAATTTCAGGCTGACATGTATATATTTTCTCACATTTATGTTGACAGTGTAAGATGTGATAGTCTAGTGGCATAGTTTTTGTTTAGCATGGTTCAAATCCAGACATTTTTAAACATGAAAACTAGTGACCACCATGTATTTTAATTGTATGAAAATGAACATCATTGACAGTTGAATTTTGAGCTAGATCAGAGATAATTAATATCCAATTATCCAATGTCCAAAATAGATTTATCATTTCTTCAGGGTCATACTGGTTGGACTCCAGGCGTATGCTCTCTGCTGCCATAGAAAAGCCTAAACCTTTCAGATCAGTGAATGGAAGCAGAGCAGAGAGTGTCAGAAAGGATAAAGTAGCCTTGTGAGTCAATAAGCATACAGGAACAATATGTTTCGCATCAGTCCACTGGACCTTTGGCCTGTTTGTTAGTGGTTGAATGGAGAGATGATAAAACAGAAGCGAATAGAGAAGTGACTGTCTTTGATGTCCTCTGAGCAATATTCTGTTGTTCAAAGAACTCTCTCTCGCTTTCACACACACACACACACAGCCACTTTTTATGTGGAGACTATTCAGCAATTCCAAGGTGACAGCTCAGACAATATGACTACATCTAAATTTATCAACACACACACTCAGTTCTCAGCATATTATGTGCAGTATCGTTATCGAGCAGAGAAACTGTAATCCAAAAAATAGCCCAAGGTGACTTTCAGGATACATTTATCAATATATTAAGGGCCATCACTTGAATTCAAGGGGCCCAGGGCCAAATGTCATGGATGAAGGGTGACAAAACTGATTCAGTTATTCCTAGTATTTTTACATGTTTGAAGTGCACATTCAGATTATAGATGCATCAATATAAGTGCACCACAAAGCTCGCTGCTCTAGCTATATTGGTGTGTATTAAACTCCAGCAGTGTTGTAAGAACTGAAATCTGCATTTTAGTGATCCAGTGTTCCAGGATAGAAATTGTATATGCTAATAATTACAGTTTAATGTGATTTGCAATATTATTCCTTTCTATGGCTGCCAGTTAACAGATTTAAGTGTTACAATATTTCACATTTATTTAATTTGTATTCTCATTGTTATTTATATTTCTGCAGACTATTTTCTGACATTTTGAGCCTGTAAAAGAGGTCCTCGGTTTAAAACCACAAATCGTAGACTACACTGTAAAACTTAGTGGACAAGGGTTGTTTTTATGTCAGCTGCAATGGAAACAGTCAGGAGTTCAGAATCAGGTTTGAGGAGCACATAAATATTAATGCTCTAAACGTTTTAAAACAAAACATAATGGTAGGGGATTTATTTCAAGTGAAAAGCTAATGAGATGAGGAGAAATAGCCCGTTGGCCTACTTAACAGGATGTTCTGGGAGAAAACCTGATCGCTATCTTAAACGCACTATGCTCCCTGCTGCCCTTATGAGGAATGAATGACAATGAGGCATAACTTCCCACCTCTCCCGGGATCCTCATGTCATCCTATATTCCCCAATGGACAAGGTCAACCCTTAATGAGCTTTTTTGCAAATAAATCTGAAATCCGGATCCCGCTGACCTCACCAATTTCCTACAGGCAAAAGAGGACTATTTTTGTAAGTGCGTCTGCATGACTGTTTTTTAATATCGGGATATGTTTGTATCCACACATGTTTGTGCCATCGTGGAGTATGAAACAATGGGAAGACATCAAAGAAATCAGATCAGTTAAGCGATTAAATCACAATTTGGGGAAAAAAAGGGGAGCTCAAATAGTTTATGCAATGTACTTTCCCTCAGGGTAAATTATACAATAATCACTATTCAGAGTGAAGACAACACACTTTCCTAACAAGCAAGGAGAGAGTTTTCCCTGAGAACCTTTTCTCATAGGTGTGCAAAACCCTTATTACAAAGGAGATGAGGCATAGAATTCCCTTAGATGGCAAACAGTTTAAAACTGCGGTTTAAATGGTGAAATGCACGTCCTGATAAGAGAATGAACATATATTCTGACATATACGTGCTCACACACTGGAGGAGGGTGGGCTGCTCTACTGACCCAGCTTCTAGAAGCAATTTCCCTGAAGCACCAGTGTTCATCCCAAAACACAGCAGTGCTTCAGATTTTCCATAAATGCTATGTGTGTCCCCAATAGAGCTTAAGCACATGCTGTACTTTAAAAAATGACACCTCAGATAATGAAAACCTGAGTCTCCTCATCACTTGAAACCATGTGCACAAACTAAAAACACCCAAGAGGACATCTTTCTCCGTACATGTTCAAGTGCTACATTTTCACAATGGCTTTTATGATTATTTTGAAATCAAGTGGAAGCCATTTTAAAAAAGCTTCTCAGGGCTTTTGTGGGGAGAATTTTGAACGTATATTAGCTAATCTTATCTGTTGAGCAAAGATGGGTAATAATTAGGCTATATTATGTGGATTGTTCACTAATTTACACATCAGTCAAAAATGTTCACTCAGACCATTTTGTGAACTGCTTCAAGCAATTTACTGAAAAGTCTGACTCAAAAATGATTCTGAAGACACTAGTACACAAGTCATATGGACCACTTTTATCTATCTATCATATCTATGGTGTTTTAATGCTTGAATGCTCCAGTCAACAGTTCAATTCAACCTTCGCGGGGAGTTCGATTGACAGGCGATCTGACCAATCATAACGCCGAATCCGTCCGACAAACAAAACAGACAGGAGAGTAGATTAACGACAGTGGCCTTGAACTTGAAAAATGGTGTGTACTGACGTCTTTCTGTGGTTGAAACAAGCTACCTTCTGATGTTCATTTATGTTTATTTCGTGCTATAACTAGTAAAGATTATCAGTTCACATGCCGCTTGAACTGAGGCACTACTGCGATCTGTCACTACACATTAAAGAGCCACAAAATGATATTTATTGTTTGAATTTCTTAAAAAAAATGACACAAGCTGAGACTTTGTTTCATACCAAAAGTAACCTCCTCTGTCTTGTCTGTTGCCGCGTTGTCAGTGTCCTCTTTGCTATGCAATGTACTTTTCATAATGTGTAGTGTGAGAGTGCCATGGCTTGTTGGACGTCGCAACAGTAACTAAGGGGGCCGGGTCTTTGCGAAGGTCAACTGCATGAAATATTTGTATTTGACAAAAATAGCGACAGCAACATGAGAGTGAGTAAACGATGGCAGAATTATGTATCTATTAAGCATGAAAAACATTTTGCCCGTGTGAATGGATTCTGCTGAGAGTGAGAGGAAGGGAGATGAGCAGCATTTGTTGTGATCCTGGCATGTCTGTTTTAACTTAAATATCTAAAGGTTGTGTGATTGATGTGTGCCGCTGGATTTAGCTGTACCGATGGCATCATGTCCTCCATGTGATGACTCTGTAGCTTCCACAGACACACTCATGTCAACCCTATAAATTACCACATCAGCCTGAATCTCTTGCCTCAGAGGAATTAGCCTTTTTCCAACTCACATGTAAAATGAGCAGGATGTCTAAGTTATTAGTATTCAGGATACATTAGGAAAACAATACATGGATAACTAACTACATTTGCGGTCAGTGTTCAAATAGTGGTTTGTTGGTATCCTAGTTTTTTTAAACTGGTCTGTTAAATGGTTTTAGTTTTGCATGTTTCAGCCTGGCTAGGCTGAAAGACCATCTAAAACCAGCAAACCAACTTTATTTAAGTTGTTTTTATCAGCATGGTCAGGGAGTGAAGAGCCATTCGATTTGAAAAATTGAATTAATTGTGGTTAAATTGTTCTTTCATTGTACTTGTTTATTATTGTTGTGGTTGTTGTCAACAATAGTGTGCCACAAGTCAAAAGACCATACCAATATAACAAATATGGCCATACCAACAGTCAAGAAGTAAATTCTAAATTGAATTAAGTACATACTCAGAAATTGTAAGAATTTAGACATATCCATGTTCTTTTCTGAAACTTAGTGAGCCACCTACTGCCTCTTAACAATCAATAAACCTTGTAAGTGATTGACTTGGAAAGTATAGGAAGTACCATAACAGAATACTCAAAAAAACATAATAATACATAGCAAAATTGTGTAAAATAATCTATTCTTAATTACACTAAATTATTTTTCACCATTTTTGTTTTAATTGAATGAAATATAAGTTCAGTTTCTATTTGTGTCCTCTATGTGGCACACTCAATAAGTGCTGGACCCCTGGGCCAGAAGGTTGGGGGTTTGAATCCTTTGTGTCGTGACATTATATGTCAGTGCTGATGGCTTTGTTGTTAGTGCGCCCACATGTAGTGCAACTGTGCTTCCAGCGACCCGAGTTTGATTACCGACTCGAGGTCCTTTGCTGATGGGGACAGTTGCGAATTAATGGTTAGAGGTTGCGGGTTCGAGTACCGGCGCCTTATAATGTAGCGTCTATAGGTGCTCACTAGGTTTTGAAATTGAGTCTAAATTACCCATCAATACTTCTCACACAGCACTCTTTTGTATATATATCTCCATCCATCCGTCTTTTCCTCTGGTTCTGAAGATTGTAATTCCCTGATATGATGAAATTTTTATGAGCATAAATTGAAAAAGGTGTCATATAGTGTCATTTAGTCATTTAGCTGTATTTTCCAAACTCCGTCAGCACATTATGAATTTCAAAATGCATGTCAGGTCATGCATTCAGATGATGTATAAAGAGAGCAGTAGCTCTGTTTATGCTGAAGGGAGTCCATAAATACCCACAGTTAGCTGCCTGCACACTGCCCTCCTCCCACAGAGAGCACTGCATGCATAAGGCCACATTTTAATGGCCTTACCAATTACCTGGCTCTGTTGCCCAATTTCATTTTGTCTAAAGGTTATTTTATTGTCTGTGTGTGGATGGGGAGATGGAAAGCAAGGGTCTGCCTCTGAGCTGGGTGTTTCTGTGATAGCCGGTCTCTTCCATTTTCCATTGCTTCTATTACTGTCAACTGCATGTGTGTGCACTTGTGTAAATAGCTGTCCACTCGAAAAAGTAGTTGAATCACAGTGACTGATTTCATCTGAGTGGGTTTTCTAAAGATTGAAAATAAAGTGTAGCCTTGCCACACTACAGTGTGCCAGGAGGAGAATCAAAAAAGAAGTTTACTTATATTGCACACATAATGCAGGATGGTTGCGTAATATGAGGTAGACTGCTGCATGTGCGTCACAATGAGCACAGAGACCTTAAATAATTTTATTACACTAAAACCACACTCAAAATCACACATTGCTGAAATATTTTTTGATTTTCATTTCTTTCTGACTTTTTCAGGCTTTCATTGTACATGTTTTATTGTCTAAGACATAAAAATATCTTCTTTTGTGTTCCACAGAAGAAAGTCATACAGATGTGGAACAATTGTCATAGCCTATCACTTTAAACCTGGTATGTCAAGGTTGTTCTTGTCATTTTATTGATCTAATCTGTGGTTCCGTTGTTTAATGTTAAGTTGTACATGTCCTCCATCAACCCAGTCAACCCGAAGGAAGAAAGGTTTAGCACAAGAGCTTCAGAAGGTTTAGCACTAAAGCTGGTCTTCTTTCACCATAGAAAGTGTACACAGCATGCTGCTTTCTGAAGCTGATACATCAGTGTCCTACAGTCTTTTTCTGCCTATGCCTAGAAATGTGACCAGGCTGTAGGAGCCAAGAGCAAAAGTGCAGTGCATGCTTTCACCATGAAAAAGAGTTTCACCTCACTCCCTATCCTGCTGTCTCAGTTTCTCTCTCTCAGTCCATCTCTCACTTTTCACTTGTATAGCACAGCAGTCTATTCCTGCCCATATCACAATACACAATACCTCCAGTCAGCAATAAACATAAACATTCATACTAAAACACATGCTAGATCAACGTGATAAAGTCCATATATTTCCTGAACTGACAGCGGCTAACTTCTTAAAAATACAGTGTGCAGTATTTCTACAAAATAAGCAGTTCAAGGTTTAACTAACAAACCTAGCTGCTACAAATGCTAGTGTTAGCATGCATGCTAAAAATAATTATTACTCCAGGATGGTTTATGCTGGTTAGTTTGGTGCTGACCAGCTTAAACTGGTTAGCCAAGGTAGCCTTCCATGTTTTTGGACTCTAAAAGCATCTTTCTCTCGTGACTGATATTCAAAAGTAGGTCTGTATTCAGACAGAATACATTTTTTCAATATAAATGGTAAATTTATATCTTTATATAACTTTTTTACTTTTTTAGTAAGGGCTTACATTTTGCTCTGTCTGCTGTGTTTCAAATAACAGCTTTGGATGGTCACTATAGCAGAGATGCATTAATGACAACTCTTACCTGGGCTTAAGCCCAGATCCCAAAGGCCCAGTGCTGCTGGAGATATGTATGAGATATTAAAATTGATCACCAGAATTTACTATGTGTTGCTGTGCTTTTGCTGGTATCGCTTAGCTTTGAGTGTATGGCTGTGTGAAGGTGGGGATTTGTGAAGTTGGGCACTGAACGCTCTTTCCTGACTGCACTATTGTCACCCCTCCTGACCATCAGTGTGAAGAGAGAGCTGCCGACGCAGTGACACAGCCAGATACAATGAATGCGATTTAATGAGAGTAGAGTGGAACGGAGCTAATATACAGCTACACACATAGTGGATATTCAGCATGTATCTGACCATTCCTTGTCTTGTACCTAAAGAATTCATGCTAACACTGAAAACTGAAAAGGTTCTATCCATGAGCAGGTCATCATATATAATGCAGTTGTGAGTTGAGTTGACAGCAGTTAGTCTTTCCTAGCTTGCTAATACCATCCTAATAATGTTTATTTTAGGTCTCCTGGCCTCATCTTTACTCCTTACTCTCTCCTCTACATTATCTATATAATATATATATATATATATATATAATCTATACCGTGGTGTTACAAAGTGTTGCTCCCTTCCTGATTTCGTATTTTTTTGCATGTTTGTCACACTTTAATGTTTCAAATCATCAAACAAATTTAAATATTAGTAAAAGATAACAAGTAAACACAACATGCAGTTTTTTAAATTAAGGTTTTTATTATTAATGGAAAACAAAATCCAAAACTAAATGGCCCTGTGTGAAGTGTTTGCCCCCCTAAACCTAATAACTGGTTGGGCCACCCCTAGCAGCAACAACTGCAATCAAGCGTCTGCAATAACTTGCAATGAGTCTGTTACAGCACTGAGGAGGAATTTTGGTCCACTCATCTATACAGAATTGTTGTAATTCAGCCACATTGGAGGGTTTTTCCGGAGCATGAACCATGCCTTTTTAAGGTCAGCCATAGCATTTCAATTGGATTAAGGTCCAGACTTTGACTTGGCCATTCCAAAATCTTAATTTTGTTTTTCTTGAGCCATTCAGAGGTGGACTTTCTGGTGTGTTTTGGATCATTGTCCTGTTGCAGAACCCAAGTTCGCTTCAGCTTTAGGTCACGAACAGATGGCCGGACATTTTCCTTTAGGATTTTTTGGTAAACAGCAGAATTTATTGTTCCATTTATCACAGCAAGTCTTCCAGGTCCTGAAGCAGCAAAACAGCCCCAGACCATCACACTACCACCACCATATTTTACTGTTGGTATGATGTTCTTTTTCTGAAATGCAGTGTTACTTTTACGCCAGACGTAATGAGACACACACCTTCCAAAAAGTTAAACTTTTGTCTCGTCAGTCCACAGAGTATTTTCCCAAAAGTCTTGGGATCATCAAGATGTTTTCTGGCAAAACTGAGACGAGCTTTTGTTCTTTTTGCTCATCAGCGGTTTTCGTCTTGGAACTCTGCAATGCAGACCATTTTTGCCCAGTCTCTTTCTATGGTGGAGTCATGAACACTGACCTTAATTGAGGCAAGTGAGGCCTGCAGTTCTTTGGATGTTGTTGTGGGGTCTTTTGTGACCTCTTGGATGAGTCGTCGCTGTGCTCTTGGGGTAATTTTGGTCGGCCGGCCACTCCTGGGAAGGTTCTCCACTGTTCCATGTTTTTTTGCCATTTGTGAATAATGGCTCTCACTGTGGTTCGCTGGAGTTCCAAAGCTTTAGAAATGGATTTATCTTTTCCAGACTGATAGATCTCAATTTCTTTCTTTCTCATTTCTTTCTGAATTTCTTTGGATCTCGGAATGATGTATAGCTTTTGAGGATCTTTTGGTCTACTTCACTTTGCCAGGCAGGTCCTATTAGAGATTTTCTTGATTGCGAACAGGTGTGGCAGTAATCAGGCCTGGGTGTGGCTAGAGAAATTGAACTCAGGTGTGATAAACCACAGTTTTAACAGGGGGGCAAACACTTCTTCACACAGGGCCATGTAATTTTGGATTTTGTTTTCACTTAATATTAAAAACCTTCATTTAAAAACTGCATTTTGTGTTTATTTGCATTATCTTTGTGTAATATTTAATTTTGTTTGATGATCTGAAACATTAAAGTCTGACAAACATGCAAAAAAATAAGAACTCAGGAAGGGGGCCAACACTTTTTCAAACCACTGTATGTATATAAATCATATCATATTATTTGATAAAGCATTTTTCACTGGAAAAGCTAAAGCATGTCATGGGTTCCAGTTCCCAAGGAATGCCTGGACTGAAACAAAATTATGTACAGGTGTCATCTCACCTAAATTAGAATGGTCGTGGAAAAGTATTTTTTTATTTTCATTAATTCAACCAAATTGTGAAACCGTGTATTAAATTAATTCATGAATGCCCCCACTGAAGTATTTTAAGTCTTTGGTTCTTTTAATTGTATTGATTTTGGCTCACATTTAACAAAATTCCACCAATTCACTATCTCAACAAATAGAATACTTCATAAGACCAATAAAAAAAAACATTTTTAGTGAATTGTTGTCCTTCTGGAAAGTATGTTCATTTACTGTACTTGTTCTCAATACTTGGTAGGGGCTCCTTTTTGCTTTAATTACTGCCTCAATTCGGCGTGGCTTGGAGGTGATCAGTTTATGGCACTGCTGAGGTGATATGGAAGGCCCAGGTGTCTTTGACAGTGGCCTTCAGCTCATCTGCATTTTTTGGTCTCTTGTTTCTCCTTTTTTGTTTCCTCTTGACAATACCCCATACATTCTCTATGGGGTTCAGGTCTGGTGAGTTTGCTGGCCAGTAATGCACACCAACACCATGGTCATTTAACTAATTTTTGTTTCTTTTGGCAGTGTGGGCAGGTGCCAATCCTGCTGGAAAATGAAATCAGCAAAAAGCTGGTCAGCAGAAGGAAGCAAAATTTCTTGGTAAACGTGTGCAGTAACGTTGGTTTTCAAAAAACACAATGGACCACACCAGCAGATGACATTGCACCCCAAAAACATCACAGACTGTGGAAACTTAACACAGTACTTCAAGCAACTTGGGCTATGAGCTCTTCTCCACCCTTCCTCCAGACTCTAGGACATTGGTTTCCAAATGAAATACAAAACTTGCTCTCATCTGAAAGAGGACTTTGGACCAATGGGCAACAGTCCAGTTCTTCTTCTCCTTAGGCCAGTTAAGACGCCTCTGACGTTGTCTGTGGTTCAGGAGTGGCTTAAAAAGATGAATACGACAACTGTAGCCAAATTCCGTGACACGTCTGTGTGTGGTGGCTCTTGATCCTTTGACCCCAGCCTCAGTCCATTCCTTGAAGTTCACTCAAATTCTTGAATCGAATTTACTTGACAATCCTCATAAGGCTGAGGTACTCTCGGTTGGTTGTACATCTTTTTCTCCCACACTTTTTCCTTCCAATCAACTTTCTGTTAACATGCTTGGATACAGCACTATGTGAACAGCCAGCTTCTTTGGCAATGATTGTTTGTGGCTTACCCTCCTTGTGAAGTGTTTCAATGATTGTCTTCTGGACAACTGTCGGATCAGAAGTCTTCCCCATGATTGTGTAGCCTTGACCAAACTGAGAGACCATTTTGAAGGCTCGGGAAACCTTTGCAGGTGTTTTGAGTTGATTAGCTGATTGGCATGTCACCATTTTCTAATTTGTTGAGATAGTGAATGGGTGGGTTTTTTTTTAATGTGAGCCAAATCATCACAGTTAAAAGAACCAAAGACTTAAAGTACTTCAGTCTGTGTGCATTGAATTTATTTCTACACAACGTTTCCAATTTGAGTTGAATTCCTGAAAAATGCACTTTTCCCACGCATTCTAATTTCTTGAGAGCACTTTTTACACTACTGTTCAAAAGTTTGGAATAATTATGATTTTTTTAATGTTTTTGAAGGAAGTGTCTTATGCTAACCTAGGTTTTATTTATTTAATCAAAAATGCAGTAAAATAGCAATATTGTAAAATATTATTACTATCTAAAATAACACTTTTCAATGTTAATATATTTTTTTGGAATGTAATTTTAGCAGCTGAATTTGAACTTGAATTTTCAGCATCATTACTCCTGTTTTCAGTGTCCCATGATCATTTCGAAATCATTCTAATATGCTGATTTGGTGCTCAAGAAACATTATTTCTTCTTCTTATTATTATTACAAGCTATTCCCTTGTGATTAAAGAACTAGCCCTTTAAAACTGAATACCTACATTTGCATTGACCACATATGATGAAGCCACTAGTACAGGCTTATGTCACTAGCAAAGGTCAACAGACTTTCATAAAGACTTAAATGTACACCTTCCCATTAACTGGACATTAATTTCTCCTAGAATGAGATCCCCTTTCCAATGAAAGTAAACCTTTTGATGTCTGCATGTATTTTTCTTCTGCTTCTATAGAACACACAATGTTAGGTTAAATGTGCCCCTTCAGGCTATGAGCCCTTGAATGAGATCTGTAGATTGAGTAACAGCTCTGCAGGGACCCTGACCACTGCAAGCCCTCATGTTCCCTCTTTCTAAAGTAGCAATCAATGGTTTCTACCTTCTGCATTGAGCCAGCAGGAAGATAAACAGGGATTCTAGGTAGAGAGCAGGCTGGCTGTGGCCCTCTAAGCATGAATTCCTAATATCTTACATAATCCCTCCATGTTACCGGACAGCACAGAGGCTAGTATTGGTAGAGATGGCACAGGGTTTCATTAGGAACACAAGGCTTTTGTTGGCACACTTGAACATCTTCCAGGGACCGGGATAGATCAAGGGCTAAATTTGACATGAATAATATATATCATTTTCACTGAGATTAATTATTATTGTAAAATATGGGCTCCAGCAGCAGCTAAAAACAAAGAAGCTGACTGTCTTATACAGGCTGTGTCTGTTACAGAGACCTCTGTTAGGATAACAACAAAGCAATAAGTAAACATGCTTTGTAAGATTGCACTGAGTTTAGATTTCATTACTGGTTTACATTGGTTATGCATGGTTTATAATTTCATTATGAGAACGCATCTTATTTTTCCTTTCAGATCTCAAGATTAATGCACAAGTGAGCTTATTCTTGGGGGAAATGGACAAAAAGAAATTCTGAAGGACACTGTGGAAGTGAATAATACTCTACTGATAAATGTCCAAATTATTAATCTAGCAGCAAATATGAAACTATTAGAAACCAAGAAGTTATTTTAAACTGTAGGAGGTAACAAATTTTGTATACATTGCTCTGTGAACTGCAGTTTATGAAAAGGAGTAGTTCAATGCTCATTTTAGTTTAATTTATGCATTTGACAGACACCTTTATCCAAAGTGAGCAACTTTGCATTCAAAGGTATACATTTTATCAGTTGACAAATTTCTTTGGAATTAAACCCCTGAACTTAGCATTGTTAGCATTAGGGATGCACCGATACCGATACTGGTATTGGTATCGGGCCCTATACTGAGCTCCTGTACTCGTACTCGTACTCGTTAAAATGCCCTGATACCAAATGCCGATACCACACAGCATGCGATAAGTGCCGTATTCAGACAAAGATACACCGACAACAGAACAACAGACAGCAGAATGGTTATTAGAGATTAAGGATGTCTATGAAGTATATGTATGCAATGAATATAATGTTAAAATTCTGTATTAACGGTATAGCTGACATGTGTGAGCTGATAAGCAAAGCACACAGAGAGGGTTGAGCGTGCGGCGGCGCACATGCGCAAGCTTGTCAAGTTAATATCCCTTTCTCACAGACATCACTGGAAAGTTTGTAGTTCGGTCGGATACGTCAAAAACAAGTAAGTAAAACAATGCACAAGTTACTTAACGGTAGGGAGGGAGAGCGAGAGAGAGAGAACGATGTACATGTTGATGTTCACTCACTTAGCACATGCATCATTTGGATTAAAACTAACCGTAAAAATAAGACCATTTATAGGGGCATTCACTATAAACATAATTTATTGTCAACCTTTGGCATACACGACTTTCTGGCGAAAGTTAATCTATCAGCCTGTGTGAAATGCGCTAGGCTGTACTATTCTGCATCAGTACAAATACGTGCACACGTTGCGCGTGTTTTGCTTGCTTCATGAGTGTTTCTGCATTATATGAGTGGCTTTGGAATATAAATCTCAGCACGTTTCAGATGAAAAAAAACATGACTCTTATTTCTGAAAATATCACAGGAGATTTATATTGAGTGGTTCCTTGCATTATTACAGCAAAGCGTGTGATTGCAGTACTAAGCCGCTGCATTGGAGCAGCTCTAATGCTATTAAATTAAAAAAGATGTACCATAGAGCAAAAAAAAAGAACAGTGAAATTAACAAAAACTTGTAAAATACATTTTAAATGGGCATAATTAAGTGTGAAAATAAAAAGGATATACAGTCAAACCAAAAATTATTCAGAGACCAGATATAATTTTTGATATTTTTTTTTACTAGTGGGTGCAGGACACTATAGTTCATTTATGTAAAGTGAGGATAGCAAAATAAACTAAACTGTGACAAATACCCAAACATTCTTCACACAGTGGACTACCAGTAAAATTTATAAATATTTGGGACCAAAAATTATTCAAACTGAAAATGAAGTACAGGTTTGCATGAAGCTGGATGACAGCATGCCCAGGAGACTACAGGCTGTCATAAAGGCTAAGGGTTGCCCAACAAAGTATTCATAGTTATGTAAATACTGTCATACTAACAGCTGTCTGAATATTTTTTGGTTGATTGTAATCCATTACATACCTTTCTATCAAAGTTATCTAACATTATCAAGCTGAATTTGTTCTGACACAGTTTAACTCTGAGTTCTTGTCATATTTTATTACCATTTTCTAAACTATAGCGAATAAACTGTGATAATGTGAGAGAAGTTGAAGGTGTCTGAATAAATTTGGGTTTGACTGTATCTATTTGATCAATTAAGTTAGCCAACTAACATTATACATACTCTTTTTGTTTCTGTACCCAATATTTAAAAAATTTACAAATGCAATAAAAACATCGGTATCGGTACTCTATATCAGCAAGTACAAAAAATAAAAGTATTGGTATCGGGCGAGTACTGGAAAAAGTGGTATCGGTGCATCCCTAGTTAGCATCATGCTCTACTCTTATTGGTAGATGCATACACTTGGTCACTTTTAAAATCAGTTGAAAAGTTTTATTCCAAATGGTTCAGAGACTGAGACTTCTCCTTAGGCTAAAAATATTTTAAAAATTGACCCGTTAATTTCGGGAAAAAATTGAAAAACCTCTATATGTGGGTAACATTGGGCAAAAAGACAAAGGATACAAATAAATTTTATTTTAAAACAAGTTTTTTGTCAATTTTGTAAGACAAAATGTGAGATTTTAACATTTTTGTCTTGCTTATTTTGAGGGATGTTGACTTAGCATGGAAGTATGGCTATATGTATCCTGATTTGACATAGACTGACCTATACTGTGATTGGTAATTACTGTACTGTATATCAAGATGATTGCTGTTTAGTAATATTTAGTGAGAGTTCAGTGTTTGTTCAAATCTTGGGATAAATGCAGAAATTTCAGTGACTCAAGTATATTGATATCAGTTTTAAACCTTTTTCACTGTGTACCCATTGATAAGCAGTTATTGAAAGTTTAGCACCAACTGCACAACTTTTCTTTTAACTAAAATGATGCAGCAGTCAATGTTGTCAAATCATCAGTTATCTCATACTAAATTACTTTCCACAATCTATTCCACATATCTTAAATTCAACATTTCTCTTTGTTGCAGCAGCAGAAAGACTGAATCAATTGCTCACTTGTGCGCTAATGAGAGATCAATAAACATTGTAACTCTCCCCTTCTACGAGTGCGTTCACCTATTTACCCCAGAACCCATCTCATCAGCTTCGTTTTCTACACCACACGCAGCACATCGGAATTACTGTATGCTGAAGTCAGCATGACAACGAATAGATAATGGAATTAGCAACCGTACACGGCGATCACAGGGAGACTAAATTGCTGTCTGTTTAGGACACAGCTTAGCAGGATTAGAATTTTTCGTTAAACCATAAAACAAGCAGACAGTCATTAATTATGGCTGATCATTCAAGATCGGTCACTGGCCATGTCACAAAGAGCTGAGTAGATTTAATTGAGAACCAGGCTTCTGAGAACTGTTTCCTAACTGTTACACAACCCCTGGCTCACCAGCAAGAGAGCAAAAAAACAGCCGCCTGATGCCAGCCGCGATCGCCGGGGCCTTTATCTATTGAAATGAAAGGGAAATAAATTAAATTCCACTTAAATGTCAAGGCAAGCAATTAGAAATGTATCCCGCAGATTGCAAATTAAATTACTGCAAAGGGCCAAAGCCTTGTAACGCCACATCATCCTGGAACTACGACGAAAGCCCACAAAGCATGAAGCGTGAACAGCCAGCAGTACTTGTTCTGTGTCACATTACCAAAGCAAATGCAGCTGAGCTACAGCATTATTTATTATTTACACAATGCATTGACGGATGGTCTGATTGATGGACGGTATGATTTCTCAACATCGGGCCCTTAGGAACACTTAGGTGGAGTCCCCATTTAAAGTAGATTTACAGGACACCTATTAGGGCTGTCAAAAAAAATTAGAATTTAGAATATTTGTCGAATTTAAAAAAAAAATCCACATTCGAATGCAAAAACGTTGCATTCGAATTTAAGGTCTGCGTCAGCCGTCAGACACTTATCAGTGGCGCACGAGATGCGATGACGATGTATGTGTCATTGATTGCATTTGAATGCTTTTGTTAGCCTATCCAGTTGAACCCACTGGATGCGGCGCTGCTGCGTTGTTCATTCAAAATATTGTAGAAAAAGAGAACATTGTGGAGAAGATGTTGTTTACGTCAAAATTGAAACCAAGCCTTTCACACAGAACGCATATTTATCACATGTTCTAGAGGGACATCTATGAGCGTTGCACTCGCGTCTCGCAGAGAGCAGCATGTTTAAAAAGCCATGTAAAATTAATGCAAGTTCAACTTTTAAAAAACATGTCTAAAGACGTTATGGCGGTTTTTCCCCATCCCACTGTATCTCATGTTTTTAAATGAAGAAAGTAGCCTACTCTTTGTGATTGGTTTTTGGTCCTTTGAATTAAACTATACATACATGCATAGTGCTGTTTTCTAATTTTTCTAATTGTTTAAGCAACTTTATTAATTATATATGGTTTATAAACATTATTGTAAACATTATGCACTTTTTTTTCAAAGATAGTCGAGTTATTTTATTACGCTTTTGAAGAAACGTGCATAATATTTTGCTCGATACGCCCTCTTGTGGCCTCAGGAGAGAAGCCAAAAGCTTTTTTCCCGCTAACTGAAAGTATGCCTTTTAAATTAGAATATAATTCGAATTTTGATCATATTTAAGTAGAAAATTCTAATTTAGTTTTTCAGTCATTTTGACAGCCCTAACACCTATAGGCTGAAGAGCTATTTTTAGGGAGAGGTTGGTCAAGGTCAAACGGAAGGTCTTCTGTGGGTCGGGTCAGGTCGGGACGTTTTGGAATGCACTTCAGTGCTCAGAAAACAAACAAAAACAAATATTTTTTTACCCAAAAACGAAAATTGTGTAATCATTTATTCATGTCAGTTTAAACCTGCCTGCATGCCTTTCTTCAGTGGAAAACCATTTTTTTCTCTACATTCAATGAAAGTCTATATAGATAGAATAAATAGAGGTTTGGAATGAGACAAGGGTGAGTAAATGATGAGAGAAAAGTTTCTCTTTAAACTCTTAAATCAGACTGCTTGCAGCTGTTCTTTTACTGATATAAGTTTATTATGTCTAGCAATCAAAAAATCATTAGAAAGTGACCCAAGGGAAATAACAGTCCTTCATTTCTGCTTTTATCACAACTCTTGACAGAATGACAAAGCAAGTTTTGCATATAAAAAGTTTCATTGGTAAATCTGGGGAGGGGGGTTTGTAGCTTAAAAATGTGCTTTTTAAACATTCACAAACATCTTCTGAATTAGATTTGTTCTTTAATTCATTGAATATGAATCTGCCAACATGTGGCATACTCCAGAACCTTTCTGAACATATAGATCTGGACAGACTCATGTCAACTATAGAAGCTGGTTCGCTCAAGACCAAAAACATCAGAGTTACTGTGGACTGCAGGACACACCCCAGGAAGGGAGGAGAAAAAGAGAAATCCGAATATCAAAACCTTCTTAAGGGATAATCCAGGCTGGCTGGCCACGGCCAACAGGGATAAACTGTAATTCCCTGCTCAGAATGTGAGCATGTGGTTCGATGAAGAGTGTAAAGGATTTTTTTTTGTTCTGATTAACCAAAAAAAATATTTTTTCAAATGTGTATTTCTGACTAATTAGACACACTGGGGATTGTTAGTCTCTGCTGAAATGCCAGTTCTGAGGGATCTGGAGCAGTAAGCAGATTGAAAAGTGAGGAGATATGAACCAACCCAGAGCATCAGTGGAAAAATTTAATTGGATCTGCACTATTTAGGAAAAGACAGTTTTAGTCTGAGGAAATAATGAAAGAACACAAATGTGTATCTCAAGTAAAGCAAATGACTGAAAGAAGGGGAAGGGAAAGGGAAAGAGAAAGAGAGAGAATACAATAGTTTATTCTCTCTTTGTTAGCTTGTGGTGTCAAAAGGCATAAATAAGTAGCAGGATGGATTTCAGTACAGGCTGTCTGGTACCAAGCTTGCATACAAGGCCTTTGTGCACTCAAAGAAAAAACAAACCACAGGACATAAGATAAAAGTAGCTTCTAAATCAACCATCCCTCTGCCAGGAAGGATACTTCAATCACTCTACCATTTCATCATCATGTTTTTGTACAATATATAAATCAAAATGTCACATTTAGAACCATCCTTCATCAGAATAGCAGCACTATTTCTGTTTGAGATCAGAGCATCCATTTAGGTCAGTGAACTCAGGTGTTAATTAGCAGCTGTTATTTTCCTATTAAAAGCAGCGCAAGGTAAACAGCACACAGCTTCAGGAAGAATCCCACGGCCTTGGCAAGCCACACAACTCAGCACTTTTCTCCTCCAAGAAATCATTAGCAGAATATAGTTGGAGAGAATGCTACACATCAGGAGGAGAGTCTGATATTCCTCCCTTTTGTTCTGCACACATTCACCTGGTTTGTCCTCCAATAATGTTCACTGCAGCTTTTTTGATATGTCAGCATCTGTTCACAAAGCTATTAAGTATCTATTCAAAGCAACTTCATTTAAATTTATAATTCACACCATGAGAATTCACACCATTTTTTTCTTTGTAAGTATCTCAGTAATCTAGTAAAGTGTAATTCTGACAGGATGCAATAACTAGTTAGGTAGCTCAAACAGTAGAGCATGAAGTTATCAGCACCAAGGCCATCAGTTTGAACTCAGAAATAATCCCACAGAAACTACCAGCAAGATCACCAAGTTGATGCTACAAAAATTAACAAGCATGACAAGACCCAGCTGAGATCAGTACCAGCACCTTGTGGGGTGCGTGTGTGTGTGTGTGTGTGTGTAAGAAATGTTTTTTACCACTGCTGAGGAGTTTATGAGCCTTACGCTGAGAGTATGTGTCAATGATGCTTACTGTAGGAGTTTAACCTATTCTGGGTGTTGTGTGCATATGTACAGTATATATCTGTGTGTGTGTAATTCATGAACATTTGTGGGTTACAACATTCAGCTTATGCACCAGGGTGGGCACCATTCACAACCAAATGGAGAATGCCTTTAAAATTCCAATTCAAATCCTGAATTTGAACTGAGATAGCAAACAGGATGCAGAATTGCAATTCGAATTTGAATTGCAAGTAGAATTAAAACTAACTAAAATTCAAAGAATAATATAATTTATTTAAACAAAACAATTTAATTAAAAAAAGAGCAAAGTTTGACAAGCAAATTCTTTGTTTGGAAGTTTAGATAGTTAGAGTGACTCATGGGAACATAAGAAAAGGGTGGTAGATAAACAGAAGTAATGGGCTCCTTCTCAAGTGCTGCTGACTCATACTTTGCCACTTCACTCACCTGTGTGCATATGGCAAATACAATGGTGTCCACTCCTGGTCCTCCTGGGCAGCACTGTCTTCTGGCTTTTGTTGGGCCTCTGAGCATTTTGGTCTTTCAATGATTGATTACAGTGTTCCCTCAGCTGGGTTCCAGAGCATAAAAAATGGCTTTGGAGGCACAGGTACAGAGGCTGACTTACAGGAGGCAGCAAAAGCCTGCTAAAATCATGGCCCGAGAGGACCAAGACTGGACACCACCGACCTTTACCAGAGATGAGATGTTCTGCTCAAGCCAGACACTAAAGCCCTTGCTCTATCTGGCCATTGCCTCTCATGAACTGAGCAAAGCAAAACTAGACTAAATGCAGATCATGAGTGGGATGGTTTAGTGCCTGGCTGGGAATTGGGGCTTTGCTGGCTCCAGGATGAAGGATGACCATCCCCTTTGTGTATGGTGTACTCAAATGGGACTTGGTATATCTCATTGTGGGTGCTACAGCAGGCTCCAGTTGGGCCCACCATTCATACCGCTATAGATGCTCCGGTGATGAGGGGACATCTCCTCTACACCTGGCCTCTTCTGTGCCACCTCTCGGCCGGGGCTGCCAAACTTGCCATGCTGATGCCTCAACAACTCAGGGCTCCCAGATATGACACGGCCCTTCTGTAGGTGCTCCGGTGTCCCTGATAGAATCTGTTTGGGCTCTGGACTCCCACACACACTACCCATGCTACCCCTGTGCTTGTGGAAAAGGTCCGGGCTGCCAGGCGGCTGAGAGGACACCAGCAAGTGTTTCGAGAACAGTTCTGGGCTGCCTCTCTTGCCAAGTTTCTCTGGACTGAGACCCCGTAGGCCCCTATGATCCGGACTGGAGAAGGACCCACAGCGAGACCGGCACACTTGGGGAAAGGTATGCGCTGCGTACTCCTGGCTGGTGCTATGTCTGCGGCTTGCTTGCTCAGGACCCATTGCCTCCTCCCCTGAGCCTGGTTTATGTAGGTGATCAGGACTGCCTCCAACCGGGCCACCCAACAGCTGCTGCTTATGTGTGAGATGGTCAGGGCTGTCAGTGCTGCCCGCGCTGGAGGTACTGCTCCCGTCACCCACATCTCTTAGTAGGCCAGGCCCAGGGCCGCTAGCGTGAGACAGGCTACTCTGGCTATCGATTGAATTCCTGCAACCGGCTGGTCCCCCGGTACCCGCTGACCCGCCAGTACCTCCAGAGCCCTTCTCCTCATCCAGCATGAGGCACAGCTCTCTCAGTTCAAGGTTCTCCCTCACCACTTCCTCCTGCCTCTGCTCCAGCTCTTTGAGCTTCTGCAGGTAAAGCGTCACCTCCTTACGCATGATTCCTGCACTGTAGCGGCCCAGGCGCTGCCACTCCCTCGACACCTTTTTTCCTTTCTGTCGGTCGTCATCCAGAAAGCAGCAGAGGTCCCTCAGCTCCTGGTTGTCCTCTTGCAGCTTCTGATTCACCTCCTGGAACAATAAAATCTATGACTCAACATTGATGTCTAAGCAAAGCCAGTTTGACTGATGAAAGTAAAGTTAATCAAATGCTGGCGTCAAAGCTGCACAACGGAGAAGGATAGAGTATGGAGAACACACACAACACACGAAGGTATTCTAGTAGTAATATATTCTAAAGTTTGTCAATATTTGTTGGCAAAATGTATGAAAAAAGAAAAATATATGTTTGTATTAATACTAACAATAACAGAATATACAGTATTATATGTATATGATATAATAGAGAGGAGGAGAGAGAGAGATTGGAGAGAGGAGAGAGAGAGATAAATCAAAGCCACTAATGTCCCTGGACTTGCCACTTTACACATCTGGCTATAAAATTGTATTTGTATTTTATTTTTTTCTTATTTATTTATTTTGCATAAGACAGGTGTTGCCAGTACTGTTCTATGGCAAAATGAAATTTAAGAGGCACCCGGGGGACACTTTAGCCCATTATACCGGGTCATAGAGAACTGTGCACGGAGTATTTATTAGAAAATGTTAGAGAAAAAAGAAAAAAAACTATTTAAAGCTGAAAAAAACATTGAACGACAACAGGGACGCTTAAAAATATATTTTGTGGTAAACAAACACTTATTTAAAAAAAATAATAATAATTTAAATTAGCTTTTGTTTGTTTCGTACCAAAAGCGATGTGGTATTTATAATCATAATCAAAAGTAACCTAAGTGTAGAAGGGTTAATGCAATCGCTATTCCATTTCGCCCACATCCTTACCTTCAGACCCCGTATTTCGTTGAGATGCTGCTGAAGCCTGCGGTTCACCTCTCTGATGAGATTGCTGTGGTCCACTATGACACTCATCTTTTCAGCTTCGGCTCTGCGGAGCCGGCGTACCAGTTCCTCCTTGCTCCATTTCAGAAGCTCCTCATCCGTAAGTTTGGAAAGGTCCTCTGAGGGACCTTCTGCGTTCTTGGATTTGCTCGACTGCAGCTGAGGCTGGGTGGGCTTTTCCATTCTCCCGAGCAACTTATTGAAGTGCTAGGCTATGAATCAAATCACCGGCAAGCCAGTAAAATCCTTCGTTCGCGCTTTCCTGGAAATTCCCTCTTGTTAGGATCGCATTTTTGACACTACCATTTTTACGATAACAGTTCTGCCCATGCTGTCCCCTCTGAAGATAGGGATGCAGCCCTAGAGTATCGGCTAATACTTCTCCCCCTTATGCACTTGCTGTACGGGTGGACCCTCTGTCTCTACGGCAGAGACTCTGTCTGTTTCCATCTGTCCGTCAGCATCCTGTCCAGCTCAGTGCGGTGCTGAACCCGTGGCCGCTGTCCGCGCTCATTAGGAAGGCGCACGTCTAGTCGCTTCTGTGCGCAGTTTGCGTGACAGCAGCCTCTCAAATTGCTCGACTGGCTGAGTTGTGATTTTCCTCTCTCTCCGTCTCTTTTTCGCTCTCTGTTCTGTCACACGCCCCCTTCTCTTGGAGACATACTTTTTGCTAACTTTTTGATATTGGGCGCCACCTGGTGATGTTACATCAACTCTACATAAACTTCACATTGAAGTAATTTGCCTATTCAGAATATACTATAAATATTATTATATTATATATTATATTATATTATATATTAATATTATTTTTAGATTGTGGGGTTTTTGAATGTGGTGTAATGATACATGCATTTATTGGTACCGGGATTTCCGTACGGTTGGTGGCAGATTGTACACACGCGCACACACACACACCACACACCCACACACATCCACACACACCCCCCCACACCCACCACACACAAATTATATAAATTATTATACGATAATATATATAGATATTATAGTAGATATATATATTAACTAAATTTAAAATCATAAAACATCAGACTGTAGGGATGGTCCTAAAGGATGGCTCTTTATCTATTTATTTATTATAGGTCATTGTTAAAAAGGTAATGTGTCTAGCTATTATTATTATTATTATTATGGATAAAAAAATAATCTAGTACACTCTAGTACTCTTTTATGTTGTGCACACTGGCACTGGACTCATTGTAAGTGTTCACAAACAGTTTGGGATAAACTGTTTGGAATGACAATATGCATCTATGAAGATCTGTGTAGGTGGGTCTGTCAAGCAAGTGTCACATCACAGAGGTCAGTTTACAGAACATAACACTGTTTTGGAAAATGTGTTGCTAATTTGATCAGGTATTGTCTAAGATGTGGGTCAGAGGACAGGCTTTCGTCTCACATTATTCAAATTGGTTCTGGAAGCAGAGGCATCTTTATAAGCACAATTTGTGTTACCTTATACCTCACTCAAACTTACCTGTTAATAAACTGCATCCGTGCACATCTATTTCTAATTAAGCTTCCTCTAAAAGTGAAAATAAAAGCGATTTAGACATCTCACCTGAGCCAACATTTAAACATCATGAAAGTGTATGATTTATGAAGGGAGATGTGGTGAGCGTGCTGAGCTGTTTTCATTATGAAAATTATTTTATGATTAGTGCTGGAAGAACACTGCATGGATCACTTTCAAGTAAATTATTGGCTCTTACCGGTTGAGCTCCTCTTCAGCCTACCAGTTTTATTTTGAATTAAAGAGCCAAATTATTTATGAGGAAATTTTCCACTTTTTTTCCCCTTCATTTATATAACTCTGGTGATTCCAGCTGACATCAGACATTAAGCAAGCCCTAACTTTGCCAGTTTAGTCAGTTTAACAGTGACTCATTAGTCTTATAACTGACACTTTTATTCAAAGCAATTTACAGTACACTTATTACTGGAGTTACTGATGATGAAATGCTTTGCTCAAGGACACAATGCTGATAGTTAATAGATCAGTGCTGTGGGGTTCAAACACACAAATGTAAGTCATTATTCATTAAATATGTGTCATAGTGCTTTGTAATGCTTCCCTGGAGTTTATAGTATATCCTTTTTTTGTGCCCTATCCATTTTAATTGCATGGAAAAGATCTACTCTTCTTTTACATTTCCCCTTTGTGTCTCATGGAAGAAAGAAAACCTGTACTCTCCTGTAGCAGGTTAATTGTTTTCCTGGTGTCATACTAGATGGTAGTTTAGTGGCGATGGGAGGGAGAGTTCCGTGAAGTGTAGAGGGGTGTGTCTACAGGATGAGGAGAACACCATAAACAAACAACCTGTGACAACATTTTTCTTCTTGCAGTGCAATGGCGAGGACTCTACTTTCCGTTCTGTGTCTCCTGGTTGGACTTGTATGTTTCCCAAGTACAGAATGTTGGGAAGCACCCTGGTTCTGTCATGGATGTGAGTGTCCTGCGTACACTGTGGTACAACAGTATGAGGTAGGCTGACGATTTTTGTTTTGTCGTTTGGGATATTTCAAATTCGGTCTTATCTATGTTAAATATTTATATCATTGTGTTAATAATACATAAACAGGGATTTGAGGAGCGCAACTATGAAGTGAGCCATTGGATTACCACTGATGTTGCGAGTACCAGCAACAGTGATTTAAAAGATGGATTTTGGAAATTGTATTATTTCAATCAAGGGCAAAACAGCGAGAGTAAGTAAGCTACACGGGTAACACTTTACAATAAGGTCTCATTTGTTAACATTAGATAATGCATTTAATAACATGAACTAACCAGGAGTAATACTGTACATTATTTGAGCATTTATTAACCTTTTATAGTGTTAGTTTATACAAATTGTCCACTGTTTATTCATATTAGTTCACAGTGTTTTAGTAGATGTACAAATTAACATTAACTAATATTTATAAATGCTGTAAAATATATTGTTTATTGTTAGTTTATGTTGACTAGTGTTACTGCTACACCAAACTCATGGTGCTGATTAGATCATATTTGACTTTTTATAAACATTCCAGCATGGTAATCATATTTTAATAATGTCATTTTATAATGATAGTGAATCATAATTTTACTTGTCAGATAAGGAGATTGCTATGACCAGGCCTGTGGGGGTCTCTGTGAAGGAAGCTGATGGTATGGGGGAGCAACAGGTGTCCATTTCCGTTTTTCAGTCTGATGCGGACATCCCTGAGCCCAACGATAATACCATCAGAAAAACAGTCATACCAGGCGGTACTGTCTACGTCAGGTTAGTTATTTAAGGAAAGGATGACAGTCAAAAACACTTTGACACTTTCTCATTTAAACATTCTCTCTTTGCTGGTCATTACAGGTCGTTTAGTGGTGTGGCATCTGATAAAGACACCTTAGAGAATGTGCAGCAGCTTAGAGAGGACCTCAGGGCTGCAGGAAAGGAGTTTGTTGAAAACAGATTTGATGCAGCTGGATATGATGCACCATGGGATTTGATCAACAGGCACAATGAAGTTTGGGTTCGTGCACCCTGATGACTTGCAGATCCTGAAAGTTCTGTCCCTCATTCCTACGGTGTAACCTCTTTTTACTTTAAAGTTCCAGTCAATTGAATATCTCCATGCATATCATATGATAATATAGTGTTTCAATCTTAAACAATGTATTAATGTTTTGTTTTGTGCAATAAAAGTGTGGAAGCACTTTGGAGTTGTTTGACAGCATTATAAACTGGTTTTAGGAATGTGACGTCTGTCATCTACACAGGTTTAAATAGGTTTACACTGAAAATGCAGTTGAATTTTACTGAAATCTAATGCTAATAGCTTTGAGAATAACACTTTTGACCTCTTTATTCAAGACATTTTTGTTCTTTTTTTATTATACATTGTATGTAAGCCATTCTATTTTTCAGTTTAAGACAGTCTATGTAATTAATTCACCCAAGTTTATGGACTTATTAAATGATTGAAAACTGTGTAAAATAAATGCATTCCAATAAGAAGATGATAAATATTAAGACCTAGAAAAGACACTGAAACCCGATACATAAAATACAGAAAGTTTCCAAAATACAAAAGAGAAGCAGGTTTAGGAATGATCTGAATGGGGAAAATGTGATTTTAGGTTATCAGTTTTTGGTCATGTTACAAGAAACTCCACCCATTTAAACTGGTCTAACTAGTGATCCAGAACATCCCTTAAGCTGCTAATGAAACTATTTGATTTAAATAGCTCAATGCTCAGTGATAGACACTAAATATATGTGAAGTTGAATGTCATTCCAGTTCAAATATGTAAGAAAGCATGTGACTTCAGACCATGTTTTTGTAATTTGCAGCTTGGTGCTTATTCAGTGACCTTAAAATACATAAAATAGTGAGTTGTTTCACAGCATGGTTGTATGGACCTGAATTCATAGGCCTGCAGCACTATGCTTGTGTGATTGTTTGTTGATGGGGGTTTCCCTCTTGTGTATAATATGGTAGTGTACTAGCTGAGAGGAAAACTGGGTCAGCCCACATGAGACGTTTTGTCATTGTGACTGATCTAAAGTCAGTTTAATTAGTCACATCTTCTCTAACAAAGCCAGGAAATGTGATGAGGCTGCATTTTCCTACGTCTGCAGTACCACGCTGCAATTCTTACACAAAATGAACCAGCAACCTCACCTGAGTGAGAGAGCAAACTTTGAAGTCTCTCTGAAAACTGTCTTAACTCACTCTCCTTGGCTGGTTAAATAGCATACAGAAGTTAGCATACCAACATTGAAAGCAAGTAAAACAATTAGCTGACCTTAAATCAAAGTTTTTATTTCATTTTCAAGACAGACTCATTTGCTAATTTAGTCACAAAGAAACATATAAAAATGTCCAAATATGATTAAATACTGACTCACTGGCCACTGAAAGCAAATACGCACTCTTGTGTTTAATAGCTACACATGCTAAGATTCATAGTTGTATTATTGTACACTAGGTGGCAGCACTGACTCGTGATGTTTCTCTAACCTCTTCTACTTTACATATGGCATCAAATTAGTCTACTCACTTTGTACATTTCCAGTTTTCATAAAAATGTCCTCACCCATTTGCTTTAGCGCTAAATATGCTGTTGTATCTAGAAGCACTTTGAGCTAGAAGAGCATGTGGGCAGTTCCTCGCTAGCCATGTCGAAATAAAACCCGCTACCCAGCATGCCTCAGCACTCACCATGGGAAGCTGGACACTCAATGCCCTCCACACACATTCACACACAGTTTCCATGGTTACATTTCTATAGCAAGAAGCCAGCCATGTTCGTCAAAAACATTATTATGCTTCAGTGAAGTCAAATCTGTAATAACCTAGATGTGTTTTTATGAGTCATAAAGAACTTGCAGTGACTTACTTATATAGTGGTATTTTCATCAGCAGGCCTCAGGACTGTTGTGTTCTGCAGTTCATTTAACACGGGGAGTTTATTCGGATATTAAGTTTTACGCTTGGAAATCAGCGCATGCTCGGTTAGCATTTGTGGAGGATGGGAGATGTTCACAAGAACTTAGAGACTGTGTAGTTGTGATATCTCGGATCAGCCTAATTATCTCATTTATCGGCACATTTTTTATTTTGAAATTCTGTCTGGGCTCGTATGTGCCACCATGGTGTCCAATAAAAGCCCGTCTGACTTTGGCAAGTTATGTCAGCATATGTTTGCAGGCTTGTGCATTTTAATCTGCCCTGTTTTGGATGATGTTCTTGGTTCGGAGGCCCCAGCCAAGAGCCTGTTTGGACTGGCTCATGGGAATTAATCTTATCAGAGACAGGCCAGTTTCCTGAGAATATAGCTGGAGCACTATGCTGTCAGATAAGGCAATGTAGGAATGCAAAAGCGGTTGTGCATTTTGAGAGAGTTTTAAGCATGTAGAATGTTCATGCTTATGCCAGCCATGTGATATGTGTGTCTATCTGTTGCATGATTTGTTTTTTCACCCATCTGCTTTCGCTCTGCTTTGAGGTCCAAAACACCTTGTCAACTACTCTCTGCTTCTCCCATGAGTTGGTTTCATCTTTTTACATAGCACAAAAATACAGCAACTTTTGGTAAAGAACAAGTTTTTTTCTTTCTTTCTTTCTTTCTTTCTTTTTTGAGCTCTGTCTCGTTTTAAAATGTCCCTCATGATTACCCCACACGGTTATAATAAGTGATGAGTGCTAACCCCCGACGGAAACCAAACACAACAGAGAGCTGAAACTCATGGCTGTCACTGAAGCTCAGATGCTGAGAGCAGCAAATTTCAACTATAGTTTGGCCCCATCAGATTTGCAATGAATTATTTTTTAATAGTCACTGCAGAATTCATAATGGTTGGACTGTGATATATGGAGTATGTAGTATATCTATATTATATCACTTAGATATATATATAATATATAATATATATCTTATATATCTAATATCTATATCTATATATATATATATATATGCTGTACGAGTCGGCTGCTCCCCCTAATTATCATCATCACCCCGTCCCTTAATTGCCGCCCTTCGCCAGGCTCCCGACGGGAGTGGGTGTGTGAGAGGGGAGGGGCGCTGAAACAGCCGGGGCTGGCGGCGTGTGATGGGGCACACCTGAACCAAATGGAGCCTCATCACCGCCGCTGTTTAAATGCCGAGCGCGCCTCTCCTCGGGAGACCGGTCTCTTCCCCGTGCATGCACGCTGGTGTCCTCGTGGGTCCAGGAGGGGTGCAGAGGGATCTCCGTGCCGCCGACGATGCGAGCTACCGGACCCGAGGGCCGCACCTGTTACACGGCCGTCGGGCCAGGATGCCGGGCCGTCTAGCCCCTCCCCATGCCGGGGCCAAGGCGATAAGGATGCAGCCGTTGGACAAAGCCGCCGCCCCTCGCGTCACGGACTGGAGAGGGGAGCGCGTGCGGCCGCTGTACTCCGCCCCTTACCTGGACCCCTCCTTCCTGATCACTGCCCTTCCCTGCACGAAGCCCGCAGCACGACGAGGACACAAGATTTCCTGTTTATCCCCTGTGTCTGTCGTGTGCTCGTCCTGTGACAATGTATATATATATACATGTGAATATGTAGTGTATATGTAAATACAATGATGTCCAAAAAAGTCTGAGAACACTTTGAAATCTTATTTTAATGTGGATATATAATTTTAAAGGAATAGTTCAAATTTGCTGAAGATGTAGATTAGTTTGTTTCTTCATTTGAACAGATTTGGAGAAATTTAGCATTACATATCTTGCTCACCAGTGGATCCTCTGCAGTGAATGGGTGCCGTCAGAATGAATTCAAACAACTGATACAATAATCCACAAGTAATACAAGTCAGTCCATCAGTTAATGTCTTGTGAAGCCAAAAGCTATTTGATGAGCATGTAATGCTAAAATTCTCAACATCTGTTCCAATGGAAAAAACAAACCCATCTACATCCTGTTTGTGACACTGATATGTGAACTGTTCAAATGGTCACATGTTCTTGCCTGCAAGTGGTATCACTCTTCCTCCATTACAGTGCTTAAGAGGAAGTGCTCTTACGTCTGTTGAGCTCCTGCAGCATAATGGATGTCATCATGTGGGACAGAAGAGCTCATAGCAACCCTTGGATCTCTTGAGGTTCAGCTTTAACTCTCCCCATCTCTGTGTCTCCTCCCCTCACCTTGATCACTCAGCAATTTTGGAAGCCCTCTCCCATTTGTGAATCTCAGAGTTTAGGGTAATGCATTATAGATTTGAGTTTTTCAAAATGGGATGTTGGGGATTTTATAGATTTTTTTTTTTTTTTTCCATAAGCATTCACTCAGCTTTCATAAATTTAAGGATGATGTCTTTGCTTGACTTGAACCTAAAATGTTTTAGTTTTAGTCACAAGAGTTTTGAAATCCTAGCCGTCCCAATTCAATGTTGCTTGATTACTTAAGTATAAAAATTATACCGTATAAAATCCCAGATATGTTTTGCAGAACTACTTAATAGTAGTGCTGATGATAAGCGTGGGTCATGAACCAAATCAGGAGAGTAGCTGTGACTAAGAAAAGGATGGGCTAAAAACATTTCACACTCGTAGGACGTAGAGGGACATGTGCAAAAGAAAGAGTGAAAGTTGGAGAAATGAATGTCTTATAAGTGTGTATAAGATGAAAACGCAAGACGACCAGAATGCACAGGCGTATCGGTCCCTATATCAGGAACCGCTGACAAAAGATGAACAGGATGATTTACTGTACAGTACTTAGATGTGAATCATAGTCATTTATGCTTGTTGGCTTTAGTATTGTATATATACTCTCAAGAGTTGCGATTGTTAGTTTGTAAGGATTTTATCTTAAATTCATTCATGTACTCTACTTCTTTAAAGATCTGAAACCACACGAAGAATCCTGGATTGCAAAATCGTTCTAAAATATAACATAATCAATATAGTATAAATACGGGGGGAAAAAATCTTATTCCATTTTATATGTACAATAAATACAAATTCTGGAATGGCAAGAGTAATATTGACCCCAAAAATAATTCTTAAAACTTATTTGAAATTGCCAATTTCAATTGCAAGTGGGTATAACAACTTTGTCAGGCACTATCGGTCAAAATGATAGAAAGATAGAAATTAACGTTTGGTTTAGAGTCAAGAAATACCTAATATGGTTCTGTCTGGGCAAAATCACGCATTAGAAGTGGTTTAGAAAGATTGTTTGCATAAATCAGGATTCCTCTGTGATTTAGGGTGTGTAGTTTCTTGTCATCTGGAGAATAGATAGAGTTTCTTTGTCTTATGACATTCTGAATCAGTTTGGCTGTTATTCTGTTATTCTGACACCATCATCTGTGTGCAGCTGAAAAACAGTGTGTAGTCTTTTGTTTAAGCAGAATTTACATTCTGAATGTCACCTCAGAGTGCCTGTGCACAAATAGTGCTTACTGTGACATCACATTATTATCTGTGACTGCACGCTCAGTTTGCATGCATTACAAATTAACCCTGTATGATGGCACAGTGCCTACTTCTGTTGTTGTTGTTGTTTTTTCTTTCCACCCAGTGCGACGCCAGAGTACAGTGATTTTCTTAGAGGACAGAGGACTGTCCAAACACATAAAAACTCATTGTCTGCCTGCAGGGCCTCTACTTGTCCTGTCAGGTTTGGTGTGTAGAGAAAAGTGGCAGTGGTGGAAGAGAGGTATATTTTGGATTTATCAGCACCCAGCTTTGCTTGTCCTTCTGATTGGTTGGACTGTATAGACCAGGGTGAAAAATCCAATTTAAATCAATTTACAGTGGGTTTATTAAAGTGAAATTGCATTTTATTATATTGTACTGATGCACTGGTGCATGGCTTGAATTTCACGTTTCTGGCAAATTTTGGCTGATGCACGCATGTTTTTAAGGACTAGAATTCAGCTTTAGATGTTAAAATTGCACAAACCTAGAAAGGCACCTCAAAGTTTGTTCATGGTACCTAATTCAATAATGAATAACACTATGCTTAATCTTATTTAAAGGCTGTATAAATGGATTTATCCCACCATTTATTAAAACAACAGACCAAATAATTTGTAATATACCCTACTGTAAAGATGTGAAATCCTGGAGATTGCAGCACTATGTACCATCATTTTATTTATTTCCAGATAATGCAAGGTTCTGCAGTGGAGATCACAGTTATTTCAGCAGGATTAGAGGATGAGTTTCTCACAGTGGGACTTGTGAGGATTAGAGAGTTGGGCAAATGTCAGAAGACTCCAGAGCTTCCAGTACCTACCTGGCTCCATCATCACTAACAGTCATGCTGAGAAAGCTACTCTCCAGTGTGCCACTATTATTAAAGATATAGGATAGATTGATTGGTAATACTGGGATTTGAGATTGTAGCAGAGTTAAACTAAACACCGGGAACTTGTAGCCGGGTGGTAACAGGAGGCGTGCTATGTTTCAAACCACCTCCGACAGCGGTCAATGAATTTTGATTGACATGACTGTGCAGATGAAAACATATATAATTGGTGACGAATATGAATATCAATAGACCTGATAGATATTAGTTAGCATTGCTAACTGTCGGTATGATTGCGCTATGAACACGGATGAATTGTAATACATAGTAGCAGTGATTAGTGGCATGAACATTTCACTGGTGAACATCGTGAATCGTAACGAGAATTAAGGCATACGCAAGAAGTACATAGCCTGATTTACTTTTTTTATGGAGCAGACGTAAGAGATTAATGATCTCAGAATTCGCGACAGAATAGCCCAAATGTTAACAAATTGGACCTTCATCCCTAATCTGTCTCTGAACGGTAGTTTGCCATGACCAGGAGTGGCCAAATGCAAAACTAAAGAGTGTGCAGATGAATATTGCAGGTATTCAGTAAAATGGGTCATATGATGCTTTTTTTAAAGAGCATTATTTTGTGTATTTGGTTTAATGAAATGCGTTTATGCGGTTTAAAGTTCAAAAACACATTATTTTTCAAATACTGTACATTTTTGTAGGTCCTCTATGCCCCGCCTCTCGCAAACGCTTCGTTTTCTACAAAGCCCCTCCTTCCGACAAGCACAGTCTGCTTGATGGCAGCGTGACCCAGTGCATGTGCATTGTTGCGAGCCTTCTGTCAAATTTCAAACTAAATGTCAAGACAGAGCCGAAAGGGGAGCAGAGTCGTGCAGACCGTGATGAAGCTGGTATGTGTTGCCGTAACAAGACAGGTAGACCGCTGACTCCACTTGATGTGACGCTCTCTCTCTTCACACACACACACGCAGCGCGCACACACACCAAACACCCCACCCCCCCAACCACACATGATGCGCCAAAATCCGCATTTGAACAGTAAATAGAAATACGTTAAGCTATAAACAAAAAACAGTAGCTGTGATAAGCAGCCCAGAGGTCATAGGTCAGAATTACCTCCTCCCTAGGTTCACGAAACGGTCGTCCATAAAAATGCATTGCTGTTCTGTTGTAAGTAATCTTAAAAGATTCCTAAATGCATCTACTTCCGGAAGGCCAAACAAAATGCTTTTGCTTTCGCACTGAATCACACAGCGTCTCACTAACATGGCTGCTTCAACACTAACTGCGGTTACTGAAACCACACTTTCTTTCTTTGCGTGCACATTTGGGCGGCATTACGCAAATATTTCCACATAGTGAGGTAGATATGTGGGGGCGTGTTAGAACGAGCCGTTTTAGGGGGCGTGGCAGAGTCTTAACTTTGATAAAGCATATCTCTTTGGTTTTGAGACTTTAGTCTTTGCAACTTCAGGGATCTTATCTATGCACAATCAGCTTGTAACACTCCAAAGAGAAAGGAAAACTTGAAATTGCATTATATGACCCCTTTAAGATTGTCATTCATTACGTCCTCAGGCTTTTTGTCCTCTATCTGAACCTAGGGCCTAGTTTAAGTGGCCACAAGTGTCTCAATCTGCCTGCTACAAGATATAAGGATGAAAATATAGATTAATATACACTTTTAAAGATCAATACAGCACAGGTCTGTATGTAAAGAAAGCAGAAGTCACATGAGACTATCATCAGCCCATTAGATATTGAAAATAATTCCCTCAAGAGTTATGTATTTTTAGAGATATGTCATCATAAAAACATATAAATAAAATAAAAATGTGGTAATGCAACTGATTTTGTTCTCAGAGCTCTATACAGAAACCTTCACATGCTGGTCAGTGTTGTATTTCTCCGAAACAGGTCACCTACTCTACTCTAGCAAGTGACATCACCCCTGTGCATTTCCCTTACCTTTCTATTTCCATATGTCTGTCCTACTTGTCTTCCCTCCAGGTGAACTGTCTAATTGAGAGCCGTCAAGGGGCAGCTCCCCCACCATCCCTTTCTTGTCTAAGGGGCAAATGCTGGTTTCTGTTCCTTCTAGTCCTCTGCCACCCGCTGTCTGTCCTTGGCTTGACTTTGGTTAGAGGTAATGTATCATTTTCCTAATATACAGAGAAACCAAAGACAATAAGACACTCTTAGAATAGAGCCTGATTGTGGAGTCCCCGTGGACGAGTGTCTGTGCTGATTTTAAAAAAGCAATTCAGTGGCAGCAGTGCACTATACTCCTCTCTAAATCAATATATCTGCTAACTGTTATGTGTACATTTGTCCATGTTCTCATAAAATGTCTGGTTGCCATGTATATGAATTAAGAGTGTACAGCAAAACCATTATCTGTATGTGTGTATCTGTTGCAATGACAAGTTGCTGTCTTGTAGCTTATCATTTAAAAAATGATCTATTATTTTTATTACACTTTTATGTAATAAAACAGAAATGTAACAACAGTGTGACTTCTTAGCAGCACAACGATCTAAGCCTTTTCTTTAAAGCTTGGCTGTGTTTGCTTTGTTTTAAAAAGAATTTGCATTTATTGTTCAGAAACTTGCACCTTTATCTATCTATCTATCTATCTATAAAAAACTAAATCTATCTATCATTCTATCTATCTGTCATCTATCGTTCTATCATTCTATCTCTCTGTTGTTCTGTCCATCCATCCATCCATCCATATATCATCTATCATCTATCTATCTATCTATCTATCTATCTATCTATCTATCTATCTATCTATCTATCGTCTGTCTGTTGTTCTATCTATCGTCTGCTTCTTTCTTTCTTTCTTCAGAAGTTCAATAATAGTGCTCTGATAGCACTGGCCATCCCTACTGACATTGTGAGTGATGTGTGTGTGTCGATAGTTGTCTTTTGTCCCCCACTGGGGAGACAGGCATGAGTTACAATAATCGCCACAGATCTTTGACGTGATGAGGGAATTGATAACTTGACAGTGGAAAATGGAGGCTTGTTTAAAAGAAAAGAAGGGCTCTTTTTCAGAAACAGAATACTTTAATGCACTTTTGAAGAAAAAGAATTGTAAATAAACTTGACAGTGAAAACTTGAAGTGGTTTGGCAGATGATGAGAGGATTTAGATGACAGTGTGTGAGACTGAACTGGGGTGAAGATGATTGAAACAGGATTCTCGATTAGGGCTATTAAGCTCAAGTTTAACAGAGATGAGAGCTGTTTTAAGGGCAGTGTGGAATGGGTAATATTGATCATTTTGGAAACGTCAAAGTGAATAGCTGGATAATTGCTAAAGCTTTGTTTGTGTGTGTGTCTGTGAATGGATGTTTTTTTTTTAGTTCATTTAAAGAAAAACGGAATACATATATAATGCTTGCATGTTTTGAATGAATATTGTGAGGTGAGACAATGGAGGGTTGAATATGCTAGATAAAAGGAAGACTGAGTCAACGAGAAAGTGCCAGAGAGAGAAAAAGAGAGAATAATCCCTCAAAGCCCAGGAGGATTTAGCATCCAGAGAGCATCACACCATATTACACTCTGTTGTTTTTAACCTCAGCTCAACTACCCAGAAACCAGCTCTCACTAATTTCAGCAAAGTAGGAGGAATGGAAAAGGTGTCAACTTCTGAACAAGTGCAAATAGCTGCAGTAGATTAGCTTTAAGAAAGAAGAAATAGAGGCTGGCAGAAACGCTGTGCGTGTTGGACAATAATCCTGGCTGTTTATTAAGAATGATTTCCTCAGATTCATTTTCATTCACAATTTAAAATGTATTGTCACTTATTGCAGCTAGAGTACTTGTCTGTATTATTTTGACTTTTCATTTATAATAGTTATTTGTGTTGTGCTTATAGATATATCTCAGAAAGCCTGAGATATATCCCATTCATCTCAGCTGCCATTGAGATGAATGGGAATGCTAACGTATAGGTTTCTCCAGGTATTGTAGACCTTCTTTGTTGATTTCTTCTCAGTCATGATAATATTGCAGACCTGGTCCTCAGCTGTGCACACCTGGTTCTGTCCTAGTCCCCTGGTTAGTTCCTCATTAACAGTGTATATGTATACCCCTGTGTTTGTCTCTTGTTTTTGATCAACATGGTTGTTGTTATATGGTATTGGTTGGTGGATGTTCCATATTGTGCTATGCAATAAGTCTAGCATTTGAGAGTTTAAGTATCACCGCTCCAGTTTTCTTTCATGAACCACCAGTTCCTCCACTGGGCATCAGATCACAGGCAGTGCTTCCTGAAACCTATGCAAGCAACTTTCATCTTTCTCAATGAGAAACATCTGCCATTAACTTTAAGATATAATTTAAGATGACTGTGACTGTGATGTATCACAAGTATAAGCGTATTATGTAATGTGAATTGTAAAGACACAGATGAAGCATTCTGTAACTGGTTATATCAAAGAATGGGTCATCAAACAACATCAAAGATAAACAGAAATGGACACTTTCTGGGGACATCATAGTGGAAATCAATAAAATTGATTTGAAGTGGGCTATTTGTTCTTTTAAATGCCAAAGCAAAAACGTTAGAAGAGTGAACATCAAGGAGGGAGATTGTTGAATTAAATAGTTTAGTTTTCACACAGTTGCTTGATTCCCCCATAGTCTTCGCATTTATTTGAGATAAATAAATTAATTGGAAACATTGTTAGATGGTGGAATTATAATATATCTAAGAGAAGCGAGAACAGAGTATCTTCCATTTAGATACATTGCTAATCCGTATCTATGAAAATTTTTTCTGTGTCCTTGACTGTGAATCAGAGCATCTCTGTGTGTCCTTGAGTAAAATGCCCTGATCTCAGTCAAAGCCTTTGCTTGAGTGTATCTATATCCAGCAGCTGAAAGCAAGGTGCCATACAAATGGAAAATTTACCGACCCAGCTGGAAGAATACGGTAATAATCATCTCTTTGTTTGCAATTGTGGATGCCACATGAATTTTAATTCAAACCCTCTCCAAATTATGCCTCTGGTGCCTCTAAATCCAAGTATTTCACTTTGGGCTTGATCAATAATATGTGGTACCTTTTCAACCAGATCTCTTTCATCCTAGGAAACACACTTCCTGTACCACAGCTTCACTCAGTGCTGAAGGACGTCTGTATATATGTGGAAGACCACTCAATATAGGTCTGCAATGACAACAACAAAATTTATATTAATAAATTGTATTTATTACAATTAGATCCGAGAAGAAGATGAAATCATTGCTAAAAACACATTTTAATTAAATTAATTTATTGTTGCGTTTGTTCTCAGTTGAACATGTGAAATCTAGATGAAGAAAGCCATATGCTTGATTTTTTTTAATTTATTTTTTTATGTTGTGTGGATATTAAAGGAAGATTATTTCTGTGGTAGCATTCACAGACACTGACAAGCTCTTATTTTTAATACTTTTTCTCCAACTTTATTTTCTTAGAACAACCGTGCTGCTTTGCACACCCAAGAGCTCCCTTCCCCTCTTCTCTTTTTCAAAATAAAAATACATCCAGAAACAAAATATATATTCATTGTCAAAATACAAGATAAATTCTATCCTTAATTTATACAACAAATAAATTATTTTAATTCAATATTCATCCATTTTCAGTCTTACAATAGTTAAACTCCAGTTCTACAGTAGAAATGAATATGTTTTCAGTTAAAGTACATGGGCTAAGTGAACCAGCCTCTTTTTCTCAGCTGTTGACAAGCATAGCATCATGAAATAACAGCTGTGAAATGCCACAGGTAAAATGATGTCTGTTTTATATATTATTTATGCATTATATATTATAAACATCTCACTGAGATGTTTTATATAATAAAGTCTTATGTACAAAGATAGTCTTGTTTTATTGACAGAAATATATCAGATTGCTTTTGTTACATTTACAAATTGATATAATTTTGCTGCTAGGCTGTAAGCAGACTTCATTATTGTGGAGCAAAGCAAATTGTTAAATCCCAAATCCTGACGTGAAGCATGTGAATGAACTGTAAAATGGATTTATAACATCACACAGTTTGATATATTTCACCAAAATGAGAGCAGAAAAATGATTAAATGCGTTAATAATGTTGACTCCCATGTTACCATCTGACTATGAAGACAGAAATGGGGAGAAATTGAAAAACTTTTGGGAAGGGAGAAAACATTCAGGATTTTCATTGAAAATACTATACTCTAAGTCATTTTGAATAATAAAGCACTTGTTTCTACTAAATCACAGTAGCTTAAAAAAAAGAAAATAGATGAGAGAAAAAGAGAAAGAGGTGTCAACAGATGGATGGAATGGAATGACAAGATGCATGTGTGAAAACTTCAAACGCATACAGGTGCATCTCAATAAATTAGAATGTCGTGGAAAAGTTCATTTATTTCAGTAATTCAACTCAAATTTGTTTGGGGGGGGGGAAACGTGTGTATTAAATAAATTCAATGCACACAGACGGAAGTAGTTTAAGTCTTTGTTTTTTTAAATTGTGATGATTTGCTAATTTAACAAAAACCCACCAATTCACTAGCTCAACAAATTAGAATATGGTGACAGGCCAATCAGCTAATCAACTCAAAACAACTGCAAAGGTTTCCTGAGCCTTAAAAAATGGTCTCTCAGTTTGGTTCACTAAACTACACAATCATGGGGAAGACTGCTAACCTGACAGTTGTCCAGAAGACAATCATAGACACCCTTCACAAGGAGGGTAAGCCAAAACATATTGCCAAAGAGGTTGGCTGTTCACAGAGTGCTGTATCCAAGCGTGTTAACAGAAATTTGAGTGGAAGGAAAAAGTTTGGAAGAAAAAGATGCACAACCAACCTAGAGAACCACAGCCTTATGAGGATTGCAAGCAAAATCGATTCAAGAATTTGAATTTGAACTTCACAAGGAATGGACTGAGGCTGGGGTCAAGGCATCAAGAAGCCACCACACACAGACATGTCAAGAAATTTGGCTAGTTGTCTTATTCCTCTTGTTAAGCCACTACTGAACCACAGACAACATCAGAGGCAACTTACCTGGGCAAAGGAGAAGAAGAACTGGACTGTTGCCCAGTGGTCCAAAGCCTCTTTTCAGATGAAGCAAGTTTTGTATTTTCATTTGGAAACCAAGGTCCTAGAGTCTGGAGGAGGGTGGAGAAGCTCATAGCCCAAGTAGCATGAAGTCCAGTGTTAAGTTTCCACAGTACAGGTATGTGATGATTTGGGGTGCAATGTCATATCCTGGTGTTGGTCCATTGTGTTTTTTTAAAAACAACGTCACTGCACCCGTTTACCAAGAAATTGGAGCATTTCAGCTTCTTCGCTGACCAGCTTTTTGAATGATGTGATCATTTCAGCAGGATTGGCACTGCCCACAATGCAAAAAGCACCCAAAAGTTGGTTAAATGACCATGGTGTTGCTGTGCTTTACTGGCCAGCAAATTCAGCAGACCTGAACTCCATAGAGAATCTATGGGGTATTGTCAAGAGGAAAATGAGAAACAAAGAGACCAAAAAATGCAGATGAGCGGAAGGCCACTGTCAAAGAAACCTGGCCATCCATACCACCTCAGCAGTGCCACAAAAAAATTACCTCCATGCCACGCCGAATTGAGGCAGTAATTAAGCAAAAGGAGCCCCTACCAAGTATTGATTACATGTACAGTAAATTAACATACTTTCCAGAAGGCAACAATTCACTAAAAATGTTTTTTTTTATTGATCTTATGAAGTATTATAATTTGTTGAGATAGTGAATTGGTGGGTTTGTGTTAAATGTGAGACAAAATCATCACAATTAAAAGAACCAAAGACTTAAAACTAATTCAGTCTGTGTGCATTGAATTTATTAAAACAAAAGTTTCACAATTTGAGTTGAACTACTAAAGTAAATGAACTTTTCCATGACATTCTAAATTATTGAGATGCACCTGCATCATGTCACTGACAGCCTGTTACACTTTCAAAATGACAGAAAGCAATGTTCACACATTTACATCAGTAGTATGTCGTTTCTATTCTTCCATCAATTGTGATATGCCATTGTAAGAGTGTGTGTCAGTGTGTGGCCACTCACGGAACATCTACACTGATCGGCTTCTCTATTTTTAACCTCATTTCACCTAGGCCAACTGTTGGTATCGTTACTCTCTGTTTCAAAACAATATTCATATTTAACATTTCGCTGAATTTCGTAAATGTTTCTTCTTTCCCCATCTATTCTACCAATGGTGAAAGGAAACGCTATTACCATTATTTCATAATCCATAAATTTTCTCTCTCTTCTTAGCTTTGAAATGATGTAGATGAGTTTGTGTCTTCATCCAAACAGATTTGAAGAAATTTAGCATTAAATCACTTTCTCACCAATGGATACTCTGCAGCGAATGGGTGCCGTCAGAAAGAGAGTCAAAACAGCTGGCAAAAGCATGTGCTTGTACTAAACAAATCCATCAAGATGTTTTCAGCTTTTCTCCTCAATCCGCAATATTGCTTTCTCCAGTTTAAAGTTAAAAGGCCTTAATGATGATTTGTCTCTTGCACACAGCTTTTCACTTCACAAGGACAGTTGTCGATTGGACTGTGGTGTTGATCTTGTGGATGATGTGACGTTTTAGAACTGTTAAAAATCCTTTTTTTCAAATATGAGGGAACCCATTCGCTGCACAGGATCGATTGGTGAGCAAGTGATTCAATGTTAAATTTCTCCAAATCTGTTCCGCTGAAGAAACAAACTCATCTACATCTTGGATGGCCTGAGGGTGAGTAAATTTTCAGCAAATTTTCACTTCTGGGTGAACTATTCCTCTAAGTAACAAGAAACTGACCAAATCTGTGACTTGGCAGCATGAGTGAACAGAATAAATGCAAATCTAATAACTGTGAATCTGGTTTTAGCTTTAAAAAAAATCAAGTGTATGACCATGCTCAGTGTTTTCCACCAAAGACATTATAGTCAGGTTAACAAGAGCAAATGACTTGAAACGTATCATGGTGAGTCACTCATGTCATTATGGAAATCCACCTAAGGCATCTAACGTTCCACATGAAACACATGTGATATTTACATAGTGATTCTGCCTGCTGCATTCTGACCTTTTTAAATGCATATTAAAGAACCGACCATGGTGATCAAAGGTGTGGGAAAATTTTTTTTATTGGTAAACAATTACTACACAGATGGATATGAAACATCAAGACAATATGAGGCTAATAGCGCATCAAAAGACAAAGTGAATTACACACAGATCTATAGCACAGAGAAAGAGAGAGGGGGAGAGAAACAGGTGAAGCACAGATCACAAGCTATAGATGAAAGCAAAAGGGGGGCTAGAAAAGGACCAATGTCACATGGGCTGGGCAAACAGTGGCTAAAGAGGTTACACTACCTTGTTTTAATCCACCATCCTGTGTTAATGTTAGGTAAAATAACCAAACAATATTTTCACACTCTGTCCATCTGACTCAAGCCTCTTTGCTGATGCAAGCAGACTGAAAAACCTCACTTCAACAGCTAACTCATAATTCGGCATGTCCCACTGGAGAATCTGAAACTCTAAAATCTTCGGTTCTGGACAGAGATTACATTCAATCTGTCAGTATGTGCCCATTGCAACACGGTCCAGTTTAATCCAATAGGCTCATCGCCCACTCTTTGTTTCTCTCCATAAAAAGTGCATTGTTGTCCTAGCAGTGGCATTAGGCACGCAAGCCATGTGGTCAGTGGGAGCCAACCCAGCTGCTGACACAGGGTTGGCTGGAACAGTGCTCAGTATTTGACGAAGGGAACACAGAGCACCGAGCAGCTCTATTCCTGCAGTGTTTAACATATTTCAGGGAGGGGGAAAATGATTTCTGCTATTTAAACCTGTAAAGTATTTAAAAAGCAATACCTACAAGATCTGCAGCTGTGTAGCTTTGAGACAAACTCAGCAAGCAAGTATTATGGTGCATGACGAAAAAATACTGATCAGGTGCATGGAACTACTGTGACTCTCTAGCTGGTGAGATAGTTCAAAAAGATATAGGGGAAACTGAAGCAATGTAAACTTTGCAGTGTAATATTCAGGATTTTAATAATATTCCGTAATATAATCTCTTTGCGCGGGCGTGCGTAATCGTGTGTGGGTGTGTGTGGTTTGTGTGTGTGTGTGTCTCTCTGTGTGCGTGTGTGTGTGTGTGTGTGTGTGTGTGTGTGTGTGTGTGTGTGTGTAGACACAGACTGTACCTTAAAGTTTGGGCTATAAAAAGCTATTAACATTTGTCCAATGATGTTGATTATCCGTAAATACTAATGTTATAATTGTGGTAACATCTGGAATAAACAGACAATGAACAAAATGTGACAATGCCCCTTTATACTAAAGGGTATAATGTATAAACATTTGAATCAAAAAGGCCAATGAAAAAATGTGGCAAACTGCCCAACCTGACTTATGACGATAGATGGTCAGATTGAAGAACAGTTCAACATTTTGGGTGGAATGAACTTCATACATAGCTAACTGAAGAACTGAACGCAGGAGGTCTGAATGTATAGTGTGGTTCATTTTATTTATCTTACAGCGGTCGCAAAAAATATATTAATATATATATATATATATATTTTTTTTTTTTTGCTTATTGATTTATTTTCATGGAGAACATATATATGATATCAAATTTTTCATGAGTTGAACTATTTTGAGAAAAGAATTCACACACCACACACACCCACAAAAACAAAATCTAAGACTTTCGTTTTCTTAAAGGGTTCATATGATGTGATTTCAATTTTCTTTCTCTTTGGAGTGTTACAAACTCATTGTGCATAGATAAGATCCCTGAAGATGCAAAGACTAAAGTCTCAAATCCAAAAGAGATATTCTTTATAAAAGTTGAGTCAGCCACGCCTACCTAAAATGTCTCGTTCTATCACGCCCCCACATATCTACGTCACCATGGGGGAAGATTTGCATAACGCCGCCAAATGTTCATGAAGAAAGAAGGCGTAACTTTTATTCTGGCTGTAATATTGCTGCTGCCGCCATGTCGTGAAGACGCTGTGTGCTTTGTGAAAGCGAAACTACTTTGTTTGGTCTCCAAAAGAGGACGATATCCGCTTCAACATGCTTGGAGCTGGTCCGTGCTGGTCGCTGAGGAAATACAAAAACTTCACGGGACAAAGCGGAGTCCAGCCGGGTTTGTCCACATGTGGTTGCGCTCATATTTTGTTGCATCGCCGGGCGCAGGCGTTCTCGACCCGCCGCTCAGCTCACTCATCCCGCTCAGCGCACGCTAAGCCGGGGGGCTTCGGGCTAGATAACCGGTTCTGCTCAACCTAGCCCGCTGCCTCAGCTCACTCTATCCGGCCTCAGCGCACGCTAAGCCGAGGCTACCCCTCACGCTAGGCCGCTGTGTTTTACGTTGTGAAAGCGAAACTACTTTTTTCGGCCTTCCAAGAGAGGACACGATCAAATCCGTGGTAAGTGGATTTACACACGGTTCACAGGAAAAGGTTAACCCAAGTATCCAGAGGTGGCAGCACATTTTATGGAGGGACGGTTACGATCTGGGGAGAGTACGTTAGACTACAGTTTTTGCCGGCAGTTCGACTACGTAAGTAAGTCAGTTAAAGGCTTGGCACTGATGATTCAAACGTTAGTTTTGGGCAGTAGAGTAGCACTTGGTGTTTGTCATTTCTCCGATCACAAATGCAGGACAGGGTTTTATGTTTACACGGCACAATGCAACACAACGTGTAAAAAGACAGAATAAGTCATTATAATCAATAATTATGTACCCACTGGATGCAACAAAATGCCTCGTTTATAATGCGTTTTAATGTTTTTGTCTCATCGCTCAGGCCGGACACGGGCAAACAGTATGTGAGGGGCGGAACATTCGTCTCCCGCTTAAGGTATTCAGCCAATCCAACGCATGGGATAGGCTGGCCAATCACAAGCACACCCGACTTTTTTCAGACCGATGAGCTTTGAAAAAATCTACGCTTTTTTCTGAAAGGCGGGGCATAGAGGAGCAATATTAATGTACATTATGTGGGAAATAATGTGTTTTTTTTTACTTTAAACCGCATAAACACATTTCATTACACCAAATAAAAAAAAATGTTATTTTTAGCAACGTCACATGACCCCTTTAAAATAATCACATCCCAATTACTGCCAGAGAAAATACATTTTGGACGTTTGACTTTATACTTAAACTAACTACAGTGACTAGTAGGCTTGGTCTAACCTATAGTATTTGCGGCGCATGTCAATAAAATAAATTTTTTGAAGAATTCTAGTTTATATCTTATCGCATGTATTGGCTAATAAACCAGGCAAATGCTACCAATAGAGGGTGGCGATGAGCAGAGGGTTTTGTTTGCGGTAAATCAGACTAGCTCCTCCTTTTAAATCCACCAACAACTGCCCCTCGGTCTAGCCCACCTCTCTCTCTCTCTCTCTCGCTCTCTCTCTCTTCTCTGTGGCATGGACTTCATCGGAGGTAGTTCACCATTCGAACCGCTGCGCTCCAGTTTCTGCGTCTCTCTCGCTCTCTCCCCGACTGCGTTCACTTGCTTACTTTCAACCCTCCCTCTCGCGCGCTCTCTCCTCCTCTACATCCTCAATCTCTCAGCAGCAGCAGTTTGTGTCCTGAGAGAACTGGCACCAAACTGACGCATCCATGGGGCGCGCGCAGCATCTTTATTTCCCCACTTTACAATTTGAGGTCATATAGGCTAGGTGGAACATTCACGTCAACGCAGCAAACACACTTGAGTCGTTCGGCGTTTCATCTTCCGGCTTAAAACTCTCAGTCGCACCATATCTGCTTGTATTTGTGACATTTGTAGCTGTGTTGAACTGTGGTGATGGATGGGGATGCGTGTGTTCGCGTGTGGACTCGACCGCTGCAAGTGATGCTCCAGCAGAAGAAGATCAAAGCGCGGAGGAAAAAGCGCAAGGAGTTGTTCGGAGGACAGATGTGCTTCGTGGGACTGCTGCTGTTGGCAGTGTCCTGCTTGTCCAGTTTGGTCGAGAATTCCGGTGAGTTTCGGTTCAGGATTTGTCAGGAATGCGTGTTTGTGAAGGCGGAGGGGGGTAATGGAAAGTTTTACGGGAGAATCATACTCGCACTCTAAACTGTTTTAGTTAGAGAGCCGTACTCGCACGGAGTCAAAGGGAAACATGCAGAATCACACTGAACTTTTCAATGGTTCTCTAAAACTGGTAAAGTTGACAGAATTACACAGCTGTTTTAGATCATACACTGCTTAAAGAGTCAGATAGCCTACACTCACCGCCTTAGAGATGCGTACTTAAATCTGTTAACTGTTTTAAAGAATCGTAATTACACAATTAACACTTTCAGAGAACTGTATACTAGCACTATGAACTGTTTAAAGAGTTTTTACTGTTAACTATTATTATTATAAAGAACCGTTCTCACAATGTTAACCATGTCAAGGAAAACCGTACTATTAAATGTATTAGAGAACTGTACTCAAACTGTTAACCATATTAACAGCCATACTTACTCTATTAACCGTTTTAGAGTGGTGTAGTTATTGTTAACTCTATTAAAGAAACATACTTACAATATTAACTGCTTCGGAGAAATGTAATAGCACTAGAGAACTTAACCGTTTAAGTGAAACACACTCTACAATTAACTGTTGTAGAGCACTGTACTCAAACTGTTAACAGCCATCCTCACACTATTAACCATTTTAGAAAGGTGTAGGCCTACTTAAGACTGTTAACTATATTAAAGAACCATATATTTACAATATTAACCGTAATAGCACTGGCAAACTTAACTGTTTAAGTGAAGTATACTCTACAAATAACCATTATAGACAGCTGTACTCACACTATTAACCATTAGGGTGGTGTACTTATGACTGTTAACTATTTTAAAGAACCATACTCACAAAATTAACTGTTTCGGAGAACCATACTAGCACTCTAATCTTATACTATTAACCATATTAGAGAGTTGTACTGATGACTGTTAACTATATTAAAGAGCAATACTTTAATTACTTTAATTTAATTACAGTTTAAGACAGCCATACTCTCACAATTAATTCAGAGATATCCATGTACTCGCATTATTAATAATTTTAGAGAATCATACTACAAGCTATTTTAGAAGTCAATCATACTCACACTGTTAACTGTTTAATTTCACCTTTAGATTAATTTGCCATTCAAATTATAATCTTGTTAGTGTTAACAAGATTGTGGTGTTGATGCATTGAGTGGATTGCTATTAACTTCTGGCTTTAATAATAGACTGATCTGTTGCAAGGCAGTTTTCCCCTGCAGTGCTGATAAAGTTTGTGTTCTGATCCATAATACATAGATTGTAGTAAGTCTGTGGTGGTTTACCCACTGATTCACAAGCACTGAAGGAATTCATTAGTACTGAACATAGATTATTGTTAACTGAAACAGGGATCACTGATGATCAAAATCATCTACTTAGATTATAACATTATGTGCGTCACTAATTTATTAAAACTTTAGCCAGGACGATGTGGCAGTCACTCTCACAGACAGTAACAGTGTCTGTACCTATTTTCTCAGGCTAACATGTTAAAAGCACTTTATCACTTATGTTTATGTTATAGAGGTCAGGACTTGAAGGTTTCTCCTTAGAAGTTGGCAAATATTAGCATAGAGGCTTTACTTATCAGCTTGTCTAGATTTGTCCGCTCCCTCATCCACGATACCGTGCAATCTGAATACATCCACATGCACTACACTCCATCTGGCTGTTTGTATCTTTGCAACTCGGCACAAAAATAATGACTCTTCATAATAATCTTACTATTAAATGTATCTCTCTAAAAGCCATTCAGTGTTTGTGTATCTGCCGTAGTACCCTGACATCATACAAAACAAAAAATGTTTTCTTATGCTCTGCATGTTCATTTAAGAGCACCGTATTTGTAGATAATCTTGTTGTATAACTTAATTTCGACAACTGTGTACATTAAAGCTTTTGGATGTAATGGATAGCATATTTCATTACATATACAGTGGTTTAATATATAGAAAGATGCTCTTTTGCAAATGCCAGAAGGGAAAGCAAATGAAGAGAAGTGGAGAGAGCAAAGAATTAGATTTGGAGGGAGGAATAGAGAATGATGAAGGCAGGGAGAGCTATGCCGAGAACCTGCCAGCCAGCACAGACACTGATATGAAGTGACTGCTCTGTCAGTTGCTGACTTGCTCTGACAGACATGCTGCCTGCATGTGGGCCAGCAAGTCGGGCCTCTGAGCTTCTTTGTTGTTTTCTGAGGTTATTTATTTATTTGTCCTTTCTTTTCATCATTTCTCATGTCCCCCATTTTCTCTCTCTGTTGCTCTGTGTTTCTCACTGCCCTTATCTCTATTGCACTATTTGGACGGGATTAGTTTTTCAAACGGCTTGAGTCAAATTATTAACAGAGGACATCTGTGATGTCATGTACTGATTCAGACGGGATTTGGATCTCTGTAGTTTTTTGGATTTCTGTCATTTTACCCAGAGAAAGTCTAAATCCATAATGAAGGTGCACCAGATAGTGAAGCTAGCTGCTAGTTTATTGATATTAACACGATATCTATACTGAATGACAGACCGATATAGGTTTTTTGGGAGCCGATAACGATACCGATATTAGGGCGTAAAAAAGACAGATACCGATATATCAGCCGATATTCTTTATGTGTAGGCTATATTATAATACAGTATAGTCAAAACTTTGGACACACTTCCCATTCGTGTGTCCAAACTTTTGACTGGTACTGTATATAGAATACAATATATACATAAACAGAATATATATATACATAAACATTTTTTTTGCAATGATAACTCAAATGTGGTGACCAAATACTTTTAATGATGTGACAAACATAGGCCTATGGAGGCAGGGTATTTAACAATTTAACAATAAACTTTATTATTCAAAGTGAGTCTGACATCAGTGCACTTAACAGTAAACTTCACTTCACTTATTATAAATAACTTAAATAACACAAATAGAACAAAATATATATATAACTTGAATTAAGAAATTAAACAAGTTAACTGTGTAGGGCAAGCAAGCTACTGCCAAACCAACAGGGGCAGGTTTATGCAAGAATCACAGCTTTTCCAAATGTAAACATCTAAAACGAATAAATAATAATAATGAATAATATTTTTTTTCCACACTCCGTGGTGGTATTTCTGGTAATCACAAACAATGCATAACAGTTCGTATTTAATCGTCTTTTTGCAGTTTAATCTTCACAGACCAAGTCTTGTATGTATATATATATTATCTATAATATGTACTGATCTGTTTTTTTTATTTGCATCAAAAAATAAACAAATTCCATGACATTTCTTGTTATACAGTAAATTCCGTTTTTATGTCTGGATTCTGCGATTCCGTTCATGTTTTCTGCATCGCGGAAATCATAGGGCCCTACTAATATACATATTATTTTAGTAGCATATACAGCAAACAAATATGATAAGCTCTGTTAGGTATAACTTTAAAACATAGAACACATATAGGCACCTCAATATTAAAGTATTTTCCTATTTCAGCCTTATATTTGAGATGATTTTCATTTACTGTCCTTAGTACTGATTACCACATCCTGACCCCCCCTCTTCAGTCCTTTTGTCACTTGTGAACATGGAACTATGGACAATAGAACACCTGAAAAGACTGGTTCTCAGCAGAATGACTGAATTATGTTCAATTGAATGAAAGTCATTGTGGCGTGACAGACAACTAACTTAAGCATGCAGGCTTTCTCCGCATACCGATTACAATATCTCACAGGCTAGCCCTGGATGAAAGCTCCAAAATGTAGTGTAGATAATGTCTCCATTCTATAGGTGACCTAGCTGCTTAATTGATTTTTTCATAGCTTTCCAAGTAGGGTTACTTCTTGTGTTCTCCTCTCTCTCTCGGCTCTCTCATCTTCTCTTCTCTCTCTCTCTCTCTCTCTCTCTCTCTCTCTCTCTCTCTCCCTCTCTCATTCTCTTCTGACCAGCTCATTTATCATCCACTCTGGCCCACACCTTACCTAGTCTCTATTTGGAGCAGAGCAGTTCATTATTTTAGCTAGTTTTACACCACGCTGGGCCATGAGCATGACAGCAAGCTAGTCCCAGATGGATGACTTGAGATGGATAAGTGCCGTAATTGTAATTCTATACTGCGCAGACAAATTGAAGGTTTAGAATATGTGTGAAATGTCAGAGGCCTAACAGTGTTCAGGTTACAGATTTGTGACCATTGAAGCCCATGCACAGGTTATTAGGTGTCACTGACTGAAACAATTGGTGTAAATTAAGTCTTCAAGGGATATTAGGGCCATATTGGTTATCACAAGGTTTTTGATTTATTGGTCTTAGTCAGTAATGGATACATTTATCAGCTGGGATCAGATATTTAATTTTGAATGCTGCTTTTCAATTATAATTTTTTTTTGGATCTTATTTTACTTTTCCCATCATCTACTGTACTATTTTCAACAAAAATTTAAGCGATATTTGTTGAGCATTTTCTTATAATGCAAGTCCCAAGACTTTTTAAACAAACATGTCTGCAGTCTGTACTGTGCTTTGTGAAATTCACTTAAGATTTAATTTGCCTCTAACAAAACAATTGTCTTTTCTTTTTTTATATAAATTTTTTCCACAATTTGTGAAAATTTGTAACATTTGTTTTTTAGTGTAGAATACATTTTTAATATCATAATTTATTCGTTTTAAACCAACGAAAACGATTTTTGGCCAGAATTTAATTTTTGATCATTGGATTCCTAAAGACTTCTGGAGGTTACCAAATGGTAAATTAGTTAAAATTAACAGCATGTTATTGTCAATTTTCAGTAGTTGAATATGTTGTTATGGTCATTGTGATATCTTTTGACAAAATTTTCTGTCAGCTTTAAAATATACTGACTCTGCGATTTAGCTTTCACTTGAGCTGATGAATGGAGCCAGTAATGTTGTTGTCTGGGGCAACATTACCTTTAAAAGCCATGCTTACACACCAAATCAGCCTCTCTCCACATGCCTTTGACAGCTAATCATTCACAATTCTGTTTGAAACATGGCTTTACATGTTAAAGCAGAGTCTCGGAACTACATATACACAGCACAGGCTGTCGTTTCTGCTGAATTTCTGAGATGCATTCACAATGAATAAAAATCATCCAGTCATTTGATCAAGTGTGAAGAGCAAATAATGGCTCATCTTTCAGTACATCACAGTTGGCAATTAAGCTTCCCGTTCAAACACTGATTACAAAAATCATCTCAACACAGTCTAAATGTACTGCAGGAGACTCAGTAAAGTGAATATTTCAAGCTTAAAGAGGCACTGCACATATTTTGAAGGCTAAAATATATTTTTTTTATGGCTCTCTCATTTTTAACATGATAAATGCAAACTTTAGTTCCTGTTATTTCTCAGTAGTCTGTTTATATCATGAGGAGATTCTTGTCCATTAATAGTGTGCAAAATCAACACTATCATACAGATGTTTTGTAGAGGACCAACAAAGTAAACAATATACACAGTAACCTTGAGAGTATTTGCACATGCAACACAGTTAAAAATGTGTGAATGCCATTTCATTATATAACAAAATGTCAAAACAAATGTGGCATTTATTTGTAAAGAAAGATAGCACAATCTCACTTCACTAGCGAAATACTTAAAAAGGAAAACTCTAACATCATTTGTTTGCAGATGCCACCTGGTTTGATATTTTGAGGCTAATTTAATATACTTGAAAAAAGTCCAAAACACTCCACCAAGAATAATATGCGAGATAAAAGTTTACTGAGAAGAACAAGGCAACAAGGCAAATGTTTCGGTCACTTATTGATAATTTTCAATGCCAAGCTAACAATGTTAGAACTAGAAGCCATCTTCTAACATTACCATTGTCCATTGTGAGTTCTAACATTGTTAGCTTGGCATTGAAAATGGTCAATATGTGACCGAAACGTTTGTTTTGTTGCCTTGTTCTTCTCAGTAAACTTTAAAGGTACAATATGTAATTTTTTTGCCGCTAGAGGGCACGTATTCAAAACAAACAAAGAAACAAAGGCGTAGTTAGATGACGCCGTGGCTGAGTGTGGAATCAGGGAGTTGGCGTCTGCATCCCCGACAGCCGACTCAATCCATGGACCTCGGCAGAAACATGTTCTTGATAGATACTTTAAAGATTTATTAACGTCGTAGTATGAAGCAGTGTGAGGCGGAAAGCCGGCAAAGCAAAACGATGACGCTGAACGAGTACAGGGCTCGAAAGCAGCGGAGCTTTTATTATGCCACAGTCGACCACTTCCGCTCCTTCCAGAAAGCAGCGGAAGTAAGCAGCGCTGTTTTATCATACTAGATACATTTGAATGTTCTGTTATAATGCTACTGTGTCGTCACCTGTCTAATAAATTGCAAAGCATATTAAAGCGTCTGTAATGTTTCCATGTTTTCTACAAAACAAAACCGGAAATCGAGGGTGTATGACGCCATTGGCAGGTGACACAATGACACTATAGACACGGTCCATGTCACTAGTTAAAATGGCTTATTTCTCTGGATTTAAACATTCGTCAAAACATTTGGGATAATGTAAGTACACAAGTCAGCAAAATATATAAAACTGTTCTAGTGGTTTTTGGTTATTTTAATAAAAAAATCTTACATATTGTGACTTTAATCTCGCATATGATTTTTGGTGGAATGTGCACACTTTTTTCAAGTATTTTACTTTTTGGGAAACCTTTTTAGTCTACACACCTCAGTTTGATTGTTTTGAAGGTGCTTTATGGCTGCTTTCAAGTCTAATTGAATGAAATTCCAACATTAAGTGTGCCTTACATATTCAAAAGTATCCATTTATGGCAAATGTATATTACGCATCAGAATGAAGAAATTACATTGTTATTGACTGTGCGGAGCTGTTTACAGAAGTTAACATAAACCCTGAACAAGATGTCTGTGTTGGGCTCTTGAGCTGGGCTGTTTGATTGCTAAACATATAATAGAAATAAAGATTTAAGTGGTGCAAAGATGACAGAAGCATTATCACAAGTGTGTGGTCAGCAGCTGTTTATATCGTACTTGTGTTGTGATTGGCAGGATTAGATAAATGTGCTCTGAACTTTCATTAAGAAGTTCATAGAGAGAAAACATCATCTAATTCTTCATCATCATGTTCAAATGATATAAACATGATCCATCCATTCTTGATGATCCATTCATGCTCTCAAAATAAATAAATAAAAAAATCCATAAAAATAGGGCACAATGTGCATTAAAATGAAAGAATTTTCCATATTGATGTTTACAGGTGTTTTAACTGTATTTTGAATTTTGCACCTCATTGCACTGGATAATGGATAATGTCCTGGCAGAAAATTACCAGTACTTTTTTTTACAGTGTTAAGTGTAGAAAATCAAAATGTAATGCATGCTTAAAAATACCGTCCAGTGTTTGCTTATATAGCAATGGTAGTGTTACGGGGCTGACGAGACGTGAGACGTGCGGATCCATGTGCAAACTTTATTGTGGAGAAGACAGAGACGTGGTCAAAACAGGCATGTCAGAGATACGACAGGTATATGGTGGCAAAACACAAGAATATCCTAGGCAGCGCGTCGACGATCTGCAGACATAATCAATGGGGCAAGGACAAGGTGTGAATCCATGTAACCAGGCTAATATCAAAACCGAGGAAAGGCCTCAGGGGGGGGGGGGCTAAGGCTAAGCTAAGGCAAAGAACCAGGTCTAGGCTAAGCAAAAGACTAGGGCGAAGTCTAAGGCAAATGACTAGGGCTAAGTCTAAGGCAAATGACTAGGGCTAAGGCTACGGCTTAGGGCTAGGGCTAGGGCTAGGGCTAATGACTAGGGCTAAGGCTAAGTCTAATGACTAGGGCTAAGGCTAAGGCAATGACTAGCGCAAGCTAGGCAAATCTGAAGCTAAAGGCAAATGGCTAAGGCTCAGGCTAATGCTAAAGCTAGCTAAGCTAAGGCTCAGGCTAAGGCAACAAACGATTTCTCGTAGAGTCCTATCGCTAGGGGAGTGATAATGCGTAACATACTCGGCAGAGGAAGGGATCATAGTGAGTGTTTTAGTGAGGGGAGTGATAAACGCTGGGTGCAATCAGTGTCACCAGGTTGGCAATTAGTGCTTTTCAATCATATGCAGGATGGGACCTTGTATGTCCGGTGTATGTCAACAGTTTTGTGTAGTGGCGAGAGTCAATGAAAGGTAAATTTCATGACCGGATTTTTGACAGGTGCACTGTGCCTCAAATCCAAAACTGTGCTATGAAAGACAAGTTCCAAGGTAAGATTTACTGAATTCAGGATCCATTCTACATGTTGACACACGGTCTCAGATTTTATTTTTTATTTTTTATTATACAAAAAATCATAATTGTCCATTATTCCTTGGAATTGTAATTGCAATTATGAATTATGATGATCACAATTACTTGAATGATGGTTAGACATCGTGTGAAGCAACGGCAGGCCATATTTTTAGATAAAAACCAACTCAAAAAACACATCGCAACTGTCATGCTTCGCACTGTGAGGAGCATGGAATGATGGAACAGGAGATTGAGGATTAACGTTCAAACACAGAGACTTAAATAAGACTCGAGGAACCAGGAAAGCACAACTAATCGGAAAGACAACATTCAATACCGGACGCAAACAAGCCGGAGAAACCACTTTAACTGCATAGGACATGAACGAGGAAGACAGAGAAACACCTGGGACACTAACAAAATAGGAAGCCGGAACCCGCAAGAACAAATGGATGGAGAAACGAGACGATGAACAAAACACAAGACACAGGACTTACATCACTCCTCCCTCCCGGAAGGCGCGTCCACGCGCCACACAACATCCAACGGGGAGGGAGGGTGGGCGCTCTGGAGGCCCCTCAGACAGACATGGTACGTGGGAGGCCCGCAAGCGGTACCCATTCCGGACCCATGGCGGATCGAGTCCGTTCCGGAACCCATGGCGGAGCAGGCAGACTAGGAAACCACGGCAGAGCAAGCAGACTAGGGCCATGACGGCGCAGCAGGCAGAGACCATGGCGGATCAGCCATTTGTGGCGCCATGGCGAGTCAAACAGTGTCAGAAGGCATGGCGAGACATGAGCTCGGGAGCCATCGGAGAACAGACAGTTCAGGAGGGCCTGGCGTAACATGGAGCTCATGGACCCTTCCTCGCACTCTCTTGGCTAAACGGGGCGGAGCCCCTCCTGTGTAAACCAGGGACTGGGACGGAGCCCTCTCTGGGCCTAAACTCGAGGGACTGTACCCGCTTGGCTAACCTGGACTGGAGCTCTCTCTTGCCTAAACTCGGGGACTGGAGCCCCCTGGGCTAAACTCGGGACTTGAGCCCTCTCTGTGCTACACTCTGGGATTGGAGCTCTCTCTGGGCTAAACTCAGGGACAGGAGCTCTCTTTGAACTGGATTCGGGGGCTGGAGCCGACACTGGAGCGAGCTCTGGGGCTAGGATGAGGGCGGAGAACAGTCTTTTTCTCCTCATCCTTTGATTAGAGGTGAATGGCGCGGCCGATGGGCTTGACTGAGGAACAGCCGGCGGACTTGACGGCGGGCTGGTTCTGGCTCGGGGCCGGACACTCCAGCATAGTCCTTTGGTGTCTGGGAGGTCCACGGGGCGATGGTAATTGGCCCAGTGCCAGAACAGAGAGTTGATGGGGTGGCTCATCTAATGCCGTCGCCACAGCAATCCCGCAGAACTCCCTGACACGACATGACGAGGGGAAGATGAGAAACCCCTGGAATCAATAAACATAATAGGAACAGGAAATGGGCAACAAAACACAAGACACAGGACTGACACAAACTCACTGAAAAACTCTCAACTGAAAAAATTGTATTGCTTTTCTATGGTATTAAGCCTCAAATATCAACTATACATTGGATTGTTTTTTTCTTTAAATAAAAAAGTAAAAATATCCATTGTATTATAATGTTATACTAAAATTAAAAACAATGGAAAAACCCTTAAGATAACCTGTAGAAAGAAAAGAAAACACATCTTAAGCACACAGAATAACACAAGTGGACCTAGAACGATTAATTGCTGCTTTGAACGATTACATAATTGTGGCATCCGTAATTGTTATCACAATTAGAAATTCGATTAATTGTGCAGCCCTAATTTTACTTCTGTAATGTGACATATTTCCTAGTGAAAGGCTATTTAGCAAGTAAAAATGTACAGCAGGACTTTTAGTGGTTGTGAATTGATTGTATTGTGAAAATTCAACGTTACATACCAGAATGGAGCCAGACCTGAACGTTAGTTTGCTAAAATAATGGTTAATAGCTAGTTTGATTAGCGTTATCCAGTAATATTTGCAGCCTCAGTGGCATTAGCAGAAAGGGAAAGTCTTTTCAGACTTCAAAACTTCAGACTGAAAAACCTATGACATTGAATTTAAGAAATTTGATACATTTTAATTTGTATTCCATGATCGTATATAAACCTTTTAATAATTACATTACTGTTAAAAATTTTGGGGTTGGTAAGATTTAATGTTTTAAAGTTTTTCAAATTTCAGAGGAAGAGCAAGTTATTGTCATTTAATATATTTATTTAATTAAAGATTATAAGGATAATGATCTTATTTGTAATAATTACAAAGATCTCTTCCTATGATTTAAAATCAAATAAATGTGAAATCCAAATAGCAACCTATTTTACTCCTGTAATGTTTTCGTAAAGTAAATATAGTAATATTTTCATTTAATTTGGACATTTTGTTAGTTTCTTGAATAACCAGAGAGAAAAATTATCAGTAGTTTCTCAGTAATTAACTAAAAGTACTGAATCCCCCCAATAGAACGTCCCTAATTAATACAATGGCTTTATTTTAGGCTAGCGGTCTATTTTGGAATACACAAGACAATTTAGTCAGGACGGAGGCAGCTGCCACCCTGGAGCGCATGACGAGGTGAAAAGGCGATGGAGAGAGAGAAGGGGTTTTCTATCTGCCGGCTCCTCCCGAATCCCTCCACATGCCTCTCCTGCCGCTGCCCTCACGTGTAGCGCAGGTCATTAATTCAGGGAGGAGGGGGCGCCCTACATACCTTTTCTCTCACTACATATATAGCATGCTCTAAATGTCCTCATTAGAGGTGTGATTTATAATGCCCCTACACTCCACCTTCTTTATGTTTGTGCTGCGGTAAGAGCGGCTCAGGCCCTGCATTGCATCTGTTTATGGAGTTTGCTAAAGCCAAAACCGCTCTGACCGAGTAAATCAAATGCAACACACAGTTCAGCTGAACACAGCAAGACCACTGAACATCTCCTAGAGAGGCTCTGGCCAGCCAGTAAGCGAGCAGACGGATTGCACACAGATGTTTGAAATATTTTAGACATATGGAGATGAAAACCAGCCACACATTGTAATGTAGCAAGGACAATCATGTTGTATGGGCACTCTGCAAACCGGGATGACCTGCCAGAAATGTTACGTACTGAAAACAATATGTTCTTCAGTTCCCATTACAGATACTAGTATGTTGATGTTTTTCAGAGTGGGAGAGGGTGGTAACCTTGAGTCTGATTGCCTGTGTGCGGCAGCCCCTATTTGGTGCTGTGAGTTGTGAGATGAGGTTCCATCTGTTTAAATTAGTTAAGCCAGACAGAGAGAGACAGACTGAGAAGTTGTTCCCATGTTTACTGTCTTTATCTGTATTTATTGCAAGTGTTATGCAATAGAGAACCATTTGAACATTTGTTGAAGTAACTATCCATAGTTCTTCTTAGATGATGTTACAGTATGTTCTTGTTTTAACTGTAGTAGCCTGCATTTCAATGGACAATGGTCATTTATTCCTGTGATGCAAAGCTGAATTTTTCAGCAGCCATTACTCCAGTCTTCAGAGTCACATGATCTTTCAGAAAAATGCTGATTTGCTGCTCAAGAAACATTTCTTATTATTATTTGTATTATTATTTCCAAACATCCTTAAAAGCCTGTACATTTACTTTTTTTTTAAGAGGATATTTCTTCAGTTAAATTAGTTTTAAAGCATTTGATCAATGCAGTAAGATAAAATAAACTTAATTCACCATATATTCTCTGAGTCTAAATTGTCTTACACAATTTTGCATAATAATTTCTCTTGTTTTAAGGATTTTTTTTCTAGAGAACAAGATAAAACTGATTAAGTAAATGTCTTTGTTGAGTATTTGACTGAATTTGTTGACATAGCAACCTATAATATGCTGCTTTTCATATCTCTCAAAACATATAATTATGATAGCAGTGGCAAAGCTAGAGTTTTATACATGGGGTGGCCAAGGCTAATTCAGGGGGTCCATAGACCATGACAGAAAATCAGTGTATAACTCCAACCTGGCATAAAAAAGCATGAATAAATCCTGCGATTGCTGATTACTACCCCACATTAGCTATACATTCCTACCATAACTTCAAATGTTAGTCTATTGGAACTTATTTCTCTTATTTCTATCATCTGATTAACCAGCAGTTGGAGCAAAATATCTAACATTAACTTTATGTGAATTTTTAAAATATTACAAACCTAAACCTAAACCTAAACGAAACCTAAAACTTCAGCTTACTTCAAACAGGGTTGCCAACTTTTGAGTTCAACCTGGTGTGAGAATTATTCAGGAATAATTAACAAGCTTGTGATTAAGTTTGATTAATTTTTCTAAACTAAACTATACAGGGAACCTTATTGTTTAGGTAAAAAGTAACAATTGATTTGTATACAAGTTCATATTAGACCATTTTAATTTCTAATTTGTTTTATTAATTATAATAACAGAGTAATTATGAGTAAAAATATAATGTATTTTTTGCTAAATTCTCCTCTTTAGTGTATATTTTCTTGCTATGGACACTGAATGGTTATGTGACAATGTTTTTAAGCTGCTGTCTTTCCATGGTTGAAACACTCATTGAGTGATTACTTGAGACACTACATTCAGTAAGTTGTATTTTCAACATGCCCTCAGATGTTCATTCATGTTTATTTCATGCTAATTATAATGCAGTCCTGCTTTGCTTGAACTGAGGCAAAGCGGGAGCGCACATGAACCGTCACGCCACTAAAGAGCTCCAAAACTTTATTTATCATTTGAAATTCTTAATAAAATTAACAGAATTTGAATGCCGAGACTTTGTTTCGTATTATCAAAAGTAACCTGCTCTGTCTTGTCTGTCAGCGCGTTTTCTATGTCCTCTTTGCTCTGCGATGTTTTTCACTCCGTAAGAAAATTAACGTGTGATGTGAGATCGCGTACATAAAAGCTAGCAGAGGCTGAAAGCTACACCGAACCGAATAAATTCTTCTTTCAGTAAGATTAAACAAAGAAAATGAAATAGTAACATATTAAATTTTGGGGTGGCACACGGGGTGGCCGATTAGATGTCAGGGGTGTCCAGTGCCACTCTGGACACCCCTCTGGCTTCGCCACTGTATGATAGTTGAACAATGACTTCTCGTCTGTGTCTAAAAAGTGTTGCTGTAATCTGAGTTTTAAGTGTTCTGAGTGATGATATAGCACATTTCAAATAGCTAAACTGCTCCGCTGTCAGCAATTAGCATGGAACCCAGTGCACACTGTGAGTGCTAGCACATTCAGATAGCCTTTTACCTGCACTAAGAGGGGAAGAAGAACTGATTAGCTTTTTAATTGTCTGATTTAGATCAAACGTGAGCTGACTACCATGCAGTGTAGTGCAAATTCCGAGTAAGGATATGAGAAGCTAGCTCATTACTTTTCACACAGGATTACCTTTCATTGAAATAAGCATTTCTGCTCAGTAAAAAAGACAAATATGCTTAAGGTATTAACAATCCACTATGAAAGAATAATGAGAATAATAATCTTTTGACTGCTTTGAATTTATATAAGCCCTTGTTTGATATTCTGTCTGATTACATAAAGCCCCAGTTGAAACATATTTGAAGGTAGTATGTTGGTTTGTAATGTAACCTGCTGAGGAAGAGAGTACTGACAAGAGATATCTGTTTTGGTGGAGCTGTGATTGTCCCAAGGTGCCTGTATGGGAGGGTGGCCAAAACAAGCAATGATGTAGGAAGACATTTTGTGCCACCAAGACAAATTTTGTAAGCAAGACAAAATTCAATGCAGTTTTGTGCACAAATGTAAAACCTAGTGTGAGTAGGACTGCTTTTCATCATCTGGGACTGTGTATCTTGTTAAATTAGAAGGAAGAATGTGTCATCTGACTACCCTTACCTCAACTACCTTCAGTAAATCTCTAAGATGATAAGAAAAATGGTGTGCAAGAATAGGCCCGAACAGTATCTGAAGCTGGTAAATACTTGACTTGTTATTGCGTCACAATGTGGCACTTGAAATGTGGGGATTGAAGATAAAATGGCATGGTTAAAGAACTGTAAGTGTAATGGATATGACGATGTTGTGCAATTTGTCCTATAGAGTATGATTGACAACATAACTGTGGCAGTTTATTAACATTATTTGTGATCTAAGTCATTTTAAATTATATTGATTGAAGTTTTGTATTTGATAATAAAAATTTAATTTTGAAGTGTAAGCAATGTGCATTAATGTGTAAACCTGTTTTCTAATTTTATCTTAATATTCAAAACTCTTTAACTGTTCATAACTGTATTATTATGCTGGTTTTGGGTTTACCTGGCTCTAATTGGACATGACATCAAAATTAAAATATACAAAATGTGGCTAAATTAGTCAACCTCATTGCTTAACTTGTCTAGTCGACCACTGAGAGCTTTCATTACTGTAGACAAATATCAGTGAATTTTTGTGATTTAGTATGCATTTAGTATGATTTAGTAGTGAAGCTACACTGAGTGACGTCCCAGAAACCATCTCTCTCACTGGTTTGCCCAGAGCCTCAAAGCTTCCTGACTACCCTCCAGTCCTTTGAAGACTGATTGGTAGAGATGGGGCTTTTGTCCAGCTCTTCTGGCTGACAGCAGACATGCACAGCAGGAGCCACACCACCAGCAGTCACTAATGAGGCTATTAATGGCCTGTCACATCCATAAACGAGCCATTACTGATACCCAATCACTGACTTTATATATAACCACCATAGATTCACTTCTGATAGTTTGGTTAATTATTCACCCAATAGTCTGATCATTAACTATACTGTACAATTCTCAGACAAGCCCGTTCCCATGCTTTTCCTGAGACCCACCTCTATCTCCAATACTTTCAAGAATCAAGAAATCCCAAATGGAGTTTATTTCCTTTATATGTATTGATTCTGTATTCACCTTTCCCCTTGCAAAATATTGCCTTCCTTTTAAAAGAACAGTTTGATTTTATAAAGACACACTTTATTAAACTAATAAAAATGGCATTTTGTCACTCCCCTGGACTTTTTTGTGTTGTGTTTTCCCTCCCCAGGTGTGCTGTGTTCCCTTTAATTAATCATTCCTTGCACCTGTGTTTTCCCAATCACCCAGTGTTTAAAAGCCCCAGTCCTTTCAGTTAGTGTTTGTCGGTCCTCAAACGTCATTCCTTGTGTTCCAGTGTCTCCTACGTTCCCCGTGTGAACATTAAAGACTGTGAATTGAAGTTATCTCCGTGTTTCCTCGCTCCTTGCCTCCCGAGAAGTGTGACACATTTATATTGTCATTTTGTTAAATCCAAAAGAAATGGTTATTACATATTATATGGATCTTTTTCTTAAATGATAGATAGATCTGATATTTTCTGCTGACTCCCTAGTAATCCCTTGGGGGTCCCTGTTTCCCATCCAAGCAGATGTTTGCCTTAATGCTGTAACGTCACTAATGTAATACAGTGTTTCCAAAACCCCTTAAATTCTACCTTCCTTTTCTCTTCTGGTTTCTTTGTACCTCTCCTCTCTCTCTAACTTTGTTTGACTATTACTGTGCCATATTCAAGTTTTCGCCTAATGAAGATAAACTAGGTAATTACGGTTTTGACAGAGTGGAAGTAAGTAGTGTTATATTTATCCATTTTGACAGTATGGGGTCAGATGTGTAAGGGCACTCTGAATCTATAGGATAGAATTTCCCGGGTAGTTCCTCTTCGCAACAGCTGCTATCTGGGACAGTCTTCTGTGGGACAGGTCCTCAGGTGATGTGCTGCAGATGTGGCTAGATAGAGCAATCTAATTTCTTCTTGTTCGAAGTATATAGCACAAGCATCTGCAAGCTTTCTTCTTAGAAATAACACTGTGAGTGACAGGCTTTCTTTGTAGATCATTACCAGTAAAAGTAAAGTAAAACATAGTTATATAAATAACCTTTTTTGAAATTCATTTCATTTATTGAAGCTAAATAGTTATGTATGATTAAAGGTGAAGAATGTGATTTCTCCACCACTAGTGGCACCAAAAGGAACTGCATTCTTTTTATTTCAGAAAACATAATTGGTTCATCCAAAGGTGTGAATTTGATATGGGATAAATTGTTTGTCCAAAAATGTTTTGTTTGCAATTCTGTTTTGTGCAACTAGTTGCACAAATATTAAACAGTGTATGCTTGAGTGAGAAACTACAATTAACTAAATTAGTGTGATATTGCAGGTATATAGCTTTTGATACTCGGCAAATAATGGAGGACTCTTGGGAATGATGATCAATACTTTCTGTGGCTCTCTTTGGGGCATATGCACCTAGGGATCTTGTTATTCATTACTTAGAAGTGAGTAAAATACTACTGAGAAGTAAATAAGACCCTTTCCATTAATGATGCTGCCCATTACAGTATCATATGTGAGTAAATCTTTAATGAGCATTATTGTTGGATGACAAGTGCATCGAGTGACACTAAAGTCGTCCTACTTTTCCATTAATTTATAGTTTATTTTGTAATTTGACCTCATTCAAGATAATTTTGCATCTGCAAACAGCGACCCCTGAAATAGCATTGCAGTAAAAAGAGTAAAGTTGCATAATCTGTCTTAGTCATGTTTGCTCTCTGTGAAATCACCTTTGATGTTCAAACCTTGAACATCAGGACAAGCACTTTACGGCTCTTTCTTTGAAGAGGGAGGTGCTTTGCCATAATGCGTCCTTGCCTTTCAGCTAAATTTTTATGCTGTTTTATTGTAAAACTCACGCATTTAAGGCATGTTTATCTCTGGGGTTTGGGCATTTAACATCATGCTAGAGGCTTTTTGTTTTATGACATGCACCATGTTGTCTTTGTCGATATAACAAACAAGGGGGTGAAGAACCTGGTTATGTAATATGTTATATGTAGTTTTTGGAAATGGTCATTGTTGTTTTTTTGTCTTTGTACATTTTGTAATAAAGGTGATTAAGGTGATGGTGCAAATGTGCTCTGGGCTGGTGCAGTAGTGCATAGAAACCTTATTATTCATTAGATATGTCTAAACTGCTTTTTCTATTTATGCTTGATTAAATATATACTGTTTCTGTTTGAATAAATGCTGTTCTTTTTAATTTTTTATTCATCAAATAATCCTGAAAAAACAATCACCACAAAAATATTAAGCAGTTTAGCTTTGCCATCACAGGAATAAATTAAAGTCTATTAAATAGAAAACAGTTTTTATTTAGCCTTTGACTGAAATATGTATTTATATATTTATTTATTAATCCTTATATAATAATCTCAAACTCAAACGGCTCAAAATCATGAAAGTTGGCTTTGGTCAAAAGGTGTGTGAGGCTTGATTGTTACAAGTTATTCATTTTTATGCCATTTTTATACAAGTCACCACATGTGCATTTTCAATCTCAGTGAATGACTCTCTTTAATGGGGTCTCTCGCAGAGGTGCTTTGGGCTCTCTGGTGCAGCTGCATGCTGAGACTTTCACATTCATTACTTAGAAATGCCTAAAATACTTCTGTATCTCAGACCTTCTTGTGTTAATATAAATGTTTAAGAAGAATTACAGTTATTTGCATCCAATGGCACTTAAGATGTAATGTAAAAGCAATATTCTTTTTTTAAGAGATTGAGTTTGTGCCTTATCATTAGTATATTCTTTATTTCATGCATTTTTTTTTAAATCCTCTGCACATGTACTGATGTGTTTTCTGTGTGCGATTAGCCGTGTTCATCTGAGCGTGATGTCGTCACTGTTCTCCTCTGGTCCCTGTGGTTACGTCACATCGCCATAGTAACTTCCTGCCTCCCCCCGCATGTGTGTGTGCAGTGTGCATTCTGGCTCGCTGCACAGGTAATGCCATTTCTGTGCAGCATGTCAGAGAGAAACATACTATTTCCATTGAAGCTGGGACAATGAACCTAAGCTCTGCTCATTCTAATGGAGCCTACATGGTTAATTACTTAGCCAATTAGTTGCGTTTTTAGCCCTGGAGAGTGAGAAATAAAGACTCACTAAACATTTGGGCCACTTTACTGTGCAAAAACAGCTCACTAACCACCCATAGTCCAGTTTAACCAGGTTCTAAATTGGGTTGTACCATACTTGACATTTAACCAAAATTAGAATCAAATGATATACAAATTATGGAGAAGAGCATTTATACAGATATACACAAATGTGTAAGCACACTTTTACCAATCATTGAGCATCACACATTTCAACATTTAGATTAATTTTTGGTACCATTTTATTGCTGATTTGAAATACTGAAACAATCTGTTTTTCACCATTCAGTTATAGGCAATCTACTTCTACCTGTAGACGATGGCCACCATTTAAAGACCATGTATTTAGCAAGATTTACTCATATTACTAGTAATAGGAAAAAGTGTGCAATACATCAGAATAAGTTCCACCTTCTAAAAAAAAAAAAAGAGGCAGTCGCCAACTGGTCATTGCATCGCTGCAGCTGCTGTTAGAAACTCCAGTTCCCATAGAAACAGTCAGTGTCCTGAGCCACACGCTTGGGACTGCACATGTGCATTCGCTGAACCAACTTGAAATATGCTTTTTTAAGTGCTATTTGAGCTTAAGAAATAACATTTATGGGATAGTTCATGCCAAATGTTGTAGCTGATTTGAAATACATTATTTACATGTGAATTTGGTAAGTTTTTGATATTTCAGTATTTCCTTATTCAAATAGATAGGATTTATTCTTGCATGCCTGAAACAGCTGCCCAGACACATTGCAATTATGGCCGCTGAGTGAAATGACTTTCCTCGAAAGGGACTTTGACTGACTAGCCTCAAAAGGACTTTAGCCCTAGTCTGCTGCATCCTCCGCAAACTAACACTCAGAACTGGCCTGCAAAATCAAGAATTTCAGTGTGCAAATTGCATTCAGCATATATTTTGTGTGCACATTTGTGCTGCTATCTAATTTATATAATTCCTAGTAACAGAGACAGCGTGTTCAAATAAGAGGCGCAGTGAATTCCCCTCTGAAAGATGGAGGGAACATATACCAATGAAGCATCTGTGTGGCTCAGTTTTGTGCTTCACTTGCTCACCTCTCATGTCCTGGACAGATCGCTGCTGTCTCTTTACTATGAGGAAGACGCTAAGGTGTCACATTTTCCAAAAATGTCACAACCGTCTTCACTTCACTACATGATTCTTTTGGCATCTCAGGGGATGATGAATGTTTAAACAGTTTCCAATAGAAATGTCAGTGCTTGGATCAGTTTTTCCTTTTTTTGTCTTTTTGTTGATGAAGACAAACTCAAGTTTCCTATCAGTGCCGAATAGGGCTGTCGCGGTGAGGGAATTTCCCTTGCGGTAATTCTGAGTGGCTCAATAGCGCGGTATGCGGTATTACGCCCTACGTTAACAGACTGTATATACAGTGGGTACGGAAAGTATTCAGACCCCCTTAAATTTTTCACTCTTTGTTATATTGCAGCCATTTGCGAAAAATCATTTAAGTTAATTTTTTTTCCTCATTAAGTACACACAGCACCCCATATTGACAGAAAAAAACACAGAATTGTTGAATTTTTGCAGATTTATTAAAAAGAAAAAACTGAAACACACATGGTCCTAAGTATTCAGACCCTTGCTGTGACACTCATATATTTAACTAAGGTGCTGACCATTTCTTCTGATCATCCTTGAGATACACCTTCATTTGAGTCCAGCTGTGATTGATTATACAGATTGGACTTGATTAGTAAAGCCACACACCTGTCTATATAAGATTTTACAGCTCACAGTGCATGTCAGAGCAATGAGAATCATGAGGTCAAAGGAACTGCCTGAGAGCTCAGAGACAGAATTGTGGCAAACCACAGATCTGGCCAAGGTTACAAAAAAAATTCTGATGCACTTAAGGTTCCTAAGAGCACTGTGGCCTCCATAATCCTTAAATGGAAAGCGTTTGGGACGACCAGAACCCTTCCTAGAGCTGGGCGTCCGGCCAACCTGAGCTATCGGGGGAGAGAGCCTTGGTGAGAGAGGTAAAGAAGAACCCAAAAGATCACTGTGGCTGAGCTCCAGAAATGCAGTCGGGAGATGAGAGAAAGTTGTAGAAACTCAACCATCACTGCAGCCCTCCACCAATCGGGGCTTTATGGCAGAGTGGCCCGACGGGAGCCTCTCCTCAGTGCAAGACACATGAAAACCCGCATGGAGTTTGCATAAAAAAACCCCTGAAGGACTCCAAACTGGTGAGAAATAAGATTGAAGCCTGGTGGTGGCAGCATCATGCTGTGGGGTGTTTTCCAGCTGCAGGGACAGGACTACTGGTTGCAATCGAGGGAAAGATGAATGCGGCAAAGTACAGGGATATCCTGGACGAAAACTTTCTCCAGAGTGCTCAGGACCTCAGACTTTGGAGGTTTACCTTCCAACAAGACAATGACCTAAGCACACAGCTAAAATAACGAAAGGAGTGGCTTCACAACAACTCTGTGATTGTTCTTGAATGGCCCAGCCAGAGCCTGACTTAAACCCAATTGAGCATCTATGGAGAGACCTAAAAATGGCCGTCCACCAACGTTTACCATCCAACCTGACAGAACTGGAGAGATCTGCAAGGAGGAATGGCAGAGGATCCCCAATCCAGGTGTGAAAAACTTGTTGCAAAAGACTCATGGCTGTATTAGATCAAAAAAGTGCTTCTACTAAATACTGAGCAAAGAGTCTGAATACTTAGGACCATGTGATATTTCAGTTTTTCTTTTTAATTAAATCTGCAAAAATGTCAACAATTATGTGTTTTTCTGTCAATATGGGGTGATGTGTGTACATGAATGAGGAAAAAAAAATAACTTAAATGATTTAGCAAATGGCTGCAAATATAATAAAGAGTGAAAAATTTAAGGGGGTCTGTATATTTTCCGTACACACTGTATATATATATATATATATGATATAATATATATAACCACACACACATATACATATACATATATATATATATAATTTGTGTGTATGTGTTACGATATAACTAACGAGGTCATATTCAGAAGACAATGAAACCGAAACCAAATAGCGTTGAAACAGGAAGTGAAGTAAACTGAAGAGAATGACAAAATAACGGTCCACATAACAGAACATAAACCTGACATTAAGATCGTTAGTCTATCGTTAGCCTAGTTGTAATCTGATCTTCTAATCTGACTGGACAAGAGACTTTCTATTGATATTTCCATCTGCGAGTGTTCTAGACGGGCTGTCAGTCAGTGCGGTTACAGTGTTGCGCCACAAGGTGTTGGAAAGGGACTGTCATTCAATTACACGTTCAAAAACGCTGATTCATTCAGTCAGTCAAAGAGACATAATGAAACACACTGTTGAAATCATTTTAACTTTGAGCGCCACTTTAGAAGGCTCAGCTGACCAGCTATGCGTCGATGCTAAGACAGAGATTTCACTTTCCTTGGACGACAACCTATTTTCACAAATATATATGACTCGGCCTGGAGGACAGACGCAAGTAATCGCACACGCGATCAGTCGATCTCTCTCTCATTCACTGTCTGTTTAGGCTTGTTAAGTGCAAATCTATGGAGCCTGTGTAAAACGAGAAGAGCATAACCTTACGAAAAAATAAAACACGTAAAAATCGCGATTGCTGCGGTTCTTGCATTCCTCTGCGGTTTGTTCGTCAATAGCGCGGTATTGCGGTTATCGCGACAGCCCTAGTGCCGAAGAAGAACAGGGTGTTCTGAAGCTCTCCTTACAACTATATCACAGTTCTGTATCGCTATTCACATCACATCACAATGTCAAAATGTGTCAAGTCATAATGCGCCTTGCAGCCCTGAAGCCCTATCGTGAGTGCTGTTGTTTTTTGTTTTTTTTTATAAATATAGAGGTTTTATTTATAGTGACTTGAGCGGTAAGTGGGGTCCGGGCTTTCTGAAAAGAGTAGCGCAGGAAGACGGTTGAGTGGAGTGGAGTAAGGGCAGAGGCGCTTTAGGACAGAGCGACCCAGATGACAGTGCTGCCAGAATAATCACCCCCTCCCAGCCCAGACAAGCCAGGACAGAGGCGCTGCCGCAGGAGCGTTCGCCGCGTGATGTCACTTTTATTACGCCTCGGCTTCACTCCGCACCACAGACGGCCCTCATGAATATTCGCCAGCAGACTTCCGGGGCTCTGCTGCTCACAGAAACACAAATGAGAAGTGGAGCCTGTGAGAGTTTAACAGTATGTAACACATTCCGGCTCACTATGTCCCTGTGAATGCAGTGTGAACAGGAGATATCACACAGTAATACTGGGCTGGACCGGTCAAACCCACCCAAAACAACACTGTGATGAGCCTAACTTATATCCGTGACTGTGAAACTCAGCTGTGTTGAGAATTTTAGTTTGTATTATAACTCTGGATAATAATAGATTAGGAACAAGTACAAGACAAGAACGAGTGTCACTCACATCTACACACATCAAGTGTCTGTCGGAGGTTTGTGGATAAAAGCGACTACTTAATAAATGTGAATGACTGTCACACTCACAGAATAAGTATGGAAGAGGGGTGAGCGACTAAAATACTCTCTCTGTCTTTTCCATGTGAATATGTTTGTTATGAATTTGTGCTGTCCAAATTACATTCCGTTACAAAACTTATCATGCATTCTTTTTATACTGTAGTTTTTTGCTGTAATTAACAAGGCTTGGTTACGCAGCCAGCATGGGTATTACTCAGCATTTGCAATATGCTTAGACTCAATAAATACATTAAATTGACCAAAAGCGACAGTAAAGATTTTACATTGCTGCAAAAAAGTTATCTTTCGAGGTGCTTCTATTCCACAAAAAACCCTGGGACAAATTTTATGTGTATCTCTATATATTATATAATATATATATATATATATAATAGATATCTATATATATACTGTATATATATATATATATATATAGATATATCCAGTATGTATGTATATATCTATAAAAAAATAAGCAGCACAACAAGGCTGCTGAAAATTTGGCCATCACTAGAATAAATTCATTTTTAAATATATTATATAATTTTATAATTATAATTAAATAATATATTATATTTAAATAGAAAACAGTTTATTTTAAATTGTAATAATATTTAACAATACTGTATGTACTATTTATTTTATATAATAAATGCATGAGAATAAGAGTCGTCTTTCAAAAATTTTTTAATAAATCTTACCAATCCAAAACGGAAGTGTTAATTATATTGGCAGATTAGAGGCAAAAAAGTGCCAACTTAATAGAAAGTGAATATTTTTTAGATAATACTTTACACATAGACTGTCATATAATTATTTTAATTTGTGTATATATTTATGTTTTGAAAGTGGGCCCCTTGTAAGGGGATTGTAATATTTGTGTCAAATATGAGAATTCGTCATATCTTTTGCAACCAAATTAAGTCTGCTGTAGGTAAATCTTGCCATGATTAATGGAAATGATTTTTCCATGTGTTTTACAGGTTATGGCATCTCCAGTCTTTCAGCTGAAGATAGTGAGAGGTGGGAGAGTCGCAGGCTGCTGCAGGACTTTGACATTGACAGCAACTATACTGATGAGGTGCAGGTTGGGCCCAATGCTGAAAAGAATTGCACACCGCCCGGTAAGAGGTTTAGCACAACATACACATAAAACCTCACACAACCTACCAGCTCTTTTGGTTCAATAACACAGATGAAACAGGAAAATGATTGTTGTTTGTAAGGAACTTAGCATGACAGATGACTAATGTCACAATGGAAACAACACCTCAATATGATTAAGCAAGAAGTCATGCCAAGTTTCACTTCTGAAAATCTGTTTTTGAGGGTAGAATTTCCATATTGGGATGTGTATCGGAGTGTGAACTAGGTTCTATGAACTTTAATATCAAGTGATGTTTTCTAAAATGAAATAGTCTCATATCTTGTATTTGTTCTCCTCTGGTTTGTGAGTCCACAGAGGTGTTAGTCCTGTATCAGGACTCTCCTGTCATCAGTAAGTCAGACACTAACTCTTTTGTTGCATATGAGGGAATCTCGCTGGCACAGACTTTGCTATTGTTTCTCTTGGGGATCGCTGGCTAGAGAACATAATGTGTATTTCAAACCATAGAGACCCATGAGCAGTGACCAGTTCAAAGGTTAACAGTGGATTTCTGGCCAAGGTGAAGACCAGACACGTCACCTAATGAAGACATTAAGGCTTTTAAAAATATTGGTGTTCTAAGAAAAGTCAGCAGAACACAACTCTATCAGCTGCTATGACCGAGTTTGATTTTAAATTTGGTTAATGTCTGTACAAGATCTCATGGTAAACACATTCACACCCAATTTTAATTTCTGACAGAATTAGTATAAAAAATTTGACATTTCCAATCTGTTCCTCATTATTTTTCCTCATTGTTATTCATTGTTTATTTGCACAGTTGGTGTAGATCCTCTGTGTAATTTGATGCACTAGGCTACATCGTTCTCCACACACTTGGATATTGTGAAGAGGCCAATTAGAACAGTTCTGAGGGAGAGGCGAGGGTGAACAAAGATACTGTGCGGGTCTATTGATTGACCATCTCCCTCTTTCAAAGCTCTCCTCTTTCCCCCTCTTGCAATGTGTTTACAGTAGATGGGATCTACTACAGCACACTGTTAGTATCTAATTCCACTCCACTGCTCAGTTTATTTGTTGCTCAGGAACTTCATACATGGAACTTTAATATAGTGGCACCAAAAAGTATTTGGACAATGTTGAAAAAAATAATGCAGTATTTTAATACAGTAATGTTATGAACAGGGCCGTCCTTAGGGGGGTGCAACTGGTGCGTCAGCTAAGGACGGCCCTGGTTTTGAAATATTGTTTCAATTTAAATTTGTAATAAATATTTTCTATTTTAATATATCTATAAATATAATTTATTCCTGTGTTGGCAAAGCTAAATTTTTCAGCAGTCATTACTCAATTCTTCAAAGTCGCATGATCCTTCAGAAATCATTCTAATATGCTGATTTGGTGCTCAAGAAACATTTATTATTATTATCAATGTTGAAAACAGCAGCGCTGCTTGATATTTTTTGTGTAATACTTTTTTTTCCAGAACTTGTAGATGAATAGTAAGTTTAAAAGAACAATTTACTTGAAATAGGCATCTTTTTATCAATTTAATATGATAAATATAATACTTTCTTAAAGTCTTTGTTGAATAAAAGTATTCATTTCTTTAAAAAACATATTGCTGACCTCAAACTTTTGAACATTAATGTATATTCAAAATTGAGACAAAATTTTTTTTTAAAAATAGGCAAAAATGGCAAAAAAATTAAAAATTAAAAAGTTAATTGTGGAAATTACTTTATTGTTATTTGTTTGGAGAAGTTACTTAGTTTGATATTTGGTTTCCAATGCAGTGAAATAATGCATATATTTTTAAATGATGCTTGAGCGTCCAAATACTTTGGGGCGACTGTATGTCATAAATACTGTTATTTTATATGTGTTGGCATGACTTTTATGTTTTATATGTGGTTAAAGTAAAAAAGTGTTTTAGGCTTGAGGGGAACACTTAATCTGCAGTGAATACAGAGGTATGTCAAGTCTTATGCATGGTGATATAAACCAAAACTTATGATTTGACATCTCTCCAGAAATAAAACAGAGCAGGAGGTCATTTTCCATGGTGAGACATTGTATTTGCAGTGAGCTCAGTGTGTAACGACCCGGCTCTGCTGTTAGTAGGTGTAAAGGGAGCAGCTTTGCGTCCGTAACACAGCGTGGCCTGCCTGCTTTTGTTTGTGTTTTTTTTTTTTTTCGTGGGCGGATTTGCGTGAATGTTTCCAAGTGGGGTCCTGGTGTTTTAGGAGGCTGTGTTTCTTGCCAAGCATCTCCTTGATCTCGCCGTTAAAGAGTGAGCTGTGCTCTTAAGCTCTCGCTCGTGTCCAGATGCCCGCTCCCCCACCCGTCTCCAACACCAGCCTGGCACCTTGGCACAGGTTGAGGGTTTCCTTACTCTACTGTTTAAAACTATTCTTCCTTTAATACAGCTATAGAAGTCTACACATTACACTAGAGAATAAGTCTTGCTCATATTCTGATATTCAAACCTGGTTTTTACTACATGTACACAAATTGGGAATAACAACATTGTTTACAGTAAATGCATGAATGAATGCCCTAAATGATCATTACAGACTGCAAGAGTCATTCCTGAATTTACGATAATTGACAAAGTGATAACCAAAACCAAGGTTCCCCTTCAGGAACTCGAGCTGTGTCGAAACGCTATTTCGACGCAGCGTCTCGTTCCCTTCGGGGGACCATGGTTACAACAGACGTTTTAGTCTCATGTTTTAATTATTATATTATAATCATGTTTTCAATTATTAAGAGCACAAGTGTTATCAATATTAATCATTCTAATAAATGTTATTGTGCCAAATCAGCATATTAGAATGATTTCTGAAAGATCATTGGAAACTGTAAAACTACAAATTCAGCTTTGCTGTAACAAGAAATATAGTGTAATATAGTTTTAATCTGAAAGCACTGTATTTTATTAAATTGTATTTTCTTTGTTTTGACTGTATTTTTCTTCAAATAAATAGTAATATTTTCATAAATGTTTTAATCATTATAATATTAATAATATTTAATAAATTATAATAATTTTATTCCTGACAATGTATGCTGTCTCTTTCTCTCCTTTTATTGGGCTTTGCAGGCAGAAACTCCCTCTCTCAGCATTCTTTCATACTTAGTGTATGTGTAGTAATTTAATTGTTCATGTGTTCTCCCGTGAATCTTTAGGAGTTCTGCCTGTGCACAGATCCTCCTCGGCACTTCCTGAATATTCACAAATATTCACGTTAGCTTGATTACTGGACCTAATGAGCTGTTAATTATCTCTTCATCCAGCAACTCCTATTGTCTGTCACACGACATTTAATGTTGCTCAAGCAATAACAGTGACTGACTGGAAGCCATGATTATGGATTATAACCTTTGAACCAATATCAAAAAATAACTTGGTGTTAATTTTCAGGGACTTTTTTTCCAATTTCATTGATTCAGATTAAATACTTCAATACAGTCATTTAATAAAAATCAATTGTTGATCTAAACCATTACGGCTAACCTATAAAATCAAATCACTATTAATGAAAGTGATTGCATTTGCCATGTCCTGTTGTGACAGAGCTGCTCTGCCATCATCGTCATTCATCTTATTATATTCACTTCCTCTAACTGAAGTGTTCTCCTGTTTTTGTATTTCTGTGTACGCAGTAGGACATTTGGCTAGCAGATGAGTCATGTGACCTGACCTTTGAGAGCTGTGCGAACATTAGACTTACGGCAGAGAGAGTGTGTAGGACTGCTCAGCTGAAATGTGACTACACATGGAGGCTCATGATTAAAATGCCTGCTCTTATCTTTTTTTTCACCCGTCTATTTTCTCTTTGTGGTTGCCATGCTGATGTCCGGAGGACCACAGTATGGTTTTTATCTTTTTAGTGCTTAGCCAAACATTTTCTATCTACATTTCTGTTGTTTAGTCACATGAAAGTTCTATGATTCATCTAAACTACTTAGTGTTATTATAGCCATAGTTCACCCAAGGGTTATTAACTAAAATGTAAACTTTTCATTGCTTGAAATTAAATAAAAATGAACAGAAATAAAACTAAATAAAATATTAAAATAAACGTATTTTATTTCAGCTAGTTGCCAAGGTATCATTTCTCATTTTAGTCTAGTTTCAATTGAAGTACCAAAATAATTAAACTATACATACTAAAATAATAAATAAAAACTGAAGGAAAAACATGATTTTTACCCCAAAAATGAAAATTCTGTCATTAATTTACTCACCCTCATGTCATTCCAACCTGTATGGCTTAATTAGTATCTTTCAGTCAGGACCACTCTGTTTGATTGTAGAGGTCCTGAACATTATTTTGGTGGCAGGCTTTGCTCTGAAGGGTTCAGATTCTGAGCTGCCCACAAGCAAACCTCACTGAGGTTTGAAACCCCCAACTTCTAAGATCATATCAGGGGCGAGTAACTCTTCTCTGTCCAATGCTTAACGTTTGAGGGTGCTCTCTTGTCTCAGCACAGCGAAGATAGCATATTTAAATTATAATCGGGAATGCTGTTCTCGGGTAATGTTGCCCCCCCCACCAATAAAATAGAGTATAACGGTTAGCTTACTTGAAGATAGGCGATCATTGTCTCCTTAACTGCAGGCAATTGCCAATCATCAAAAGCCTGAGCAACAAGTATGTTTCCAATAATACACAAAAAGCTTTAATCAACAGCACGTTTCCTAAACACAGCTTAGACAAACAACGAGAACGTTCCAATGATAAACACAATTTGCTAAACAGTATATGCTCCGACAAGCACGTTGCCAATAACCTGTTAACTTTTAAGTATGAGCATAAAAGGAAAACTTAGCTTAGCTTATGAAGACACATTCAGATGAATGGAGAGTGAAGTACATTCAGATGTGATGAAGATGCTTGATTTTACTGATGTCACACTTCTTCATGTAGGGAGGGCTGATCTCGACTGAATTGTTCTGAAGTCACTTCCAACCAGGCCGCTTATACTGGTCGATGCAGTGAATTGTGAGTTCAAGATCACTAAACTGAATCTGAAGGGAAATTCGGCAGGGAACAAATCCCTTCATCCATTTGAAAACTGTTCTGTGTGAGTGTTTGTGATGAACTAATATAGTGACTGAAAGCTGACTTAATGCGTCTGTCCGACAGAACTCAAAGCTGACTTAACATTTGTCTGTGTGACAGGAAACATTCAAAATAAAATTTAGTTTCTCAATATATCTCCTCCTCTCAGGTTCACATAGGGTGATGAAACAATCCTTTGACATGGTTAAAACTAATGAATGTTTCCTGACACCGATTACGTTTCCCTCCAGTGGGCGTAGTTCTCTAAAAACATGGTTCTGGGTTTTTTAGCTTGTTTACTGTACACCTTGTCACATAGCAGCTTTTAGACATTGTTCTGTTTTTTGTTATAAGTCAGAAATGACAAGGAGGCAGCTTCCCGCAATACAAAATCAATGGAGAGCGTTGGATTGTTTTCCCCCCGGTGGGCGTGGTTTTCAGATTGTGACGTGTGTCGCTCTGTCTCTATTTAATTGTAGTGGGAGGAGTTACAATCTGTCACACTGTGGTATGTCTGAACTACACATGAGCTCCATCACACCCCAAACTCCATTTATAGCTGTGTTGATTATTTTTGCCCATTCAATGAAAGAATTGCTCCTCAGTGACTTTAATTGTATAGGCAAAAAACATTTTTTAAACAAATTTTCACAGAAGAACCACAGAATTGTCATGTTAGCACTGTGGGTCTGATTATAAATATACAAGTGTCCCCTTACACAAGTCTAAACATGCCTGAAAAGATGATACAAAGACAACAGCAAGGAATACAGTCACATAAAAGCCATGAGACAGAGAAGGGACACCAGAAAGAACAAAAAACAGTGATTAATCAGTGGGATGCCCATGTTGCGATGCTGCGTGGGTAGTTAGGCAGGCGGCTACACTGTACACACATTCACAAAACACACACACACACACGTAGAAAACAAACACGGCACATTATGAAAGATGAACATTCAGCATGCGGCACACAGCTTGGTCATTTAACCACTTTCTACCCACTTGAACTTTCCACAGCTGTTCATGGAAAGCTGCAACATTAACTGACTTACCATTTTTGGTTCTGCACAAATAATAAAAGCCTTTATCCTCCTCAATAGTGAACATTTTGTGGTGGGAGAGAGAGTTTTTTCTTTTGTTAGTCATATTCATGTTCCTCTAATGAGCAGAACTGCTTACTTGTCAAACCTCTACATTTATCCTACAGTGTCTACTGTAGACACATGGGAGCGGTCAGTGTTCTCATAGGAACTTCTGATTTGGACAATGCCTTCTGAGTTGTGTGCTCTTAAATGGCCTTTGTTTACAGTTTACACCTCCCTCGCCTCAAAGGCTCAGTTTCAGATCTCTTTCTCTGGCTATTTGAGCTGCATTTGCACAATCAGAGTAGAGAAAGCACTGAAAATGTGCTTACTGTGCGCTTTAACGAAATGCCAATATTGCAGTTATAAACACAGCTGGTCTCTCTCTTTTAGACTGTCACTCACTCTTTCTCTCTGTTTCTGTGTTTGTCTGTTTTTCCATTTTAATCCTCGCTCCTACAGACCTACACACTATGAATGCACCAAATAGCACATTGGTTATTTACCATTATTAGACATTTTTTAATTTACACTACTGTTCAAAAATTTGGGGTCAGTAAGACTTTTTTTTTTTTTTTAAAGAAGTTTCTTATTCTCACCAACTGTGCACTTATTTGATCAAAAATACAATAAAAATGGTAATACTGTGAAATATTATTACAATTTAAAATAATCATTTTCTATTTTAATTTATTGTAAAATGTCATTTATTCTCGTGATGGCAAAGCTGGATTTTCTGCAGCCATTATCCCTGTTTTCAATGTCACATGATCCTTCAGAAATCATTTTAAAATGCTGATTTGGTGCTCAAGAAGCATTTTTATTATTATCAACGTTGAAAACAGTTGTGCTGCTTAGTATTTTTTGTGGAAACTGAGATACATTTTCAGTATTATTTGATGAATAGAAAATTTGAAAGAAAAGCATTTATTTAAAAATATTTTGTTACACTATTAATGTGTTTACTGTTACTTTTGATCAATTAAATACTTGCTTAATAAAAATATTAATAAAAAATATATATCATGCTGAGCCCACTAGAGCTTCTATTTTTACTTTTATCTTACTTTTGTCATTATCTAACATTCACTTAAGTTTAGTCTTTAATACACTAATCATCTAATAACACTGTAAAATGTAATCTTAAGCAAATATCAACATTTGCATACTGTACATTTGAATGTTGTAATGTGTAAATTCATTTGTAGCATTTTGATTTTAGTTGTAAGTGCTTTATTTTTGTATTTATTTAAACAAAACTGTACAATTTTACAATAATTGCGGCCTGTGCAGATTTCATTTATTTATTTATTGTTTTTGTCCCCCCTATACTGGGTAGAACATGAGAACATCTCCATGGAGACCCACAGATCTACTTCCACTTTGCTTCAAAGCCATATGCTTTGGACCAGCCTCCCTCCTTCCACAAGTGCAGAGCAGAGAAAGAGAACCCTTAAGACGCTTTTTTTGTTTCCATGTTTTACCTAACCCATTCTCTTTCTCGCTGACTCTGAGCAACCATCAGACAAACAAGTAACTCAAAGTAAAAGCGCATCACTCCGAATAAACAGAGGCTTTCTCAGGAGACATTCCCTGGTGGCTCAACCTGGATCTTTTAGACACGCTCAAACAGATGTTTGTTGTCCTCTTCACTGTGACTAACCTGATTTTTCCTATGACTCTGTAAGTTCGCTGATACACAATATTTTCATGCTAATTTATTTAATTATTTACTTACTTAGTTTCATAGCCGGAGAGTGAACCAACTCCAGAGTAAGGCTAAAAGCAGCCTAATGTTAGTGTAATCTATTAACTATTGACTACTAGCATATGGATGTCATGTCATAAAATATTTTTAATATGACTGAATTTGTTTTTAACAATTTAATAAAAACATTGTAAGTTATCATCGTCATCATCCTCTTCCTAATTGCTACATCCCAAATGAATATTGTGCATGTTAAACTCACTGCTTGATGCTAGGTTATTAAGATGTTGGGTGTTAAGGTGTTAGGAGTTGTTGCTTAGGTGCTTTTAATGATTGTTAGCATTTGGCTATCCTGTTGCTCAGATTAGTCAATCCGCAACTTAGTCTGTATGATATTCTCATCCCTAAATGTTTTTTTTTTAGTGTCAGTTTATGGTTATATTTGCCATTTTTTTCCATTTACTAGGCAAAAATCATATACATTGAAGAACTTGCAGCATATCTCTCCTCACATATGGGATATTTATGCGGCAAAGTTTAAAACGTATGATACTTATGTATACTTATGATATAATTATGATTTTAAAAGTGTGATTTGGGGTTGGTTTGATTTTTTTTTTTAAGAATACTCTGATGCTCACCAAGGCTGCATGGGTTTGACAAAAAACAGCAAAATATTATTAAATATTATTACAATTTAAAGCTGTTTTCTATCTGAATACCTTTTAAAATTTAATTTATTCCTATGATGGCGAAGCTCAATTTTCAGTAGCCATTACTCCATTCTTCAGTGTCACATGATCCTTTAGAAATCTTTTTTGTTTCTTCAGAAATCATTCTAATATACTGATTTGGTACTCAAGTAATATAATTTTTTTATTATCAATGATGAGAACGTCTCGGTTACGTATGTAACCCTCGTTCCCTGAAGGAGGGAACGGAGACGTCACGTCGGATGACGATGAATTGGGATCTCGCTTAGAGAGACTAATCCATTTTGAGTGTAAACTAAACGAGCCAATGAACATTGGCATGCAATTATTGCATCCAGATGCTGCTGATCACAGCGTGAGTATAAGTAGGCAGCAGATGCAGCGCATATTCCGGTTTTCGCTGAGGAGCCGAGACGGGGACGTGGCCGCTCAGCGGTGGGACAGGAGCTGTGGCGACGGGACGTGAAGTCTCCATTCCCTCCTTCAGGGAACGAAGGTTACATATGTAAAACGAGAAAAAAAAAGTTCCCTTTCAGTCAGTCACTCTCGACGTCACGTCGAAGGACCGACGAAATTGGGATCCTACCAAAAAAAGGCCACAGCTACTGCCCCTTCCAATGTCCTGTGGAAGCCACCTGCACCCCTAATTTTTGGCGTAGGCCAGAGCTTGCACAAGAGGACCAGCTACTGCTGCAATGACACTACCCAATGAGTAAGACTGGATAACACTAGGAAACGTACCCGTTCTACTTGGAACAAGGACGTTACAGAAGCTCGAACATTCCCGAAGGAGGTTTCGGAAGCAAATACACATATGAACATTCCTTAGGTGCATATGGAAGAATGGAGGGGATTGAACCCTCTTGGAATGGCAGAAGTCTGCGGGGAAACATGGGCTCGAGGCTATACCGTGAAATTTACACATATGGGATCCACTTAGGCCTTACAACCCAGCCTGGAACCCAGCCTTCTACCAGTTCTCGAGGATTCAGCGAGTGAAGGCCTGGCGCCGGACGCTCCGCCACGTCTGGCTGCCGAGGGGACAGAGGAACTCAACAGGGTCTACTATATGGACTCTCTGAAGTGGTTTTGCAAGCCGACCCGAAGCCAGGGCCTCTCAGTGCTTCTACCCGTGTGAGGTGAGAACACAGGAGGATACCGGCTCCACACGAAGCCACACTCACCCCCCCCCCCCTCCCCCCCCCCCAGAATCTAGCGAATGTGTTAGGGGTCGACCAGCCCGCAGCCCTACAAATATCTGACAGCGAGGCGCCACGAGCCAGCGCCCAAGAGGAAGCAACACTTCTAGTACAGTGAGCTCGCAACCTGAACTGGCAGGGCACACCCTGTGCCTGATAAACCAGGGTGATGGCATCCACTATCCAGTGGGCCATCCTCTGCTTTGAGACGGCATTCCCCTTCTGCCGGCCTCCGTGACAGACAAAGAGCTGGTCTGAGGTCCTGAAGCTTTGCGTCCGGTCTACGTAGCACCTTAAGGCTCGGACGGGACAGCGCAAAGCTAGGGCTGGGTCTCCCTCCTCCAGGGGCAGTGCTTGCAGGCTCACCACCTGATCCCTGAAGGAAGTAGCGGGAACCTTGGGCACGTAGCCGGGGCAGGGCCTCAGGGTTACCTGGGAATCAGCCCGCCCGAACTTAGGCACGAAGCGTGGGGGGGGGGGGGGGGGACCGAAAATGCGTGCAGGTCCCCTACCCTCTTGAGAGAGGCCAATGCCAGCAGGAGCAAAGACTTCATTGAGAGGAACTTCAGCTCCACTGCCTGTAAAGGCTCAAACGGGGCCTGCTGTAGTGCCGTGAGCACCAGACTCAGGTCCCAAGAGGGTATAGAGGGGGGCCGTGGAGGATTTAACCTTCTCACCCCCCTAAGGAACCTGACGACCAAGTCATGCTTCCCAACGACCTCCCTTCTACGGGGTCGTGGTTTAGCAGCGATCGCGGCGACATGAACTTTACGGGTGGAGGGAGACAGCCTTCGCTCCAACCCTTGCTGCAAGAAGGACAGCACGACTCTGATCGGGCATATTCGGGTGTCTTCTCGGCGAGAAGAACACCACTAGATGAACAGGTTCCACTTTAAGGCGTAAGCGTGTCTCGTAGATGGTGCTATCGCTGAAGTGATGGTGTCAACTACCTCTTGGGGTAGGTCACTTAGAACCTCCACGTCCCATCCAGGGACCAGATGTGAAGTTTCTAGAGGTCTGGACGCGGGTGCCAAAGGTTTCCCCCGTCTCTGAGTCAGTAAATCCTTCTTCAGAGGAATCGGCCAAGGAGGGGCTGTCGAGAGGAGCATTAGTTCCGGGAAACAGGTCCGGGTAGGCCAATAGGGCGCAACCAGCAGGACATGATCACGTCCTCCCTGAATTTGCACATGAACTGTGCCGAAGGGCCACTGGGGGAAACGCATACTTGCGAAGGCCCCGCGGCCAGTTGTGTGCCAGAGCGTCCGTGCCGAGTTTTCCGTCGGTCAGGGCGAAGAACAAATGGCAGTGAGAGGTTTCTGGAGAGGCAATCAGGTCTACCTGAGCGGCTGTGAAACGTCCCTAAACCAGCTGGACCGTCTGGGGTTGGAGTCGCCATTCTCCCGGGCGCACAGCGCGGGACAGCTCGTCGGCTGCCCGGTTAAGCAGCCCAGGAATGTGAACAGCACGAAACAACCTCAGATACTTCTGACTCCAGAGGAAGAGGTGGCGGGCGAGTTGCGATAAGCGATGGGAGTGCAGACCACCTTGTCAGTTGATGCACGCAATGGTCGCAGTGTTGTCCATGCGGACTAGTACATACTTGCCTCGTAAGCGCCCTTTGAGACATCCCCGGGCAAGGTGCACTGCCAGCAAATCGAGGCAGTTGATGTGCCAGTGCAGATGGGGGCCCGTCCAAACCCCGGAAACTTTTTTTTGCAAGCCCGTTGTACGTGGCCCCCCAGCCGGTGGTTGAGGCATCTTTGCAAACAACAGCATGCCTGGAGACCTGCTCTAGGGCTCTCCTGCCCGGAGAAACGCAAGGTCTTCCACGGGGTGAAGGTTTGGCGGCAGGCTGGTGTAACTTGGACCCGGAAGGTGCCACGCCCACCTCGGGACTCGGCCATGGAGCCAGTGCTGCAGCGGTCTCATATGGAGCAGCCCCAGTGGCGTGACTGCCGCCGTGGCCGCCATATGCCCCAGGAGCCTCTGAAACTGTTTCAGTGGGACCGCCATCCTGCTCTTGAATGTATTCAAGCAGTTCAACACCGACTGAGCACGTTCCTGCGTGAGGCGTGCTGTCTGTTCGACCGAGTCCAACTCCATACCGAGAAAAGAGATCCTCTGCATCGGGGAGAGTTTGCTCTTTTCCCAGTTGACCTGAAGGCCCAACAGGCTGAGGTGTGAAAGCACCAAGTCCCTGTGCTCGCACAACTGATCCTGAGACTGGGCGAGTATGAGCCAATCATCGAGGTAGTTGAGGATGCGAATGCCCTGCTCTCTCGTGGGAACAAGGGCTGCCTCCGTAACTTTCGTAAAGACACGGGGCGACAGGGACAGCCCGAAGGGCAGGACCTTGTACCGGTATGCCCGCCCCTCGAACGCAAACCGCAGGAATGGCCTGTGGCGCGGAAGGATCGAAACATGAAAGTACGTGTCCTTCAGGTCGATCGCTGCGAACCAGTCTTGGGGACGGATACACCTGAAAATGCATTTCTGCGTGAGCATCTTGAACGGGAGCCGGTGAAGGGCCCGGTTCACGACGCGCAGGTCCAAGATAGGTCTCAACCCACCGCCTTTCTTGGGTACAATAAAGTAAGGGCTGTAAAACCCCGACCTCATATCGGCTGGAGGGACCGGCTCTATCGCGTCCTTCGCCAGTAGGACTGCGATCTCTGCACGCAAGACAGGGGCATCTGCTGCTTTCACTGACGTAAAGTGGATGCCCCTGAACTTGGGAGGGCGCCGGGCGAACTGAATCGCATAGCCGAGCCTGACGGTTCGACGGAGCCATCGAGACGGGCTGGGTAGCTCTAGCCAGGCTCCCAGACGCCGCGCAAGTGGCATCAACGGAAAAACAGGCGTACCCGCAGCGGGGCAGCGTGAAAGAACGCAGGGACCCGGCCCGGGCGTCTCTTTGCCGGTCCGAGGCGGGGTCTGAGTGTGTGCAACACTGACCTGCGTTTGAGCAGAGGGTGCGTGGGTAGTCCGTTGGTTCGTCCTCCCGATCCGCCCACTGCTGCTCACTGGCGAGAGAGGAGGGCGAGTGTGATACGTACTAGATCGTCCACAACCCCCCGTCCCCTCTGGGGACCCAAAAAAATAGAGGAATTGCTCTTTGTCGAGAATTTGGGTACCACCGACCAAGGTCATTGGTGGAAAAAGATTATCCGCCCGGCCCTCCTCCGGGGGAGGGAGTGGTGTGCTTACCATCTCCTGAAGAGCACGTCCCTCCACCTCTGGGTCGCCCGTCTCCGGGCCTCTTGCTCTCTCGCTTGCCACCAGGTTTGGAGGGGGCCTGGACCGGCGGGGCGGCTGCCCTGCGACCGGCTCCACGGGCACAGCTTTGCTGGAGGCCGCAGGCGCTCTGCTCTTGTTTGGCGGTGGCAGAGGGGCCGCCCTAGGCGACGGCAGCAGCTGCACACCGGCAGGATGTACCTGATGGCCTCAGTCTGCTCTGGTCAGCGGAGAACCGCTGGGCACGTTCTCCACCGTGTCGCCGACAGGCCGGCCTGGGACACGGGGGCGTTCAAGAATCGTGTCTTGTCCGTCTCGCGCATGTCAGCCAGTCACAACCAGAAATGGCACTCCCCGACCACCATAGTGGACATCGCACGAACCAGAGACCGCGCCGTAACCTTCGTCGCTCGTGGCGCGAGGTCCGCTGCGGTGCGGAGTTCTCTCTGAACTTCTGGGTTGTGACCACCCTCGTGCAAGTCCCTCAGTGTCTTGGCCTGGCGCACTTGCAATCACGCCGTAGCGCGTAAGGCGGAGGCAGCTTCTCCAACGGTCGTATAGGCATCGCTGGCCAGTCGAGTACCTACAGACCCAGTAGGGGAGGCACGGATTGCCCTGCCGGGTGGAGGCGGTATTAGGACACAACTGCATCGCAACCGACCGCTCCAACGGGGGGACCCTTGTAACCCCCTAGCAGCCCCACCATCGAGGGTGGTGAGGGAGGAGGATCCAGCAAATCAGTTTCCGGCAGTAAAAAGGTGGCGTCCACGACCTGTTGAGCTCCTCATGCAACTCCGGGAAGAAAGGCACCGAGGTGGGGCGCTGAGAACCACCGCCGCGGACAGCCCGGTTGAACAATCGTGCAACCCTTGAGGGCTTGGGACACGGTTGAAAGTTTCACTCGAGCCTACCCCATAAGGGGCCGGGGAAAGCATAGCCAGTATTTATGGATACGATCCAGGCAGTGCCACGGGGCCCGGGCCTGCAGCCTTAGCAGCGCAGCCGAATCTTCCTCTCTAGAAAGCTCTGGCTCACCCTCCGATGTGCATCGACATTCGATCGTCGGGGGGAGCCTCGAAAGAAACAGGTGGTACCCCCCGGAAGAGTCCAGCCCGCTCTTCCTGAGAGCTCCACTGGTTTCGAAGTGCCGACGGGCTTGGGCATCCCCGGAGGGGAATTCCTCACCGTGACCGTAAGCCCAGTCCGCCCACCGCTAGAAGAAGGAAGCCCCCGGCTGCCACCAGAGGGAACCCCGGATCTAGGCGGTGGCACGGGCACTCTGCACCCCCTTGCGGGTAACGGAGTCCGCGTACGAAAGTCACCTCCGAGATGGTTCATACCCCGCCGGGGAGCTGCAGGCCATCCACGCGAAAGCCACATCAGCATGCTTCAGCCCAGGTCATGAGAGGCAGCGGATCTGTGACCATCACCAGCGCCAGGTAACGGACCGCATCCAGCACGACCGGGTGATACGTGTCTATAGGCAAGGACCAACATCGTTTTATAAGAAGCAACGTCAAGTCTGCCACGCAAAGTTGTCTTTAAAAAGATGCACCCGTAATTGCTCTTTTAGGGGAAAAAGCTCCTTTAGCGTGCTGAGGCGCACAGGGGAGATGCTCATCTGCAACACAAACAGGGGGTAGAGCAGCCTGATATGTGCAACCCACTCGACACAGGAAAACACCACCGCTGAAGCGCTGTACCGCCAACAACCAAGAGCTCCAAAGAGTGCACTGAACTCGTTCAGTCTTCTCTCAGTACAGTAGTCAGGAGCAAAATGATGTGATCACTCGGCTCCGAAGCGAAAAGCTGAATATGCGCTGAATCTGCTGCCTACTTATACTCACGCTATGATCAGCAGCAGCTGGATGCAATAATCAGATGCCAATGTGCATGGGCTCTTTAGTTTACACTTCGAAGTACGATTGGTCCTGGTTCTAAGCGAGATTTCCAATTTCGTTGGTCATCCGGCGTGATGTCGGGAGTGACCGACTGAAAGGGAACAGTTGTGCTTCTTAATATATTTTTACCTACCACTGGCTTTTGAACAGTAGTGTAATATTTTTATACTTGCATTATTGTTCCATTCTGTTTCGTATGGGAATAGTTGTGTCCTTCCATTACAGCATTCTACTTCACATGACCAGCAAGTGTGTTTGGAGTTAAATAAAACATGCATGTAAGTTGAGTGTGTGTATATATAGTGTGTGTTTGATTGTGGTTTTGTGATGTAACTCTAAATAAAGAATAGCCTGCGGACAGTATGACAGGCTGAGGACAGCAGTAATGTGGATTCAGGAGGATGCACTGGCCCGAGGAGCTCTGTCACATGTAGAAGAAAAGGTCAGAATGTGCAAGACTGGGTGTGTGTGTGTGTGTGTGTGTGTGTGTGTGTGTGTGTGTGTGTGTGTGTGTGTGTGTGTACGCACATGAGGGAAGTTGTGTAGATTTGTATGGAAAATAGATATTAAAAATCAGAATTCAAGACGATGCACACACAGACACAATATTTTAAAGCAAATAATGCAAAGCAATTTTTATATTGTTACAGGTATATAATTTACATTTATATCATAAATGATTCTAAAAGGATATATTTGGCAAGTGCTGAAGTATATCTTTTCAAATAAAAATTTAAGAATAAATATTTATTTAGGCTTTGCATTAAAATGTGTTTTATTCAGGTTATTAAAAGGTTAATAGTGGAGTGAATCAACAAAAATGGATATTATACATTTACATTTTACTTTTTTTTTTCATTTAGCAGATAGCGACTTACAAATGTTATGACATTTTTTCCTAGATGTTTAAGGTTTTGGGCTGAATCTGAGTTACCTGTTTTACTTTGAACTTTGTGATATATTTTGGCAAGAGTGCATGAAAGTTGCTTGTATATTATTTCATGCTATCTGAGCACCACTGAAAATGACAGGAGGACTAAATGCACACAAACACATTGTTCACACACATAAATTAGCTCAAATTAATGCAAATGGATTCTCTTAGTTTATGGATGTACACAACCTAACAAGTCTTTACATGTTGGTGAGATTTAACTACGCAGAAAGAAAGATGACAGTAAGAAAAGGTTATTGTATTGAGTCCAAAAATGTCTTATCACTTTATTAGAACGTCTTTTATAACTTAATGACTCGTTGTCAAATTGCACATTATATTATACATTGTCAGCGTGTTGAAGCTGGAGGTATGATATTTCCGCTGTGTTTTGTGAGGGGATGTGGGGTGGGAGGCGTGTGAGGGGGGCTAAATGTCAAATTACTCAGCGCAGTGACGACGAAGCCTGTTACACGCAATGTGTCGCTGCGAATCAGCATCTTTTGCTCTCTCTCATTTTCTAAGGGTGTATCTGTTTTTGTGTATTTTTGTGGGTTTGTACACACATTTGAGCTTTGCTATAAATGGACATAGAGATGATGTTGCACAATGTTGCAAATAGTTTGAGAAGGCCAACATCAGAACATGGCAAACATTGCAATCAGTCATGCAAACCCAGAGTCATAATCTAAAGATGCAGCCAGAAAAGGGCCCAATAATTCATCTGTGTTATTGTGCATATGAGAAGCACCATTACTCTTTGCCTTCCAGGCGTTTAGATGACATCCACACCTACATGAAATCAGGATTTGCATCATCTTTGATGATGAAATGTTCGGTCAGGCTTAGGCTTGATTTACTGTAGCTGTAATCTCATCTCACAAATATTTGCTTTTAGCTGTCAGAATCATTCCCCAAAGCAAGTCCGTTTCTGAGGAAAAGCAAGCATGTATTGGAAAAATGTACAGTACTAAATGTAAATTACTATTGAGCTTTTTAAATGAAATCCTATTAGACTACAATTACTGTAATTTTGAATATCTCGGCTTATTTAATTCTTTAATTGATGTGTTTGTTATTAGTGGTACAGAAGATCATCAAGGTCAAAGAAGAAGGGATGATGTGAAGTTTACTGTAAAGCGGAGTATTGTATAGCCTGAAGAGTTTAGAGTAATTCTGAAGAGTACAGTTTGCCAGGTGTAGAATATAATAGGTCTAGTGTATATTTTGTAGCATATAGATTGTAACAGTGCAGACCCACTTTTTCAGTGGCCCTGGTTCTGGAAGTATTTTAAAACCAGAGAAAAAGAGAAAGTTACAAGACTTTAATTAAGAAATTCCAATCTTATTGAGCATTGTGAATTACATAATTAAAAAGGATAAAGAAATATACACTCTTAAAAATGAAGGTGCTTCACGATGCCATAGAATAACCATTTTGTCTAAATGGTTCCATAAAGAACATTTAACACCTGAAGAACCTTTCTGTTTCAACAAAAGGTTCTTTGGTGGCGAAGAAGGTTCTTCAATTCAAAAAGGAGACGAGATGGTTCTTTTAAGAACTGTTCGCTGAAAGATTGTTTGTGTAACCAAAAATGGTTCTTCTATGGCATCGCTTGAAGAACCTTTTGAAGCACCTTTATTTTTAAGAGTGTATAGCTATTAATTTAAAGATGTTGATAATATGTAGAAACAATATATTTTATGTTTATTGAAAAATGTGCATATATATATATATATATACAAATATTTAAGTGGTTCGAGTGCATAGGGAGAATGGGTGGGTGCTAAAGTGTTCTTTTGGCACAATTTGCTTGTCACAGTTCTCTAATTGGTGGATATGTCTTTTTAGAATCATGGGTAATGTAGTTTTTCACCTGGAATTTTACTGTAAAGCTAAACACGGTTATTTAAATAATGCAGGCTGATGGGTTTAACACAACCATATATCATCGCATAACAACCTTGTAGCCCACATTATAGGTCTGTCCTAAAAGGTTTATAAATTACTGTTAAAATCAATTCTCCTATGGAGAGAATGAAAGGGTTTTTTACTTCCACAACCCGACTGTTAAAGTTTTCACATTGTAGTGTGTAGAAAGTGGTATATAGTGTGTAAGATGTAGCATATTGTGTAACCTGAAGGTACTGTACAGTGTGTAGTGTATAGCTCATAGGTTGTGGCATATAGGTGTAGTGTATATATTGTGTAACATATAGTGTTACATGTAGTGTACAGGGTGTAATGTTAAAGGGATAGTTTAACCAAAGATGAAAATGACCCCATGATTTACTCACCCTCAAGCCTAGGTGCATATGACTTTCTTCTTTCAGACGAATACAAGCTCTTTCAAGCTTTGTAATGGCAGTGAATGGTGGTCGAGATTTTGAAGCCCAAAAAAGTGCATCCATCCATCATAAAAGGTACTATCCCTTTAAGTGTGCATTGTGTAGTGTGTAGGGTCACTAGGGTGTTGCATATACAGCCTCTGTCATAAATTGCTGTATAGTGAAAGCATGTGCAGCTGCATGCAATTATCAGATCTGTCAATTATTTCTGACAACAGACTCTTTTTCTTCTTCTGTTCTATGGAGAAAAAAATCACTACATAGCACGTATACTCACACAAACAGCAACGACACGCACACATGCTGTAAGCATACACATGTGAACATGCACACTCCACCAGCCCACCCACACTCTCGCAGATGTTGTGTGGCAGTGGTGTGAGGTTTTCTTGTCCTTGCGTGGGTCTGTGTTCTGACTCATATAGTGTACCTGTGAGCCGAACCCATCTACAGCTCTTTCACAGGCCACCATAATGAAGCAACTTTCCGCATAACAGCCTAGGGCACGTCACTCTCATAGTATCGGTACTTCCAGGTACAGTAATTGCGTAATTAGACATTCTCATAAAATGTTGCTGTAATCATTAACATACACATTAACAATGTTACATTATGAAATGTGTGCAAATTATGGCAGGTAGTAGTGAGAATTATCTTATTTTCATCTCAATGCAATCCTCTGTGATCTCGGGACTCAGGAACCACCACCGTTGTTGAACCTTGTGACATCTGCGGGGATGTTCTCATCAGTGCTCGAGCATCTAATTGGTATTTCTCGGCATGATTTGCTGTGTAACAGGAGCAATAAATCACAGTAAACATAGACATCTTTGCACACCATTAATCTCATTAATGCAGTTTTTCCTTTATAATGAAAATTAATTTTAACTGACTCGGGACATATTTGAGCTGCCTCTACCAGGGAGACTAAAATGGATAGCCAAGGACAGTACCTCAAGGGAGGCATGTATTTTGATAAATTGAATTCACCTCGAGGTCACAGAGAAACGTCTTGAGACACTAAACCCACTGAACTTCCTGAACTATCAAACCACAAGCATTAAAAAGTGGGTAACGCTTTAGATTACAACCCGCAAATGTACTGTGTAAGTAAACAGAATTTACAGCATAACTTTTTTGTAATTACAGTGTACCTATTCAGTACCTCCGTGTAGGTATAAGGTAACAATATGCAACGTTTGGAGAATAAAGGAGTAATAAACTGTAAAATTACAAATTATTTCTACTGTATTTTGAAACTAAGGGGTACCTATTCTAATATTACAGGGTATGTATGACCTCTTATATTTGCAAGCGATTAAGCAAAAACATGTGCGACAAAATTCATGACTACGGTGCTTAAGACGGGAACATGTGTAGAAAATAGGAGAAAATGAATCGAAGCGCAGACAAGGGACAACTTTGAAACTATCTGGAGTGTGTTCCTTTAAAACTGCAGCAGTGAATGTGGTGAGTGCGAACTGGAAACAGCTGGAATAGCGCATGAGACGAGTCTATCCGTGTTTGCGGCGCTCATGACAGGAATATGTGTAGAAAATACAAGAAAACTATTCGACACGAAGAGGAGAGAGATTTTTGTTCTTGTGTTCTTTTAAAACTGGAGGGTTTTGTCCGAGTATGTTCTCACAACATTGAGCAGCGACTGATGAGCGGTAAAACCGGGAACTGAAATATGTTAGTCAAAATGGTGCTTGAGGACGTGGATCAAAACGGTAAATCAAAGACGGTAAAATCCTGTCAGTTCGCTATAGTACACAGTTTAATCTTGACTTTCAGTGTTTATTACTGTGTGTTTATTGGCGTGATGGTTTGGCCATAATAGTTTAACTAGTCATTACTAGTTAATCAATTAGTCATTAAGTCAGTGGGTGAAAAACATGAACAAATTTAACAAAATCTATCCTTAAACAAGCTTTTCAAAAGAATTTGGTTTAACTGTATAATCTGTATAAGTATGGAGTTGCTTTGCTTTTTTTCTGAACTGGTGTAATACATTTTAATCTTTTATTAGGCTATCTGTTGCCTGTGTTTTTACTGTTGTCATATTGTGTGTTATTTTAATTTTAAAACACATTTTAGGTTCATTTAACCCGGCAGTAGACCTGTAGTAAATTTCAAATAATATTTGAATTAAATAAAACAGTCCACCATGTTTATTGATATATTACCTGATATATAATGTATGTATGTATGACCTAATGTATAAACAATCGTTTCAGAGCAATTTGTTGTAGCCACTTACCCTGTAACTACATGGAACAAGGGGGGATCAAAGCATCACTTTAATTTACAGCCCGCAAATGTTGTATTTACCCTGTAACTACATGGAACAAGGGGGGAACAAAGCACCACTTTAATTTACAGCCCGCAAATGTTGTATTTACACTGTAACTACATGGAACAAGGGGGGGGGGACAAGTTGGACTTAAACACAGAACAAGTGTATATTTGCACAGTAATTACAGAGAAAAATATTGCACTAGTTTTAATTTAATTGTTCGATGGCCAAATTAAACCCTCTACATTTTTTTTGCTGTAAAAACACCACAGTATACATCCACTGAAATACAAATGTTGTATCATGTATTTTTTCTGCGAACAGCTGGAAAGAGGTAAACTTGTTTTAAGCTGCGTTGAACCTTGATGGTATGTCATGTAAAGTTATTTGGTGATAGTGGTGTTGAAAGTTGGCTGGTGGAAGTTGCTGAAACGAGAATAAGCTTTTGCCTAAGTGTAAGTAGACTTAGTGATTTATAAATCGATAGGCAGTAAACTCATTAACTCATCTTCACTGAGATGTCCAGATTTCGGGGGTTGTTCATGTAATCTCGCATCATGTCGGCGTCCTTTATATAATAGAATGTGTACCCATGGTTTAAAAATACGGCTAAGACCGCCGAAATAAAATACCAGGATAAAAATTGATAAAAGTATATATCGTCTTTACTAAATCCTTCCAACATTAAAGACTGTTGTTTAGGCCCTCATGCATACCACGTAATATTAGAATAAGTACCTCTTAGTTTCAAAATAATTACAGTATAAATGATTTGTAATTTTAAAGGTTGTTACCTCTTTATTCCCCAAACTTCGCATATTACTCCCTTATACCTACACGGAGGTACTGAAAAGGTAACAGCTCATTACAATAAAAACATAAAAAGTTAGCACATGTACCTCAGTTTACTTACCAGTCTTGTCAGGTTGCATATCTGGTTTTTACCCACCGTGTCCGACCCGAGCACCCTTATTACCCCAAACCGTAACAGCATTGTTGCGCAAAAAAAAGAGAAAACGCTTATAGCCCTACACGGATGTTTTTATAGGTATCACCCTGATAATTATCAGACACGGACATCGGCGAGAGAAAAAGAAAAAAAGAAAAAAAACTATTTAAAAAAAAAAAAAAAAAAAAAATTCAGTATACTTACATAGTTCTTTGCGGGTTGTAATCTAAAGCGTTACCAAAAAGTGTTTCCAGCAGTCCTGTTTTAAAAATAGGCCTGAATCTCCTGCGATTATAATTCTTAACCTGAGTATATAAGTTGGGGCTTGACGTAAAGGAGATGATGGTAATGTTAAGTCGTGACTGGAGGAAGCGAGTCATTCAAGTGATTGACTTAGTGTTTCAGTGTTGCAGCTTTTGTGTGCTTTTTTTAAACATACATAGTGGAGAGTGGACACTTTTCTTTAAGAAGTCATCCTGAATATCCTTGATTTCCTTTATTTAATTTCTCCTTCGCCTATAGCGGACAAACTTAAATGGTTATGTTCAGTCTCAAGATGAATATTCTGTCATCATGTACTCACCCTCAAATTGTTCCAAAGCTGTCTGACTTTCTTACTTTTGCGAAACACAAAATAAAATATTTTGATTTCACAGTGACTTTAAAGGAATATTACAAAAGACTAACAGAATAGAAAGTTATATTGAGCTATATTAATGTTATAATTAGTTACATTGACTAAATATAAAATGGACTAAATATTATGTTTAATGCTTTAATTACCGAATAAAACATGTTTTTCTTAAATTTTTTAATAAATCTTATTAAGTGCAATAACTGTAAAAAATAGCAACATTCGCTCAAACCAAATCAGTAAAATTATTTAAATTAATTGTTATGTTCACTTGTGGCATTCTGCTTAAATTAAACTAATTGAATGATTTCTTTTTTTTTAAATTGAGTTTCACATTTCATCCAGCATACTATGACATATATGGAGACCATGGATGGCAATGTACTGCATAACAGGAATGACCCTATAGTTGCAACCTACAGCGAGTCAGTGTACTATGTGGGCGGCGCGAGCAGCTGGCTCCTCATTAATGGGGCGATTGGTGTTTCGTGCTGAGGCTGCTTCACCCTGTGCACGTGAGCAGCTGTGGAATTCCATTTTCGTGAGACACTCACATACACACACGTTCACCAGCTTCTCCCTCATTCCATAGTGAGTCTTCATGTTTTCTTGCAGCGCTGGCCAGCGAGAGGCCGTCATGACCCCTGTACTGTAATGAAATAAAGGAGTACATGCCTGAGGCTAAATCTATGCTGATGATGAAGATCCATCTCAGCTTCACTCTTCTGCCTTGTTTCATGCATTTATTTTTAGCTGGCCTGCTGGGATTTCGTGCTCTGTTGTTAAACGCTGATACACATATGTAGCGTGTATAATTTTTTCCTTTCTCTCTCTCTCTCTCTTATATCTTTCCATCATTCATTCCTTCTATTCCTCTCGCTCTCATGCTCTCTCACACTAACCAGTGTGTGATGGACAGGCTCAGAGTGTGATGTCATCAGTGCTGCAGGGTTGCTTGGGCTTCTCTGATTATGTAACACACTCAAACAACGGCTGGGAAAAAGCTGACACTATAACTGCAGAAAAGCTAGAATCCAGCCCTTCTAATGAGGGTCAAAGAGAAAAGATCACTTTAGTGTTTAATGTATGATTATTAGTAGTGTCTATTTGCTGCACTTCATGTCTAATCTAACTGCATAGTAATGTAGCAAGTGAAAGCGGAAACGTTATATGCGTATTTTATGTTATATGCTTGTATTACATTATATGCTTATATTACGTTGTATGCTAAATATGATTGGATTTTTCCTACTTCAGCATTTATTCTAATAATGAACCGTCACAACACATATTAGATGCACGTTTGAATGATCAAGATGACAGAAGACAATAAAGAGAATAAGGGAAAAGGCTTGAGCCGGACTCAGGTCACCCGCATGCTGCACATGTCGGAACATGTGCATTACTTGCCAGGCCACGTCTCTGAAATCTATGCAGATTTAGGATACTAGATAGGGATGTACAAAATATTGGTGGGATAAAAAAAGGGTCAAGGTTTTGAATAGTTTCTAATTATTTGAGACTGAGTGTGTTCCTGTGGTAGTGTTATTTTAGTATTTATATATTATTATAGTTTTTATTCATATTTTGAACCTTTAGCTTTATATTATATTTTAATTTTAGCTTTTTGGGGGGAAATTTTGTTATGTGCTCTTTTCACTTTTTATTAGTTGTTTTTTTATATTTCTATATAGTACTTAAGTTCATCTAATTTGTCGAATTAGTCCAATACAGGAAGCAAATAATATGAAGGTTACAAAAGCTATACAATTTTCTATACAACTGTTGCAATACATTTTTTTAATGTTTCTATTTAGCTTCATTTTTTATTTTAGTTTTAGTCATTTTAGCAGTTCAACTTATTTTACCTCAGTTAGTTGCACGGAAACATTTTCAGTTTTTCTAATATTTTTATTTTATTTTATTCAGCTTTATTTAAACTAAGTAACAATAACAACATTGGTGTAAAAGCTGCTTTATATTTATTAAAACATTAAGCATTTTAAAGTGTTAGGGTTTGCGGCATAAATGTAGCAGCTTTAATCACTTATGTCTGTCATAAGCAAACCCAGCAGATCTCGTGCTTCCTTCCCTTAAAAAAAGCATCTTGACAAATGAAAACGGAGTGTGCAGCTTGGAGAAAGGGAGCAGCCATGAGGGCCGCACTTGGCTTTTGAGGGACTGAGAGAGCGAGAGTACTGTTAGCCTCTGCTGTGGAGAGGCGTTTAAGAGAGATGTAACAGTGAAGTGTCATAATCTCTGCATCTCAGCACAAGATCCTCAGATTGAACTGGCAGTAGAGTCGTAGCTGTGAGTTCGAATGTAGACATCATTTGCAATGAGCTCACTGCTGAATTATTAACAATCTGAATAATGTAAGGAGTTCTCTGAGGACAGAGACATTGGCTGCTCTTACACAGTTTCTGTCATAGAGCCATTAGCATGTGCATGTATGTTTGCGTGTTGTGTAAATGGGCCTCTGATTTCTATCTCGATGGAACCGCAGCTGTGCTTTCACCTCTTACAACTCTCCAAAACAAACTTCAGGGTGTTAATCATCGATTCCACTTAATGGGCTTTAGTGCCGGAAAGTATAAGAGTCAAATTTGGATGAGAGATGATTAAATCATGGTACATCAGATCCTATCCATCAAGGAATTTTACAGCAGAAGTTCTCAGAACTTTACATGCTTTGCTGGTCGTGATTTACCTGATGAAAAGACCAGCTTGAACCAGCATAAGCTGCTTCAGATGGTCTCCCAGCCTGGGGTGCGTTTACCAGAAGAATCATTAGCTAACTATGGTCGCAAGATCTTATTGGCTACTACTATTGGTACGATGGAATTTCTAACTCACAGTTGCTTTGGAACAGTGCACACCTGGTCAAGCTGGTTTTTCAAAAATATTAAAGGGATAGTTCACCCAAAAATGAAAATTACCTCATGATTTACTCACCATCAAGCCATCCTAGGTGTATATGAGATTCTTCTTTCAGACGAATACAGTCAGAGTTTTATTAAATAATGTCGGTGGCAGTCGAAGCCATGCTTTATAATGGGAGTGGAATGGTAAGCTCCAAAATTGAAGTCTTCCAAAAAATTGCACGCCATTCCATATAAAAAGAATCCACATGGGCTCTGGGGGTTAATAAAGGCTGCTTCATTACGGCGATGCGCATGCGTTTGTGTAAGAAAATACCATATTTACAACTCTTATAAATCTAATCTCTAAGTTCCGCTAACTGTCGTATGTACGTTCACGAGAGAGTGGCATCGGCAGCTGCCTATAAGGTCGCATTTATAATAGCTTTTATTTTTAAATATATTACAATTTTTAGTAATTTTGTAGTAATGTCACTTTTTCTATATTCATTTTTTACTATATTACTATATATATAATATTAAATCATGCAATATTGACTATTTAGAATGATTTATTATTTAAATTTAAATTATATTTAGTTTTACTTCAATGTTATTTTTAGGTTCGTTTATTTTCGAAAAAAAAAAAACAACATAAATGTACCATCTGCCGATCAGCTTTGCCGTTTCCCTGCGACTCCAGAGGTAGCATTTAACATGACTGTTTAGTGTGTGTGTTTATTTTTGATGTATTTTGACAAAAAAAGTTTTAATTATATAAATTTTAATTTTGGGCTTTAAATGGTTATCTGCCATAAAATAATGACTTTTAAAGCTTTTTTTAAAGGTGATTGGCTCAAAACAACCTGATTGCTGAACCGAGGGCCCATGAGCAAAGATCGAAGATTTTAAATCACATATCTCTATGCGGTCACCATCCAATTGGCATGTAGAGAGAGAGACAATGAAATTGTGAGGAGAGTAAGACTAATGATGATATGTGCTATATTTAAACAGTAGAGATTGCAGATGGATAGGCTCTATGGCTGTTCATGAGTCCCCATGGACCATGTTGCTCTACATCCGTGCTTTTTTATCTCTCATCACACTTAAAAATGAATGAGTAGCAGTGTGGAGAGGGAGCTTGGACAGGATCGGGCCTGCTGCCTCGTAGGGTTCACTTGCACTGGGGTAATTATCTGTTATGACCTGCCTCCTGTTTGGAGCTCTTACTGTCATTGTTTACTCTTGACTTGTTTTATTGTTTTGGTTGTGCTTAAATCTAGGGACACACAATATATTGGTACTACATCAGTTATCAGTCGATTTTTTTTTATTGATATTTAAAATATTTTTCGCCTGGAATAGGATGTGATACTTCCTACATGTGACACATATGAACTTTCAGAAATTCAAATTCGCAAATTTATACACAACTACAGCAGATAAATTGTTAAAAACAATTGTTTAAATTGTTATAAAAAATGGTTATAAATTGTAAAAATGGTTTGAGCAAAAAATACTTTTAAACAAATGTAGGTTGCTGTTACATTATGTATTCTGGGCTGTTGGTTATGTGAATTTTTGTCTTTGGGAGAGGGTTTATATTATATTTGGAATTGTCAAAAGTTATATTCAACAGTGAAGAGACCTTCTCACCCCCCCTTCGCTCTGTTTGTTTTCTTCCTTTCGTGACTCCCAGAGGTACAAACAGCTTTAAAAGTTAATAAAACACCTCTGGTTAGTCAGTGGGAACACATGTCAGGAGAGAAACAGAGAAGTGGGTTCTGAGGGTTTTGTGTTTGCTTATTCAACATTGTAAGATGATGAGGTGTTCACTCATGTCACATTATATTCATCATTGTCTCTGTTGCGTGGTCGTCTCTTTTAACAAAACCTCCACCAAATACAGCAGACACCCTGGCATTAGTTTTCGGATCGTTTTTTTTTTTTTTTTTCTTTAGCAGACGGCACCTTTTTGGCACATAGGGTTTTCTTTACCGCATGTCCAGGCAAAAAAAAAAAAAAAAAACCTCATAATGTTTTTGTAATTAAACACGGCCCTGGTCATGTGATCAGCCAAACATCATGAGATGGAGTGGTCAGAATGGACTGTAGGTGCGTGTCGCAGTGGCCTCCCACCGTCTCCATCCCGCCATGTAAAGTCTTCACGTGCACGTGCTGCATCTCACGCAGAGCTGGATCTGCACGGCTCCTCGTGCCTCCCCAGAGGAAGCTTTAGCTTATCAGAGGCCTTAGTCTGGGATTGTGGGACTAAAATATTCACTCATCCGCATAGAATTCCTCTTTATGATCCTGTAGTTTTAGGTCGGCGGTGTGCACGAATGGGCCTCAGTGTTTGCCAGCATGTGTGAGTATGTGTGTGGGTGAGGGAGAGAGATCAAGCATGTGTTGTTAAATGTTCCCACACTGTGTAATGCAGACCTGAGTGAGGGGAGTATGGAAAGAAGGAAATAAAGTGAGGCACATGGTTCCCATTGTGCAGTTTTTTATGTTCAGTGTGTATGTGCTTGTGAGTTTTACCTGACAAAATCTGTTTCTCAAATTTACAGTGGCTTCTGATCATTTCAGCTGTGTTGTAACTTTAAAGTTAAAAAAAAAAAAAAAAAAAAAAAAAAAAAAAAAAAAAATTAAAGGTCAATTCATGTCTGCTGCATCGATGTTTAATATACTGGATAAATGACTAAACTCTTAAATAAAGAGAGGTCTGCACAATTTATGAAAAAAATTGCAATTGTGATTTAAAATGTGTTTGTGATTTAAAATTGGGGTTGTACTGCTGTGGTACAGTGGAAAAAAATAATTTTAACCACTGATTCTTTGCAGCCTCATCTTTCGGAAGTGAAAATAAAAGAAATTTACTTTCACAGCGTAGGACACAGCGTATTCTCGACATGTTAACCACACGAACAAGCTACAGTGTTTTAGGATGGGTCAAGTTGTTTGCGGCCGGCCAGAGTAGAACAAAGTAGAAGTGCGATTAGAATTACTGACGATTAGTTTAGGCTGTTCAAATTCGATTCTTTCTTTTGGGAGACAATAACTTTATTTATCATGCACTTTCAGCTTTACAACTTTGCAGATTGTTTACATTCACATACAGCTACATTACACACTGCATGAAAGGCAGTATTCAAAATGGCATAATAGGGGCACTTTAAATATCCAATAATGGTCAAAATGTATCATGTGTTGATTGAAACTAACACATTAAAAACATTTCTAATATCAGCATATAACCAATCTAGTGCAGTATCATACATACCTAATAATATCCCTTTAACTAAAAATGCTGGATCCTTAATGACATCATCCTCTAGTGTAGCAAAAAAAAAAGGGCAAATCGGGCTGCATGGGAAATAGTGAATATCTTAACCATGAATCTTATTAATAATTAACTATTCATATTTTTAGTATGTCCGATCTGTAGATATTTAGCTGACCACTCAGCGTCGACTGGCTTGTCAATTCTAAGAACGTTAATTTCCTGGTTAAAGGAAATAACTTTCTTACTGTAGAATTCTATAAGTTTGTAACGTAAATCCGCATGATTATTGACTCCGGTTATGAGTAAACAATGAACATGTCAAGTGTGATACAAGTAAGGTTTTATTAACTACATAAACACTTAAACTATTCTAACATACTACATAAACACTTAAATTGGTCTAACATACACATACACACACATATACAGTTGGTATAGGAAAAGGTTAAAGTTTAACTCAGCATAGAAAGTGGCATAAAGAATGGATTTTATGGAACACTTTGCATGAATATTCAACAGATCAAAGCCTTCAGGGATACGTCAGATTCTTAGTTCAAACACCTTTGTAAAAAGGTGTAACTGATACTTAATGCATCAATTAAATTGACTAAGTTTGATACTTGCGAGTCTCTTATGTCTGAAAGAGATTCCTGATGCAAATTTTAAAGCTTCCCGTAGATCTTTGCTGATTTCGGGTCGATGAGAAGAACCAGTTTGTGTCAGTGTTACTTGATGAATGGAAAGAACTAGGCCAAAGAAAAGGCCTGCACAGATGCTTTGGTCTCCTGAAGGCTTTTTCTCAGCATCATCTTGCTTCTGACTGAACCACGCGACAGTGGCTGGGATCCGTCCTGGAGCCAGGGCCTTTAAGGTCGGAGAAGATCTCCGCCTTTCGAGATGGGCTTGTCCAATGAGCAAAATTGAATTTCCGAGCGGGAGGTGGCAATTTCTGGAGGGTTTACGACCCCTTTGTTCTCTAAGCATGTTAATTTGCAAATGGACTTAAATCGAAGTTATTAACGATTCTCAGGGCCCTAATATTTATTGCCTATGTACCAATATATAATATTCACGCTTGTTTCGATCATACAAAGGCAAATTCATAGATACTAAAAAAGGTAAGATTACATATAGTGAAAAGAGATGATCAGGAATGAGTTCCCTCACAAGCATACTAAAATAGACTAAAAATATCAAAGACAAAATACACAAATGACAATAATATACCCAATGGCCTAAAGAATATGTGTGTTCATTCAAATAAAGGTTTTGTTTCTATGATTAACTAGACCAGTCATTCTACTTCTGCTTTCGCTGGGACAAGGCCGGATTTGTTCGCTGCTTTACATAGTCTTTTGGGCGCAATGAAACCGCAGTGATATTCAGCCGGTTTTTGGTTGCCCTGCAACAAGAAGCCTGTTCGAGCTTCTGGGTGTTACGGACATGTCCGGGGGAAGGGTCCAGGGTCTCATAGCCTTGTTAACTGGATGTTACAGAGTATTTGTCATATATCTAACGGAATATATAGTGTGTTGGATTTGGTCCAGAACTGCTACATATTTTCCGCGCCCCTGTTCGAGCTTTGTTGTCGCGTAGAATAGACAACAACGAGGCGGATGTCAAGGTGGCTAGAGACAATCGAACACACACCTGGCACTCACTGCTGGGAGCCAGTGGTGGTTTTTGGCTGTTGGTGCCATGTTGGATGCTGTCTGGTGGTGTGCTATGGTGATGTAGGCTGTAGCAAGGTGAGGGTCCTCAAGCTTGTGCAGCAGGTGTCAAGGCTGTGTCACATGTCATCTTGAAGTGAGTTAGTCCGGGTAAGATGATTGTTTGTTGATGTTGTTAGCCAGTAGGCAATCTGTGCTACCCATGATGTGGGACAGCTGGGTTAGACTCTCAATGGTGAGAGTGCAGGTAGTTCCAGGGATTGCAGGTAATTGTTACGGAGATTTTGTAGTGTGCAGAGAGTTTAAGACTGACCTAGTGATGATGGCAGGAAAACGGCAGGTGGTTGTGAGCTCTCTGCTCTGCTCAACGTCACTAGAAATCCGATGCTTGCGGTGTCGCTTGGCTCTTGTGG
>JADLZN010009995.1:0-97265 GCA_018155175.1 Sinocyclocheilus anophthalmus
TTTATTCAACCGATTCATTCAAAAAGCGGTTTCATTCAATAAGTAAACACTGTCCATTGCTCAGAGATGCAAAACAGTGCTGTGATCTTTGTTTGGAACTATTTCGTTGGCAAAATTAAGCAAAAACAAGCAATATTATGTCTAAAATGTAAGTCACATTGCTTTACTGAACTTGTATAAAATTATTATTAAAGGGGTCCTTTGATGTTGCTAAGAACAACATTATTTTGTGTATATTTGGTGTAATGAATTGTGTTTATGCGGTTTAAAGTAAAAAACATTAGTTTCCACATACTGTACATTATTATTTATCCTCTATGCCCCGCCTTTCTGAAACGCGTAGATATTTACAAAGCTCATTAGGTCTGAAAAGCAAGGTGTGCTGTGATTGTCCAGCTATCCAATGCGTTTATGATTGGCCGAATAACTGAAGCGTGTGACGGAAATGTTACGGCCCCTCACCATACTGTGATGATGCCATCAGGCCGGAGCGACGAGACAAAAACATTAAAACACATTATAAACTAGGCATTTGTTGCATCCAGGGGGGACATAATTATGGATTATAATGACTTAAACAGTCTTCTCACGCGTTGCATTGCATCACGCCACGTAAACATAAAACCATTTGTCTGCATTTGTGATCAGAGAAATGAGAAACAACAAGCCCTACTCTACACTGCCCAAAAAACTCGCTTTACATATAAAAAATATAAAAACTCTTTAAAAATAAAAAAACTTACTTACAATCTGTGAGTCAGAACAGCAGGCATTGTAGTCTACTCTACCAGGATCAGGAAACAACAAAAACCGGGGGGGTCCTCCATAAAATGTGATGCACACATCTGAATATTTAGGTTGAAGGTTCTAGAACAGTGTTGTAAATACAACATAACCACTGATTTCTAGTCATGTCCAATTTTGGAAGGCCAAACAAAGTAGTTCACTTTCACAACGAAACACAGCATCACAAACGGCAGCCTTGAGTGAGCGGAGGCCGGGGGCTAGCGTGAGGAACGACCAGAGGGCTAGAGTGAGCAGAGGCGGGTGGGCTTGAGAACGACGCGGCTGGCGGATTCGACGAAGGAGGCTTGCGGCAACCAAATGTGACGACCCGGGCTGGACTCCGCTTCATCCACGGTGACGATCCGGTGATCCACAGCGCAAAGTTGTTGTATTTCCTCAGCGACCAGCACGGATCAGCTCCAGGCATGACGAAGCAGATATCGTCCTCTTTTGGAAGACCAAACAAAGTAGTTTCGCTTTCACAACGAAAAACACAGCGCCTTCATGACATGGTGGTGGCGGCAGCAACAATACTACAGCAGAATAAAAGTTATGCCTTCTTTCTTCGCATGAACATTTGGGCGGTGTTATGCAAATCTTCCCAAATAGTGATGTAGGTATGTGGGGGCGTGTTAGAACGAGACGTTTTAGGTAGGTGTGGCAGACTCTTAACTTTTATAAAGAATATATCTTTGGATTTGCAACTTTACAGATCTTCTTTATGCACCAAGAGCTTGTAACACTCCAAAGAGAAAGGAAAAATTGAAATCGCATCATATGACCCCTTTAAAAAAGATACATTGAAGTAGGAATGTGTGGAGGAAAAGTAAAAGTTGACTGAAATATAAAAACTCAAGTGAAGTACAGATACTCCCAAAAAAATACTTAAGTACTGTAACGAAGTATTACTTCGTTACATTACACCACTGCTTATGACTATACTGGTCAGCTATCACCTGACTTACACACTGCCATACGTGTCCACCACGTGATGAGGGCATCGTCACACTATAAGCTAACTGGCATGAGGAAACATTTTCAGAGCAGAACAGACAGAAATCCAATCAAGTGAGAAATGAAATCTAATGTCAAGTGACTCTTACCTTGATATGTCTCCCCAGTACCATTCTGCTTCTTGCAATGAGCCGCTGGCGACTTCTTTCACACCGTTGCCATTTACTGGTGTCATGGGTTTTGTTGGCTTGGGAGGAAGAGCTGCAGAAGAAATTAGAGATTTATTTTAACGGAAAATCTTCTAACCTCATGAGCAGTCCTACAAATATGAGGTTGGTTTCACCTTACAGATGAAAACCTAATCTCCTTAAAGACTACACTAAGTGGACACCATGTTAACAAATGGCTGCATGTTGTTCATCCTCATGAATAAGTTTATGCTGCTAAGAGAATCCAAAATTGAGCTTAAATTGCAAAAAAGGTAAGAATACAATACAGATGCAGGTTACCACCCAGGATAAACTATTGACCTTTAGCCCTTAATTTTCCCATGGATGGCCTTTCAATACTCTCCTCCAACCTGTGACTCAGTCACGTCATCTGTAGTTAGACGAGTTTGTTTCGGAAAATGCAACCGTGATTTCCACTGAAAATGCAAAAGATCAGTTTTCACGGAAAATGCAACAACAACATATTCCATTTGGCCCATGTGAAAGTGTAAACAAAAAGCAAATGACCTTCTCTGCCAGTCTTGCTTTTCTGCTACTTGCCGAATATGTAATGAACAGGTTCCTTCCCTTTGAGTGAAACACTTCCTTTGTTGGCAGCAAAAGCAAACAATAGCTGCCGCAACGCTGGAAAGCAAACGTTGATGATGCTCTTGCTATATTGCGGGTCAGAGGTCAACAGTGTAGCATAGGAGAGCTGCTCAGTAAAAACGCAAGGATTGACCACCACACCCATCACTCAAGAGAAATAGCGACGACGAGGACTATGGTGTGGGTTACAACTTCACAGCATGCATTCCACATCTAATATCCTGATTGGAATTTGTCAAACCTTAGGCCCAAACTAGACTGGAATGATGGTTATGAACGGACATGCGAGCACTTCAGACCGTTTCAAAACTTTCAGCAAGACTGTGAATCCTGACGATTGCAACTTAAGCTGTTCTAAACAACGGGTTCACCCCCGAGAGGGCGCCATCTGGCAGTGGAGAGATGACAGAGGCCTGTGGCACCCGTACAACCGCATTGACAGCCGCATCATTGAAGTATGTTCAGCGCAGTGCAGATGTAGTTTAACGTGGCATTCAGAAGACCAGTTAATAATTCAGAATCACCATTTGATCTTAATTGCTCACTTTTTCTTAGACTGCACACCAGAACGGAGAAGACGAGATAAGTCTGTCGACACTCGGCCGTGTCTACACCATCGACTTCAACTCTATGCAGCAGATAAATGAAGACACTGGCACTGCCCGTGCCATTCAGAGAAAACCCAAACACATCGGCCTAACACCAACAAAAGGTGCACATCCCACACTTATATTAATTAAAGGGTTAGTTCACCCACAAATGAAAATTCTGTCATTAATCTTCGAACCACAAATTAAGATATTTTGATGAATTCTGAGAGCTCTCTGACCCTCCAGAGACAGCAATGTAATTACCACGATCAAGGTCCAAAAACGTAGCAAAGAGATCGGTAAAATAATCCATGTCACATCATGGGTTCAACCGTAATTTTACGAAGCTAAGAGAATACTTTTTGTGCGTAAAGAAAACAAAAATATTGACTTTATTCAACAATTCGTCTCCTCTGCGTCACCCTGTAGCGCCATTTTGGAGTATCCGCTGGACGTAAACAATGTATGTTGTTCTGTGTCAGCTGCGTCACGTGTATATGTTGTTTTCGTTCAAATCAAAGCGTAAAAAAAACGTAGAAAACATCAAAAAATATCTCATTTGTGTTCGAAAAGATGAACGAAGGTCTTACAGGTTTAGAACGACATGAGGGTAATAATGACAGAATTTTCATTTTTGGGTGAACTAACCCTTTACAGGGTTCCCACGCTTCTGCACAGTACTTGAATTCAGACATAGGATTCCAGGCCTGGAAAGTCCTTGAAAACAAACATAGGGACTTGAAAGTGCTTGATTTAATTTGAAATAAATTCTTTTATGGCGCTATTAAAAAAATGTTCCTATATGTTTGTCAAGACCGAACAGAGGGCACTAGATTGGGCGGTGCGAGATGGGCAGACGCGCGGAAAAAAAAAAAAACGTGTGTGACGCGCAAGCCTAGAGACCTGAGCGGCGACATTTCTGTAGCCCGCTCCCCGGGAATTTCCTGACCATTACTGCCACTACCACGAAGTGAAAAATGTGTACGCAGCTTCCGGCAAACCTTCTAATTGTCTTATTGGATATATGCATCACGAAGAAAGTTCCCCAATATAAAACAGCTGAAACCACTGTGCATCTCTAAAAGAAACCCAGTCCGGTTTCATGTCATGAAATGAAAAGTGCGTTTTTGAAGAAATCTAGGAAGTCAGTGATTCCAATGATACCCATTAACATAAAAAGATTTCATCTGAATGAAAGTCAGATGTTCAACCGAATCAAAATTGAATAACAATGATTCAGTATAAAAAATCCAGAGACTTACGGCACTGCTGGTGGACTTTGTTTCATTATTAGCGTATAATTTCATCAGTTTAAATAAATTTTATTTAATATTTCTGTATTAAAATTTTTATATTTAAAACATTAATCTCCACTTGAATTTATGAATTTAATTGCAGTCATGCCACCTCTGAGCCTCATTGAATTTCTGAAAATGTACCTACAAGCCACTTTTGTTCTTCTGTGCCACCTCTGTGAGCTACAGAAATTAATTTAATTATACTAATGGATTGGTAACTCTAGGTCTTATTCTACGTCTTATAGTGTTTAAATATAAATTTTTAAAACGATTTACAAACATAAATTTTAAAAGATTTGACAGATGGCAACATGAGCCATGAAACAATGTAAAAACGAGAATAACCCGGTAAGTCACTTTAAGAGTCAATGTAAGCTGGTATTAAGGCTAATTTTTTATCGAATATTTGGACTTATTGATCTGAAGGGGCTCCTCTTTTTATTTTTTTATAGGGGACCAAGCGCTCCTAAAAAAAAGGAAGCAAGCATTAGAGGGGAATCAGCGAAAAGCGAGAGCTGTAACAGTATATAATAAGATCGTGACCATGAGGTCTTAAAAGAGACAGCAGCCTAAATAAACCTGCTGCCTTTCATTATACAGTGAAGACTACCCAGTGATATTTTACAGTTGAGTATAGATTATAGTTAGACCTAACTGAAAAACATTTATTGTTTTTGTTTGTGCTATTGATTGTCATTAATTTATTTGTTCTTATTTTATTATTTACTATTTACTTGTCTTTTTTAGTTAAAATAAGACCATGTACACACGTACACGTGTATTTTGGCCCTCCAGTTTTTTAACATCTCCGGGGGATTTTCCTTTTCCACATGGAAAATGCAAACGCGTGGTCAATGGGGAATAGTCCTGCCACCACAGCTGGAAAAAGATCCTAGAGGAAACACTGCATGCATTTAGTAAAATTAGAAAAATGCATTTACAAAGGTATAAAGAAAATGCCTCTGAAATCACTTTGAGTCAAATGTCAGCTCATATTATGAAGGCTAATTCTTGATCAGAATTTTTAATTATTGATCAGAAGGTGCTCCTAAAAATGTTAAATTAGGAGGACAAGAGCTCCTAATTGACAAGAGAGAAAAACCGCTCTGGAAAACGGGGGGGGACTTGGTAGGGCTGTTGGAAGGGGTTTGGGCTGAGGAAAAATCAGTCAAAAGATAGTTGTTTTTGCTTAACCCCATAATGTTCGAACATCAGGGAAGCGCTTCAATATACGGGGTATTGAAATGCATTGATTAAGCGCTTGCGGTTAATCTCACTTTCGATTTTGCGAAAGGATTATAGCGCACTCTGTGAAAGGGAGCAATTACAGGTGGGGCAGATCAAGTATTAGGCACGTGATATTTGATCATAATTTTTTCCAAGAACATTACAATTCCAACCCATCAATCTTAATAAACTACTATTATTTTTGTATTGAATAAGATTTAGAACGTGATAATGTATATAATTGTCCATTGAAGGCTAGAAATGAAAAACTCATTCAGATGTGCATAATTATTAGGCAGGTTTTTTTTTACGGATGAAATGAGCCAAAAAAAGAGATTTAACTCCGACTGAGAAGACAAAAATTATTAAATCCCCATGAGAAATATTAAAAACGAATGCAATACAGAAATGTCAAAGTTAAGGCATGACCATTGGTCAGCAAAATGCTCACTGGGACAGCGGGGTCAGAAAGAAACAGGTGAAGAAGAAAAGACACACGTTAACTGCAAAAGAATTAAGAATTAATGTGAAGAATTAGGTGTGAAACCATCAGGAAGCATTTAGTCTCCAGCGCCACTATTTTCCAGAACTGCAACCTACCTGCAGTCTCCAGAATTACAACGTGTCAGGTTCTCAGAGACTTTGCTTGGGTAAAAAATCCTAAAAAAATGACCTCACTTAATTAGAATAACATGCTGAAGTGTTGTGAAATACATGAAGACTATTCTTATAGGCTTTATGGACAGATAAGTTTTGAGTGACTCTTGAAGAACCAGCACCACATCCTCTTGTACCACAGTTTGAAGAATTGATCTTCCAGAATCTGGCAGGAAGTTTTAGGAGCTCATTTTTGTCAGTATCTGCAAGACAGACTTTTCAGGATAGGAGATGGACTAAAAACCTAACTCCCAAAATTACTGCAACATGGAGCTAAGGAGAAAATGTAGAACGGGAAAGAAAATGGAAAAAAAAAAAAAAAAAACGGGCCTTAAGTGAAATCAGCGGGGGTTTACCAGTTTAAAAAAAGGAAAGTCCGATTTGTTTTTCTAATATTTTTTTGCAGATTTGCAAATGTACAGGTTGAGAAATGTTCATGAATATATTTCAAAAATACTGACTTTTTGAGCTGCGGCATGTATTTGAGCAGCGATGCCTCTAGGTCAGGGTTCTCAAAAATCCATATGCCCTGGAAGTCCAATGCCGAGCTGTAGAGTTTAGCTCCAACACCTGATCAAACTCCGCGACTGTGATGTTTCTAATTGATCATGAAAGGACAATTGATTGCATGCTCAGGTTTGTTTTATTTTAGGGTTGGAGCTAAACTCGGCAGGAAAGTGGATCTCGTGGGCCAGGTTTGAGGATCCCTGCTCTAGGTCAAAGATGAAAAAATGGGATTTACAATAAAGTAATTTACAAAATTATTTTGACTTGAGTTTATTTATTAATGAGTAACGTCTCTTTTGAGTGAATGTGCAAATTTGTAATGTTATCAGCTTTTACCATGTTATTACAACATTTAACCACTTTTTATTAATTAAAAATTGAGAAATTCTCTCAAATTTAAATCTTTTACAAGAATTACAGCAAAAAACAGTTTGATGCAAGAATATATATTTTTATCAATATTTGAGAAATTATATTTGAATATTACCAGTACTGACTTCAATGAATTTCATTAAATTCCTTTGAACACAACTGCTCAAAACGGTCTAAATTTATGAAACCTACACATTCAAAACATTATTACTCTGAAATGTTTAATGTAAATGTTAAGTGTAAGTGAAATGTTAAGTACTGTAAGGTCTTTCATGACACTACATATGCTGGGGTGTGATGTATTTGATAGGTGATTGCTATAAAATCACTGCGTTGCTTGAAAAAAGTCCTTGACCTGGTGTTCATGCAAGCGTAGGGACCTGACCTTCTAAGGTTACGCGTGAAAGAAGAATTTAGGATTGTTTTCAGATATCAATAACTAAAAATTGGAAAATTCACAGTAATTAACATAGTTTAAAAAATCAATATGAATGAAGAATGTAACAAATAATGCCGCACTTGATCATTTCCAGCACTTGTAAATTAAGAAAATAAATGCATAAAAACACAATGGCATATGACACTGTGCTGCTATAGGTTTATTATTTTTTAATATGAAATATATAATCGACAAGAAATACAGAAAGACTAGAAATTGTCTTTTGAAGCAAGGGATTGGATGATCAGAAGCAAGATGAGCTATTAACATTTGTCACATTAACTTGGTGGACATTAACATTATGAAATTTTGATTAACAAGATCTACTTCACAGCATGTCTTCTTTGGAGTGCATGTTTGTTTGGATCGCCTTCAACTCTAAATATGATCTGTACAATTCAAAAGTCATCTCTTTTTATACAAAATGACAAAGTAAAGGCTTGTTCACACCGGGACGAAAATCGATTTAATCGATTATTGCCGACGTTTAACGCCTCGTGACTAAAAACAAAGGGCGCCAATGTGAGTGTGCAAAACGCGAAGTGTAAAAGGGGCATTTTTTAAAAACGCCTCGGGTTCGTTTCTTTTGGTTTTACACGCCCGCGTTAAAAACTGGCCGACCAATGAGATTGGCGCTTTTGTTCACGTGCCTGGAGTTGCTGAATTTTCGGTAAAACAAGAAGATGCATCGAGGCAAGATGAATGTAGAGCAGCTGGTCTCATTGGTGTCTGAACACAAAGGGCTTTATGACAAACGCAACAGCGACTACAAAGATCTCGAATAAGAGGGAGTTGGTATGGAGAGGAATTGCAGATCAAATAGGATTCGATGGGTATTTCTGGTTTTCATTAAGCGCCATCCAAATTCAGGGAGTGAATTTGCACGTTCACTCGGCTCATCGCCAGCAAAAATCGCTTGGGTATGAACACAAAAGACGCGTCGAAAAACGCCGGCGATAAGCACGCGCGATAATCGTCCCGCTGTGTATGAGTCTTAAGGCAAAAATTATGTGCCTATCCTTGACTTTGTAACTTGTAAATCTTAACATTGAAACTGATGTTATCCTCTTATATTGTCGGCAAACATGCAGTACTCCAAGGCCAAAGTTTGTGAAAGACTTGGAAGTGTAGATAAGTAAAACCATTCATAGTAATCAAATAATTCTGGTGTAATTGAAGAAAAAAGTCCACAAAGCAACTGTCTGTGCCATTTAATTAGCAAATATGATATATTGGGCAGCCTCTACTGTCAAATAATTATGACCAGTGTGAAAGCAAACACACTTGCAATGGAATCAATAAACAGGCAATCTAATTTTACTTCCATAAATGGGGCACATTACCAAATTATAAAGGATGTTTAGCAAGAATAAAATGTTTTAAAATAATAAATTGTGTAAAACTGTGTCCGTCTTCACAGGAGGGCACTTGGAGGTGCGGCGAGAAGACGCACGTGCTCAGCTGATGAAAGAGGACCCTGAGCTGGCCAAGTGCTTCATAAAGACTCTGTTTCGGGTTCTGTATGAGGTGTACAGCTCCTCAGCTGGGCCTGCCGTCAGACACAAGTGCCTTAGAGCCATCCTCCGGATCATCTACTTCGCAGATGCAGAGCTGCTTAAAGACGTACTACGCAACCATGCTGTGTCTAGGTCAGTCTGTGAGTGCAGAGCTCTGTGTGAAAGCAGGAAGATGTTAATTATCATCATCACCACTGTCCTGGTGTTCGTTTGTGCACCTATTTCCATTTCAGTTTTACATTTAAGTGAAGATACATGGCTTATGCAAAGCTTGTTAGAGTATTTGTTTGGTTTTACTAATCCTGAACTTTTGTCTGTAGCCACATAGCTTCCATGCTGTCCAGTCAGGACCTGAAGATTGTAGTGGGCTCTCTGCAGATGGCTGAGATCCTCATGCAGAAGCTTCCAGATGTGTTCAGTGTTTATTTCAGGCGAGAAGGTACTGGATCTGGTTTTTATATTAGCTTCACACCAAACCTCTGCAGAAGTTACTTCAAAGAATCAAAGATTACTGAAAAACAAAAAGTTGTCTCCAACATTACATCATCCCCTGCAAAAACATATATTTCATTACAATAATGCATTACACCCAACACTGCTGTTTTATCGCTCTTGTTCTGTTTAGGTGTTATGCACCAGGTAAAGAACCTCGCTGAATCCGAGGTGTTCCTCACCAGCCCTCCGAAAGCATGCACCAGCGGCACAGCTAGTCTTTGCACCACCACCATCACCACAGCAACCACTACAGCAGCTTCTAACATCACACCCGACTTAGGCTCGCCCAGTTTCCAGCACAGCATGGACGACTCGCTGGACCTCAGTCCGCAGGGGTATAGAGCCACTCTCACACGCACCGTTACTGATCTAGAGTTTGCAGACTTGGTAGCTAATGTCTTGCCATTTAAAGTTTGAACCCTCTGTTCTCTAGTAGGTTGAGTGATGTTCTGAAAAGAAAGCGCCTTCCTAAAAGAGGACCAAGGCGTCCCAAGTACTCCCCACCCAGAGACGATGACAAAGTGGATAATCAGGGTACGTAGTCCTTGTGTTGAGAATTACAGTGGTGCCAAAAGTACTTGATGTCTTATCTAATACAAAGACATTCATACAGTTTTCAGTGCTTTGTAGGTTCTAGGGCTGTGTATCACCAGCAAAGTCACGATACGATACGTCTCACGATACAGAGGCCACGATACGATACATGTCACGATACATGACTGCACTGAATTTCACCTCCGCAGAATTTTGAAAAACAGCTGTTTATTAAACACTGCATACTGTAGGGCCATTGCTAACTATAGGCAGATCAGGCAGTTGACCTTTGCATTATGAAGGGCCTCTATAACTGTACCAGAGTACAACATGGGTAATGGCATTTGTTTCATGTTTACATTGTGCACTCCACACCAGTTACAATATTCTGATTGTTTGCATCTTGTTTTTAAGCCCATAAATAATAATGTACTCGATCTAATAAATTTATATCGTAATGTACTCATTCTAATATATTAACAAAATCATATTTACATTGCTGGTAGATTATCATTGCACAAATTAACACAATTTCTACATAAAAAAAAAAAAATGAGAAGAGTTCTAAACTAACGCACACACTCTCAAGGCTGATTTAAGGCTGATTTATACTCGACGCGTTCGCTTTGAGTGCGCGCGACGTCGTTTCGCGTGGCGGTGTGCACAACATTTTTTGTAACTTTCCACGCAGCTCCGCTTCCGAAGATGCATGAGTTCAAAGCGACTCTAGCCGAACACGCACATCTGTGCCAGCATTTGTGTGAAACAAAAGCAGGTTGATGTTAAGTGCAGTCACACACACAGATCACTCAGGAACAAACTTTTTAGCGCTGCCCCGCAGTTTTATCAACTAAATAGCTTAATCGCTCAAGAGCTACATTATCTTTCTCGACAAGGAGCTGGTAGCATCATTGTTTCTAAAGCAATTAAAGCCACAGCTTTACTGTTAATAGAGAAACGCGGCAAAACGGTGGTAATTCATACATACACAGCCTCTCTCTCTCTCTCTCTCTCTCTCTCTCTCCTCATCTCTTTTGTCCTTATATGACAGTTGAAATCACACTTTTCTAATAATGAATCTGGAAGTGGGAGATCGCTAAACTGCAAGCTAACCAGTGTTTTCAGAAAGAAAGCACGTTTATCCATAGTGGAGAGAGAGCGCGTATACAGGGTTGCCAGGTTGACAAAGATAAGTAGCACATTTAGCAGATATTTCCATATTGCGCAAGTGTGAAGCTCTGTTTTGGGGATTACGTCTCTTTATATCAGACAACCCAGCTGTGTTCCTCTGCGGCCAGATTAAACCTTGTTGTAGCCTATATATGCTCTATTCATTCTTTTTTAGAAACCTCGCACTTTTCTACTCAATTTTAAACGTTGTAAAATTTTAAACAAATTAAGCGCAGTCCACTGCTGCACACGTGCCACAATATCGATACAGGGCCAGCTGTATCGATACTCATATCGTCAAATCTCTGTGACGATACGGCGTCGTATCGATATTTTGAACACAGCACTAGTAGGTTCAGCTGCTTTTTTGGTGTCATGTTTTATTTGACCATTGCGCATGCTTTATTACACTTGTGACTGTTGTAAATGCTTTATTACCTTACTCTGCGTATCTCCTCCACAGCTAAGAGTCCTACAACCACACAGTCCCCCAAGTCCTCTTTCCTGGCCAGTTTGAATCCCAAGACCTGGGGTAAGCTGGGGACTCAGACAAACAGCTCCAACTCAGAGCCCTCGCGCACTGCAGGGGTCAGTGGTCTGGCACGAGTGCCGCCCAAGGACTCTGTTTCAAACAACAGGTAAAGCTACGTCTTTATTTGTGTTCTGATTTTTTTATAATGTAATTAGGTTGTCACTGTCATTCTTCAGGCTCTTGGTTATAGTTTAGAGGTTGCAAAATACAAGTTCTTTTGATATCCATAGTTCATTTTTTGGACGTTTTAGGGATAAGATAAAGGCTTGGATAAAAGAACAAGCCAGCAAGTTTGTGGAGCGTTACTTTAATTCTGAGAGCTTGGATGGAAGCAACCCTGCACTGAACGTCCTGCAAAGACTCTGTACTGCCACAGAACAACTGAACCTGCAGGTAACCCCAGACACAAAGTTGGCATTTGTAGCCATTATAAAGCAAGTTATTATGCTGATTCGATCATGCTGCCTAATTTAAATGTTTTATCACAGAAGCAATAAGCATGTTATGAAGCACTTTATGATGCTGTTTATCACTTTTTAATGTGTATGGTTTAGAAAGAAAACCATGTTTTTGTTGTCCAGTGGAATGTATTCTTTCTCTCAAACTGTGTTTTTATGCATGTTTCAGGTTGACAGTGGTGTAGAGTGTCTAGAGGAAATGAGCAGTATTGTATCTGAATCAGACGTGTCCTCCTTTGAGATCCAGCACAGTGGGCTTGTGAAGCAGCTGTTGTTGTATCTGACATCAAACAGTGAACGGGACACTATCAGTAGAGACGAGAGAATCAAGAGGTTCCTGCATGTGTTCTTCGGCTGCCCGGTTAGTGACACTTGAATGAACACATACAGCTTCCTGTCCCTCACAATGCTGATTTTCCTGCTTTTTCTCCAAATACTATCAATTACTTTTAGCTGAGCTATTGGCACAGCCTACCCCAAAGCATCTCTGACACTGAAATTTATAGGAACATGTATGTATGTTATATAGAGACAGCAAGGCAACTCACTTGGTTTTGTAACAGTGTTACACTTTTTCCTTAGCACTGAATGTATTTGACACGTTAATTGGGCTGTTTGTTTGTAGTAGTTACTGGTGTGATCAGTGTGACTCATTGTTTGCTATATGTGATTCAGATACCAGGACAGGAACCTCTGGGACGTTTGGACCCAACGGAGAATGGCCCACTGCTGGCATTGGTGCACAAGATGAACAACTGCCTTAGTCAGATGGAACAGTTTCCTGTTAAAGTGCATGATTTTCCCAGTGGGAACGGCAACGGAAGCAGGTAATTCCCCCGTGATATCTTCTTTAATGTTCTTGTTGTAAATACATCCATTTATCTTTCCTTTCATTTTCTACTTTCTACTTTTTTTTTTATTATAATGGATTCAAACCAAAAGCTAAGATTATATGTAACCCTGGACCACAAAAATAAAAGTAAATTTTTTGAAATTGATATTTATACATCATCTGAAAGCTGAATAAATAAGCTTTCCATTGATGTATGGTTTATGATAGGACAATATTTGGCTGAGATACAACTACAGCAGTCAACATTTGAAGTGGATCAAAAAAGTTCATCAAAGTTGTCCTAAGACAAGAATGCATTTTGGTTTTAGGACAACTTTGATGATGAAAGGTTTTGATCCACTTCAAATGTTGACTTCTGTATTTGAAAATCTGGAATCTGAGGGTGCAAAAAAAATAAAAAATATTGAGAAAATCACATTTAAAGCTGTCCAAATGAAGTTCTTAACAATGCAAAAGTTAAGTATAGTGGGTCCCCAACTAAGGATTTTCATAGTCGAATCGGAATTTTTGAATCTTGCCGATAGTCGACTGATAGTCGAATCATATGTTTGGGGGTGGGGCAAAATACATTACCAAGAGTCAAGTCAAACATTCGACAGTCATAATTACTGACGTTAACGGACGCCTCGCAGATACAAAGTATAGTTAACATTAAACGTCAGCGAAACCTTACGAATTCACAAAATTTTGTACAACAGTGCTCTCATTATAACGTTATGTATATGACAGTAGTTATTAATGTTCTGCATTTCTGTTTTGAGCTGTGCGCTCTCTGAAGATCACCAGTGGAGTGAAGCATCTCGATAGCAGGTTTTAAATAAATGGGATTTAACTGATCATTTATCTCATATATAATAAGCTTCATTATTTATACAACATTACGCAAATATTACGACTTACAGGCTACCTGCACAAAATCCCCCAAATGCAGAAGTGAACGTTTCGGCACGGCTCTGAATGAAGTCCTTTTGTGGACGCGTTCTTCACGTAACAACGTGCAGAAACACGGCAACTAAACTCTAAAAATTCTCATTATGTCTAGAACAGTCCAAGTGATAGTATTAATATATGCATTGCTGTTGTCTGCTTGCGCTGCAGCTGAGAGATAATCACCGTAGTTAGTACACAATGAATTGCTTTACTGCAGCGTAACTCAACCAAATGCATCTTATACGAGATAAGTAATATATACATGTTATATATAAACCGGCTGAAATGTTTTGAAATCACTTGTACTCTACGTGATCGAAAAAATCCAGTCTCTCACTCTGTCTGTGTCAATTTGTGTCTTGTTAAAGATTTAAATCCCTGCCGCCAAGATGCTTCTCTGTCGGTCACGGGTTATGGAAAGTGAAACTTAAATCTATAGGCTTGGTTGGATTTATTCACGCACGTTAACATATTTATTTAAAGCTTCTTTGTTTTCAGATTCTTATTTACAGGATTATCTTAATAGGCTGCATATTAACTTTGGGAGAAAAGAAACCCGGTAGTTTTATGTGAAATCAGACATTTGAGCACCCCCATGTATAGCCAAAATGGCATGATCATAACACCTCTGCAAATATTTGACTGAGATTGGTAGTCGAATCGGCCTCCTCCTATCGAAGCATCGACTATTCGGGGTCACACCTATAGATTACTAATCAAAAATTAAGTTTTGATATTTACGGTAAGAAATTTACAAAAAAATATCTTCATGGAACATGAGCTTTACTTTATACACGTACAAAATACACCCTGCTACCTTAGGATGTTTTGTGGTCCAGGGGCACATATAACAAATTAATAGTCTGACTTTGATGGAAAAATGCTGCTTTAAAGCAATTTAAAACATAAGTTTAAAATTGTAATACAAACTTGGTGTATTTTTTTTATGGATGCAAACAAAAGATTTATTTAATATGGTAACAGTCTACATGTTTTTATATATTTGTATCTCATGCTGATTGTTATTCTTTTGTTTGCAGGGGTTCACAAGCCCTTAAGTTCTTCAACACACATCAGCTGAAGTGCCAGCTGCAAAGACACCCAGACTGCACCAATGTAAAACAGTGGAAGGGCGGGCCAGTCAAAATTGACCCCTTGGCCCTGGTACAGGCTATTGAGAGATACCTTGTGGTTAGAGGTAAACACACAAGAATCTGAATATGATGTTCTCAGTTCTCTGGTTTCTGAGTTCTCAGATGAGATGGTTGACACTTGCGGTCTCAACAGGGTATGGAAGGATCAGGGAGGAGGATGAAGACAGTGATGATGATGGTTCTGATGATGAGATTGATGAATCTTTGGTACGGATGATTGTTTTCATGATAATATTTACTTGGTAATTGTAATAAAAATGCATACTGTGTAGTAGTAGTATGCACTTTTTTTTAATACTGTGGACTACCGTTTCCCAAAGGCTGCCCAGTTCTTGAATTCTGGGAGTGTACGTCACAGGCTGCAGTTCTACATAGGAGAGCACCTGCTGCCGTACAACATGACTGTTTATCAGGCTGTCAGGCAGTTCAGCTTGCAGGCTGAGGAGGAGCGAGAGAGCACAGATGATGAAGCAAATCCTCTGGGACGGGCTGGCATCTGGACCAAAACACACACTATATGGTACACAACTTGCACGCCGTTTTTTCACTCTTTCAGAAACTGCACAATCACTAATGTTTGCCTGTTCCATGAATGTGATACAAGTCTGCAACCCTATTATTTGAACTATTTAATAGTTAATATATTGTGTGTTAATATATATTAACACACAATACACACAATACACAAGTGTTAATATATACTTGTTACAGGTATAAGCCAGTCAGAGAGGATGAAGAGGGCTGTAAAGACGCTGTTGGAGGGAAGAGGGGTCGTGCACAGACGGCTCCCACTAAAACCTCCCCTCGAAATGCCAAGAAACAGGACGAACTGTGGCATGGTAGGGAAATATCATGTGCACTGATAACCTATAAAAGCTGTATAGGAGTTTAGTAAGGGACTGCCTTGGAATCCATCTTTATTCAGACTATATTTGTTTTTTGTGTGTGTTTTCAGAGGGTGTGTGTCCCAGTGTGACAAACCCATTAGAGTCATACCTCATTAGTGATCCTCCAGAGGGCATCACTTTTGATGATCCTTCAATGGAGGTGATTCTGCTGCTGAGGGTCCTGCACTCCATCTGTAGATACTGGTTCTATCTGTACGATGTGAGTACCATATTCAAGAACACTTGCATTCATACAAAAAGTACAGGTACAATAACAGAACCTCTATCAAGAATGTATGCTTAATTATGATAATAATTAAAAACGTGGATGGTTCTAAAATGGACTTCATTTTCTTTTCTTTCTCTTTTTTTTCCTCTTTGATTTTGGTGTGAAATATGACCTGGGGCCTTTTCCATAAAACAGGCTTATTTCAGTTAGTCTGACTTATTTTGAACCAAGGGCCAGTTGCATAAACTTAGCCACCATGTTAAGACTGTGTCTTAAGAACTAGTCTGACCAACTGCAACTAGCAGTTAGCCAAGGGGTAATAAGTCTTATTTTTCAGATTCAAATTAGACCAATATACTTTTTTATGTAACTGAATTAAAAATGTTATGACCAGTCTTGAAGAAAAAAATTAGATTGCTAACTTTTTAAGACTAGTCTAAACAGTTTATGCAACCGGCCCTTCAAATCAACTGACAATATGTCTGACTAACTGAAATAAACCTGGGGCCAGTTGCCTAAACTTAGCCACCATGTTAAGACTGTCAAACTAGTTCTTAAGACCAACTAGCAGTAGCCAAGGGGTAATCAGTCTTACTTTATGGATTCACATTAGACCAATCTTCCTTTTCATAACTGAATTATAAAAGTTATGACCAGTCTTGAAGAAAATGCAGGTAGATGGTTAAATTTTTAAGATAATTAAACAACCTAATGCAACGCCCACCGGGCTTATTTGGTAGACTTGTTTTATGAAACAGGCCCCTGGACATATTTCAGCGAGATTCACCCAATAATAAAGCAATCAAACAGAGTAGACTTTACATTCATCTGTCTCTTTTCCCCAGAATGCTGCATGTAAAGAGATCATTCCCACTGGTGAGTTTATTAACAGTAAACTGACAGCAAAGGCCAACCGACAGTTGCAGGATCCGCTGGTCATCATGACAGGGAACATCCCCACCTGGCTCACTGAGCTCGGCAAGACCAGGTACTGCAAACTCTTCATCTCATTCGTCTTAAATCTGTACTTTTTTTTACACCTCTAATCTTCTCTCTTCTAGTCCATTCTTTTTCCCGTTTGACACGCGGCAAATGCTCTTCTACGTGACAGCGTTTGACCGCGATCGCGCCATGCAGCGCCTGCTCGACACCAACCCAGAGATTAACCAGTCTGACTCGCAAGACAGCCGTGTCGCTCCACGCCTTGACAGGAAGAAGGTTGCCCTAAAATTCCTGTTTAAGCACTTGCATGCTGTAATTGCTTCATATATGCCATAGCAGAGGTATGTATTCACAAACAACTTTCTAACATTCTCTTATTCGTTGTTTTGTATGTATAGAGAACGATAAACCGTGATGAGTATTTTCCGAAGAAAGGAACGGATTTCCCCTGTTCTAGTAATGCAAGACCTCGGTGAGTTCAGAGCTAGCGGAAATTCAATACTCGCTGAACCGTAGGCATTGATTTTAGCGATTGTTCCCACAGACCTTTAGGCCAGAAACATAATCTACACAAATTCTTGGCCAGTGCATTTCAACCGTGTCGTTTGTGTTCTTGCGTTACTGTGTTACAGTAACAAACAGGAGGCCCTGAGGATGTGGTGTTGTTCTGGTAGCTCGCTATAAACATACTGACTGTTTGCCACCACTGTTATTTCACTAGCCCATGGAGTCTGTGTATTTCAGCCAGTGCAATTTTAAACAAGTCTATCTGTTTCTGCTCAGAGTCCGCTTTTCTGTCAGTCTTGTTTGATTTATGCCTGACTTCTCTCTGTGTCTCAGGTGGGAACAGGCCTTGGACCTACGCAAGAGTTCTATGCTCTGGTGTCTCAGGAGTTGCAGAGGGCCGATTTGGGTCTTTGGAGAGGAGAGGAAGTCACTCTCTCCAACCCTAAAGGTAACTCATATATTTGTAAATTTTGAGCACTGTTTCCAGTGTAACGCAAATAGCATTCTACTGCTGTTCACTAAGCTTGTTTCTTCTGTCTGTCTCTCTCCCTCCCTCACACACACTCTGTCTGTCTCTGAGCAGGAAGGCAGGAGGGTACCAAGTATATGTTCAGTTCCAGAGGGTTGTTTGCTGTACCGTTTGGACGAACTACCAAACCAGCTCACATCGCCAAGATCAAAATGAAGTTCCGCTTTCTTGGAAAACTGATGGCTAAAGCGATCATGGACTTCAGATTGGTACATTTACTCATGACAAAATGACTTGAATACATAAAAAAAAAAAAAACTAAAACTAAAAAATATTTTTCTTTCAAGAATTTCGGCCTTTTAAAGTTGTTCATTACAATCTCAGAATATTTTTGACATTTATGCTTTTAAATTAGGGGTGATCCAATGTACTGGAATCAACGACAGCCATGGTACTAAACAAAAAATGAAATATTGATATGTGAAAACTACACAAGTTCTAGTAACAATCTGCTTGACACTCCAACATAGTAGATGGCAGTATTGCACCTTAATGCTGGTTGCCACCCATCATAAAACAGACAAAAATTAACTTTTTGTATGCTTTTGTGCAGTTATGGTTACAAACTCACTCTCTGCCTTCCTACACTCGTATTTAAAGTGTGATAAAAAGATGAATTTGATTGTTTTTCCAAACTTCTATAGATATAGCAATAATATTATTGTGTAGTCTTTTGGCCATGTTCATCATGCAGTGAAAACATGACACCATGACACCTTCCTCTTCTGCTGGTAAAATAGTCATACGATAACTAATATCATCACTGCAACACACAAACACACGCAGCATTAGCTCCTGCTCTGGTTTTGGTTTGCACAGAACAGTGCAAGTTTTTTGGAATGAAGCTCAGTTTGTTTGCTTTTCCCAATCATGTAATACCTCCAGACACAACGAGAATATCATGTCATTGAATCTTGTTAATTGAGGTGTTTCTTTTTTCTTTTTTTCTCTCTAGTTGGACTTGCCTCTAGGTTTTCCATTCTATAAGTGGATGCTGAGGCACGAGTCCTCCGTCAGCTCTCATGACCTGGTCAACATTGATCCTGGTGTCGCCAAATCCATCCAGCACCTGGAGGACATCATCCGCCAGAAGAAGAGAATAGAGCAGGACCGATCACACGTGAGCACTGGCCGCTAACTACATGACACATGGAGACATGAAACATTTAAAACCAACCAACACCTGGACTGTTTTTTTGTATTGTAACTGTCTGTATTTGTCAGACACGGGAGACCCTACAGCAGGCCTTGGAGAGTCTCAACATGAACGGCTGCTCGGTGGAAGATCTGGGCCTGGACTTCACTCTGCCTGGATTCCCAAACATCGAGTTGAAGAAAGGGGGCAAAGACGTGCCAGTCACCATTCACAACCTGGAGGAATACCTCAGAGTAGGGGACTGAATAACCTGACACATGTCATCATTTGTATAGCCTGAATAAACCGCTCTTACTTCACCGCCTCTTTTTTCGTCTGTCTGTAGTTGGTGGTCTACTGGACACTCAATGAGGGCGTCTCTCGGCAGTTTGAGTCGTTTAGGGAAGGATTTGAGTCTGTCTTCCCTCTGCATCACCTGCAGTACTTCTATCCTGAAGAGGTGAGCGCTTTCAACAGTTTAGTCATTCAGTTTTAAAGACCAAGCACTGAAGGGTGCCACAATGGTGTGCCAAAGGTGTCATGAATGGAGAATTCAAACTTTACCTAATCTTTTTACTCATAAGTAGACATTGTTTTGATATGTAAGAACTGTGTACAGTTAGACAGTCTTTGTAACAAAACCATAGGGCTGGGTATCGTTCAAAAATTTCCGATACCGATACCTTGACTGTAGACGTTATGACACGATACTTTTTTCGATACCAATTTTATGAAATCAATTTTAACAAGATTACATTATCTACAAAAAAAAAAAACTGGTTTTAATTTTCAGCTTGTTGATGTTAATACAAACTCAAAGAATCATCTCCTGAGCCACTGCACAAAGGAACAAAATGTAACCAACACAATCAATCAGTGCAAAAGTTTTAATAAAGCTCAAATAGTCTTCAGTTTACACATCTGTTTGGCTACATTTACACTAGTTAGTGTTAGTTTTAAAACGCATAGCTCAGACAGAATCATGATTTCTATTTATTTTCCACTGATTTACTGATGAGCATTAGCAGCTTCCAGCGCCGTCTGCTTGTGTTCTCTCTTCCATGATCGCTGCTCTGACGCAGAGGTAATAACATATTTAATTTCAGCAACATTACATGGCCAAAACACACATTAGACAGCAATCAGAAGTTATTACAAACACTCGATGGTGGTTTAAAGTGAGTTTTGAGTAAAAGCGGAATATGAATATCTATAGGTCTTATGTTGCATGATGCTACAGTGTGCATGAATGCATAACACGCGCTTTCGGTCTTGTAGTATGAACGGACATCTGCATATGATTGGAACTCCACGCAGCTCCCGCGCTACTCTCCAATGGAAAGTAATGGCCGGTCTGTTTGTCGGAGATAGTGGAAAGCCGGCTTGAAACGCAGTGGAAACGCCAGTATGACGAGGATCGTTTTCATTTTAAAACATAAACGCACCAGTGTAAATGTAGCCTTACATCTATGGGGGCTAGGACGCATTCACACTGCAGCCTCACGTGTGCCCCACATCTCTGAGTGTAACTGGTGTTAACTAGTAGGTGTGTTCGACTTGATGTGGACTGCCTGTGCAGATACGATCGGTGTATTACAAGTTACCACGAGAGCTAAAGAGCGCGACTGTCGTTGCACTTTCAAACGCTCTCGCGGATGTCAAAAGATAGATCTGCGTCGCACCTCTTCTAGTCGAACACACCGGCTAGTGCTGCAGGCTTATTGGCTCACTGACGCTGATGAGATTAACCCCTTAGGTATCGAAATTTGGTACCGAATGACGAGATGTTTTTCGATACTCGATGGTATCGAGGCAATTCGGTCGGTGCCTAAAAAGTATTGAACTCGATACCCAGCCCTACAAAACCATGAATTGCCATTTATGCATTTGTAACTGAAGCCAATGACTAAACTGTCAACTTCTTAGTATCAATAAAATATGCAATTAATCAAATTCTGATTTAATTATATAGTTACTTTTTAACGTTGTAGCATTGTACTTTCTAACACTGTAAGTTCACCTCAGGGAAAAAAATATGCTAGTCATGACCTTTTTAACTGGTGGTTTTACAATGAAATGTGTATCTAGTTTAATCTTTCTTTTGATGTGCTCTCCATTTACAGCTGGATCAGTTGTTATGTGGCAGTAAGTCGGAGTCCTGGGATGTGAAGACACTAATAGAGTGCTGCAGACCGGACCACGGCTACACACATGACAGGTATACACTCATGCCTGCATAGGCCTGAATACACTATGGGATTTTGCCCTGGTTTGCAGTCTGAAGGATTTAACGCTAGTTGATGCTAGTTGACCATATTCAAAGCCATTGGTTCTATCCAGCCAGAGGGCATCAGACACGTTTCATATTTAGAGCTGATGATAGTACAAAACATTATTTTCATTTCATTCGTCTCCTAGCATTGCTTTTGTGCAAGTTTGCATTTTCAATGACTTGATGTCTGGTAGTGTATGATGACCAGTTCTCTCCGTAACTAAAGTGTTTAGTTGTGTTTTAAAATGTGAACAGATTTTCAGGTTGTGTAGTGTATTCTTTCTGTGTAATCACACGTCACACGAACTCTTGAGTAACATCCCTGGCTGTATAAATGACAGATGTGGTTGTGTCTGTAGCCGTGCAGTGCGGTTCCTGTTTGAGGTGCTGAGCAGTTTTGATGCAGAGCAGCAGAGACTTTTCCTGCAGTTTGTCACAGGCAGCCCCAGACTACCTGTCGGAGGTGAGGAACCATTTCAATCCACAGAGCATCAGCCGTCAGGGAGATATTCTCAGATAACGTAGCCTCCATCTTTGTTTTCTTCTCAGGATTCCGGAGTTTAAACCCTCCCCTCACCATCGTTCGGAAGACGTTCGAGTCGACGGAGAACCCGGACGACTTCCTTCCGTCGGTGATGACGTGTGTGAACTACCTGAAACTGCCGGATTACTCCAGCATCGAGATCATGCGCGAGAAACTGTTGATTGCTGCGCGCGAGGGCCAGCAGTCTTTCCATCTGTCTTGATCTCACCCTCCTGCACCCTCTCACTCAAAATGGCCTTTAATCAACTCACTGCAGAACCACACAAATCGTGACTTCTTCCTTTAGAGTTCCTCTTCCTCTTTCATTTTTTCTTTTCCTTTTTCTTTCCGTTTTTTTTTTTTAAACAAACACCCACACTGAGGCAAAATATGTACAGCCTACTTGTTTAAAGAAAAGCAGCTTGCAGAAACTAAACGATAGAACATAAGAGACTTCCTTTTGACTCCTGACCAGGAGGAAAGGGTGTTATGCGACTCGTCAGATAAAAAAAAAAACAGAAGAAAACATTTTTTTAAAGAAACGAAACTTCAGAGCAGATTATAAAATATATCAGTAGTTGAGAGATGTTCAAGCCGAAAAAAAGAGGAGAAAACCTGGGTGACGTTTTAAAACTTGCGTTGCTGTCTGATGTATCAAGAAAAAAAGGGATGTTTTTTTGTTGTTTTGTTTTTCTCTCCTGGTGAGTGACATCTTCACTGTGTGTTCCTGTTAGGGAGGGGGCATCCATCAAGCTGGCGAGGGTTCCTATAGCTCCAAAGATCATTTGTACAGACAAACATTTGCAGATTTTGCTTATTCGACACATTTGATAGAATAGCTGTGTGCTCTCCTGCCCAGTTTCCCCTCTGTTCTGTATTATACCCCCGAACGTCTTGTTACATTTTGGTTCCACTTTGTTTAATTTCTCTTGTGTCTCCTTTTTATTTGAGAGAATTTTGAACGTGTAAGAGAGTTCCAGTTGGTTGAATGCGGGTGGTGTTGGAAGTTGTAGGATCTTGTATATTCTTATTAGTCTAAATACTTATTATTTGGATTGTGTTGTTTTTTTTAACCCAAATTGAAATTGTTTTCTGGCCGACATTTCACATAAAGTGTCAGCTCCATGTTGAAAAGATGTTTCCATTGTGTTGGATGAATAGACTCCTATATGGTTATAGTAGTGTGCCTCTGCTGGACTTCTGGGGACTTGAGGTCTTAACGATGGGCCTGCTGAAGTTGCTTGGCTGGTGAAGCCGGGCTTTATTCCCGTAATGTAGCTGAGCACAAGAAATTCATTTAAAAGAATTGGCTGGTCTTATTTTATGGTTTCATGGCCAGATAGCATTTCAGAAAAAAAAAGAAAAAGTTCATTAAATAAAATAAAGTTTATATGCAGTTTTCACACCCAGTTTGAGGTGGGATTGTCTGCCTTTTTCCCCCTTTTTTTTTTTCTATTGTTTCTTTTTTTCCTCTTGCTGTAGTTTATTTTTGCACTGCTGGCTTGGAACAAACCGTGGTGTGCTCTGCAGTCTGTGGCCAGGAGGAGGTGCTGCTGTGCGCTCTCCTGTCCTCATTGTTCATGTGCTGGTTTCTAAGATCTGCAATAATTTACTGCATCAGGTTCATGTTTTTACCTGAACATAAATAAAGTAATTGTTTGACTCAGTCTGTGCTGGTGTTGGTTAAAGTCTAAAATGAACCTTGTCAAGGGTCAAAAGCAAATGAGTAGTTGCCTCTAGTCAGTGAAGAGTATGATACTGAATGAGCAGTATATGAGTTTAAAGTACTGATGAAATAATTTAGCTAGTTACAGATATGACAGAAATGCAATTCATTTGCTGTATTTGAGCTATGAATATTGGTTTGTGTGCTTATTTGGGGAGGGTGTGCATTTGAAATGCCAACAAAAGCATCAGGCAGTAACTAATATGTGACCCTGGACCACAAAATCAGTCATAAGGGTCAATTTTTCGAAATTGAGATTTATAGAACATCTGAAAGGTGAATAAATAAGCTTTCCATTGATGTGTGGTTTGTTAGGATAGGACAATATTTGGACAAGATACAGCTATTTGAAAACCTGGAATCTGAGGGTGCAAAAAAAAAAAAACAAAAGATTTGAGAAAATCGCCTTTAAAGTTATCCAAATGAAGTTCTTAGCAATGCATATTACTAATCAAAAATTAAGTTTTGATGTATTTACGGTAGGGAATTTACAAAATATCTTCATGGAACATGATGTTTACTTAATGTCCTAATGATTTTTGGCATAAAAGAAAAATCTATAATTTTGACCCATACAATGTATTGTATGCTATTGCTACAAATATACCCCAGCGACTGGTTTTGTGCTCCAGGGTCACATATTAAGTTTTTTTCTGTACAATATAGTACATTTTTGTATTAATATTATTGTACTGTTAAAATTAATTATTAACAACAACATTAAGATTACAGTGCAAATATTTATGGCTGTCTTCATTTATTTGCTTTGAAACGTTCAACCATAGAGCTTTTATTCTGGTGGGAAAGCACATTGCAAATTTGGGAGGAATGTTGACTTGTGTTATGTTTTTCACATGCACAGCACTCGCAAAGATCAAGTTTGCGTGGAGCAAAATGAGCTAACGACTTTAACAAGGATTCATTTAGATGTCATTTATACAGTGACTTTGCATTATTTTACATTTGATTAGTGAATTTCAATGACCTGGTCTTTCAATTTCTTGTTAGACCTATTTGGTAAAGTCTCTTGATTGATGAAATTGGCACGACTTAAAGGAGAAGTTATTTTCTGAAAATGTACTCTCCCTCAGGCCATCCGAGATGTACTGTAAATGAGTTTATTTTTATCAAAACGAATTTACTGTAGCATTCTATCACTTGACCTCCAATGGATCCTCTGCAGTGAATGGGTGCCGTCAGAATGGGAGTCAAAACGGCACAATAATCTACAAGCTGCATGTTTGTAATAAATCCATCAAGTCAGTTGAACTTAAGCTGCTGATTCCTTTATTCATAATATTGCATTCTCCAGTCATCTTTTCTGAATCAGGAGAGAAATAAGCACAGCTCAAGAACCTTTTACAAGAAATCTAAATGCTTCTAAACAAATATGTCAGTAGATTTTGATGTGCGAAGACAACGGGGCATGGACTTTTTCATTGTAAAAAAGTAAAGTACAAGCAGTACTTAAATGGGTCTAAATGTGTCCAAATGCAGACCCTTGGTAGAAAGATTGTTTACGTTTCTGTATTTTATGAGTTTCATAAACGTTGAAAAACATACCATGACCAAAATATTTTGGACTAAATACAAGCAATCTTTACATTGCATCTAAATTAATATTCTAGCAGGTGTAAAGTCTAACACATAGCTAAAATATGCCAACTGGTGCGCCTGAATTGAGTTAAAGTCACTCACAAATCACAATAATGAAATTTAATTTCCACGACAGTCAGGTCACTTGTGTTAAATACAATGTTTGTTCAGTTTTATTAAAATGAATCATTTCATTCCAAGCCGTCATCCAAAGGTACTGGTGGGAAATGGTTGTGTTTTCTTTTCACGGACAGATGAGGCCGCCAGACATCTTTTGGTTTCTGTCCCGAATCCTGTTTACACAGAAACATCCAACCGGAAGCCTGGGATGTCTGTGTGTGTATATTAATAAATCACTAATCCTGCTAATGTGCCACTGTGATTGTGTCTGTGATACTGAGAATTAGTTACTGCACTACTATAGGAGATTATATTTACATAGTTAGCATTGCCTTTTATTCGAATAGGAAAAAAATAGCATATTTGCAATAAAATTACAATTCAGGTAGATATAAATGCAGCAGAAATGTAACAACAGTGTTTGAGCTGTGCATAGTTTGTGATCAACAAAATCAAAATGCATTGTCCAGTCCTGTGAAAAGCTAGAGAAAAACCTGGTAAAACTAACCTGGTAAAAGGTTTTCAACAAATAAGATTGATTCACAAATTATTTTAATGTTAAAACTCCCTTAATACATACACCAACTTACATATTTTCATCTTATTTTTATCCAACTTTCTCTAAGTTTATAGAGCTTAATAGTACGTTTATTATAGATGTAATTATAAATATAGTAAACCATAAATTAGTATCTCAACGTGAGTGTTTTAGTTTAGGGAAATGATAAACCAAGGATAACTATATTTAGTTTTATTTAATACTTTGAAATGTATAGTTTTATAACGGTGAATCAATCAGTCAAAATGTGTTTTCTCACATTGACACGAACTGTGAGACAGATTTCTATGAGTTATACCAATCTCATTTATATGGTAACAAAAATATTTATACATGGTGCTTGGTTTAAAAAGAAATGTATATATAATGTAACCGAAAATGGATTTCTAAAACATTTTCTATGCCTTTATATATATATAAATATATATACAGTGGTGTGAAAAAGTGATGGCCCCTTTCCTGATTTCTTATTTTTTGGCATGTTTGTCACACTTTAATGTTTCAGATCATCAAACAAATTTAAATATTAGTCAAAGATAACACAAGTGAACACAACATGCAGTTTTTAAATGAAGGTTTTTATTATTAAGGGAAAACTAAATCCAAAACTACATGGCCCTGTGTGAAGAAGTGTTTGCCCCCTGTTAAACTGTGGTTTATCACAGCTGAGTTAAATTTCTCTAGCCACACCAGGCCTGATTACTGCCACACCTGTTCGCAATCAAGAAATCTCTTAAATAGGACCTGTCTGACAAAGTGATGTAGACCAAAAGATCCTCAAAAGCTATACATCATGCCGAGATCCAAAGAAATTTAGAAACAAATGAGATAGAAAGTAATTGAGATCTATCATTCTGGAAAAGGTTATAAAGCCATTTCTAAAGCTTTGGGACTCCAGCGAACCACAGTGAGGGCCATTATTCACAAATGGCAAAAACATGGAACAGAGGAGAACCTTCCCAGGAGTGGCCGGCCGACCAAATTTACCCCAAGAGCACAGCGACGACTCATCAAGAGGTCACAAAAGACCCCACAACAACATCCAAAGAACTGCAGGCCTCACTTGCCTCAGTTAAGGTCAGTATTCATGACTACTCCATAAGAAAGAGACTGGGCAAAAATTGTTTGCATGGCAGAGTTCCAAGACGAAAATCGCTGCTGAGCAAAAAGAACATAAAGTCTCGTCTCAGTTTTGCCAGAAAACATTGTTGATCCCCAAGACCTTTTGGAAAATACTCTGTTGACTGACGAGACAAAAGTTGAAATTTTGTGTGTGTGTGTCCCATTACGTCTGGCGTAAAAGTAACACTGCATTTCAGAAAAAGAACATCATACCAACAGTAAAATATGGTGGTGGTAGTGTGATGGTCTGGGGCTGTTTTGCTGCTTCAGGACCTGGAAGACTTGCTGTGATTTAAATGGAACCATGAATTCTGCTGTTACCAAAAAATCCTGAAGGAGAATGTCCGGTCATCTGTTCGTGACCTCAAGCTGAAGCGCACTTGGGTTCTGCAGCAGGACAATGATCCTAAACACACCAGCAAGTCCACCTCTGAATGGCTGAAGAAAAACAAAATGAAGACTTTGGAGTGGCCTAGTCAAAGTCCTGAGCTGAATCCTATTGAGATGCTGTGGCATGACCTTAAAAAGGCGGTTCATGCTCGAAAACCCTCCAATGTAGATGAGTGGACCAAAATTCCTCCACAACGCTGTAACAGACTCATTGCAAGTTATCGCAAACGCTTGATTGCAGTTGTTGCTGCTAAGGGTGGCCCAACCAGGGTTATTAGTTTAGGGGCAAACACTTTTTCCACAGTGCCAGGTATTTGGTTTTGTTTTCCCTTAATAATAAAACCGTCATTTAAAAACTGCATGTTGTGTTATCTTTGACTAATATTTAAATTTGTTTGATCTGAAACATTAAAGTGACAAACATGCAACGATAGATCAGGAAGGGGGCCAACATTTATTCACACCACTGTTTTTTTTTTTTTTTTTTTTTTTATACCTGCCAAATGAATTATGCATGTCTAAAAAAAAAAAATCTGATGTAAAAATTATCCGAACATAAATTAAAATCATGTCAATATGTTCCTCAACATTTTAGTGTACTTGTTTACCAAGGAAACAACCAGAATGAGATCATATCTTAGTATGAAACAAAGAAAAATCAAGGTAAATATCTTGTAAGCAGTGTTATTTAGTTTTGTGAACTTTTACAAAAACATTCAAAAGGTTTACGGATTGTGTGTTTCGGATACAAGGAATGTCAATGTAATTTCCACCACACAATGTTATTAAAACACTATGTATAATTTGATACGTGATGGAAATGTTGAAAAATGCGAATGTAACGAAGTCTCCCTCCAGGACCTCAGAAATGCACCTGTTGCTAAATGTGAGTCCAGCTCTGTCCACTCGGCGGCGGATCCCGCCCACAGCTCTCCGCTGACGGGGAAATACAACCGCGTCCTGCGGGAGAAGGTGTCGGAACCGTGAGCATCTCGCCGTGGACTCTTCAGAAAACCAACGTTTCGCATTCTTGTTTTCATATCGGCTGCAAAGCCACGGACTGCTGGACAGATAGAGGGTGAGTGACCTTGAGTATTTTGAGAGCCTGTATTTGCTCATATGATGCTTGAGGAATGTTTTGATAGCAGCTTGTCCCAGCAAAAGTTGATCTGAGGGGTGCGAGAAACAACATCCATCTGCTTGCAATATGATTCCGAGAATTCATGCATGTCGATGTGTTCAAATTTGGACTTACGGACGCGGTCACTCTGAATACACACACAATCACGTGCAAAGGATCTCAATACAAAATTAATAATAGCCTTAATAAAGTTGTGTTTGGCAGATATGGTTCGTATTCTAGCTTTAATGCTGCATTGTGCGGTGCACTCTGTTGATGTGCAGCGCGGCTGTGCTGTTACCGTCAGGCTTGAAGGATGAGTAAAGCACGGGGATCTTGAATTACAATTCGTGTTGCGAGGTCTGCCTTTTTCAATGAATTGATTGAACCGGTTCTTCGCGTTGTCATTAAGAAAGGCAAATGACTTTAATAACAAACTAGAAGAAATGTTACTAATAAAACTAATTGGAATAAAGTTTACCTCTGTGTAGCGGTTTTATCAGCACAGTAAAACTACGACACACTGCTTTATTGCAACTCTTAGTCATTCTTGAGACGTGGGACAAAACGGGTCCAGCAAGGGTAACTGCTATTAGCTTTAAAAAATAGAAATATTTTACATTTTAAATGTCAGGAGGGATTAATAATAGAATGTATTTAACACAATTATTAATTAATCTGTTTCTTAAAGGGGATGCGATTCCAAGTTTTCCTTTCTCTTTAGAGTGTGTTACAAGCTGATTGTGCATAGATAAGATCCCTGAAGTTACAAAGACTAAATTCTCAAAACCAAAGAGATATTCTTTAAAAAAAAGTTAAGAGTCATCCACGCCCTCCTAAAACGGCTCATTTTAACACGCCCCCACATATCTACCTCACTATGTGGAAATATTAGCATAATGTGCACGCAAAGAAAGAAGGCGTGGTTTCAGTAACCGCAGTTAGTGTTGAAGCAGCATGTCAGAGAGACGCTGTGTGTTTCTAGGCGAAAGCAAAAGCACTTTATTTGGCCTTCCGAAAGTAGATGCATTTAGGAATCTTTAAGATCACTTACAACAGAACAGCAATGCATTTTATGGACGACCGTTTCGTGAACCTAGGAGAGGAGGTAATTCTGACTTTGCTATGACAATCTGGCTCTTCTGAATCAGCTACTGTTTTGTTATTAGTTTAAGTATTTGCTGTTGACTGTTCAAATGCGTAGTTTTGCACATCGTGTGTGTGTGTGAGAGAGAAAGAGAAAGAGAGAGAGAGAGAGAGAGAGAGACGGGTTCACATCACAGTGGAGTCAGCTGTCTTAACCGTGGCTTTTGTGCTGCAAACACATACCAGCTTCATTACTGTGTTTGTCACGCGACTCTGTTCCCCTTTCGGCTCTGTCTTTACATTTATTTTGAAATATGAAGCTCGCGATTATGGTAAGGGGCGTTACATTTTCCGACGAGTGCTTGCGGTGTTCGGACCATCACAATGCACTGGGTCAGCTGGCCAATCAGAGCCGACTGCGCTTGTCTGAAGGAGGACTTTGTAGAAAACTAAGCGTTTGCGAGAGGCGGGGCATAGAGGACCTACAATATGTACAGTATTTGAAAATGTGGTTTTTGAACATTAAAGCATTTCAACATATTCCGTTACACCAAATACACAAAATAATAAAACAACATCATATGACCCCGTAATGTGTTCTCACTACATCTAAACCTCTAAAACACTCATCACTCACACCTTATCCCAGAGAAGTTCAATCATTCATATGGATAAAAATGTTTTTTTTAATGATGAAAAATAGCTTGTTTTATCAAAAGCAACACTTAATAATATCTCATATCAAAGCAAGGTTGTTTTTTAGTGACACATGCATGTTTCATAAGGTTTTTAAAGTTGTGTCCCCACTTTTTGTCAACACCATCAGACATTTTTTTTTAAATGTAATAAAATCAGGGAATATCAGGTGCAGCTGTCACTCTAAAGGACCCCCTAGCCACAGTTCACCTCTGCAGGGTACATCAGTGTCAGACGGGCTCTGCTAAGTTTTATAGTTTTAGAATATTTAAAATCCTAATATTAATGTTTCCTTTGTCACTGCCACGATATGTCAACACCATCTTCCAATTTAGGAAATTATTTGAAATCGAGAATAGTTATATCCTAATGTTAATGTTTCCTGTGTCACAGCCATGATATGTCAACACCATCTTCCTATTTCTGAGGAAATTATTTGAAATATTTTGATAATTTTATTCTCCTGAAGCAGGTTCCGTTAGCAACAGAAAAAAAGAAAATGGCTACTACATGAACTCCATTGGTTTTGTGAAAGAAATGTCAAATTTGTCAACACCGTCAGATGTCACCACCATAAGATCTTGTGTTCCAATGATATATCAAAATACTTCAATGTGACTCTTGAATAAAAGCTTTATACTCACTGTTTGTTGTGTTTGTTTTAATACAGTAATTGACTGATTCAATGTATTTGATAGTTAAAATGACTACAAATTCAGGTTTTCGTCACATCCGTCAGATGTGTCAACTCCGTCAGTTTAATATTTTGATAATAGTTCATTATGATATTTTATATTTGTTGTGCAATTGTTGGTCTCGTGTGAAAGTGTAATCTGTCTGCTAACACGAGAATGTGTTTTGAAATGTTAAAAACATCTTGAATGCTGTTAAAGATAAAGTTGAAATTATATTACACAGTCCAAGGTAAAAAAGCACATTTTGTTTGGTTGTATAGCTCAGTAGCTTAGTACATATGAGATACATAAATGTAGTTTCATTTGTCTGAGTACAAGGTTTTATTTTTTCAATTTTGCACCCTGTTTTGTCCCACTTCTCAAGAATGACTGGCGATGCTTGGATGCTAGAGGTTTATGAACCGAATCATTGAATCGAACTGTGTTCAAAACACACAAATGAGTTGCACTAATTTTCACGGGCATTTCATCGAACATTCAGACTGGGATGAGGAGGCCGTGCAAGCTCATAGAAAAAGCGGGCTGATGAAGGAGAAATGTGTATTTTTTAATAATGTCCTAACACCGTACTAAACAACTTGCTGGTTAATTAAAACGTAATTCAAAGCTGGTCTCTTCACACAGACAGAGGTAACTTATGTGACTTAACTCATTCTAATTAGGGATGGGCGATACCCCTTATTTTGTTTTCGATACGATACCGATATTTTTCAAGGCAGTATCGTCGATTTCGATACTTCTAAACTTATACCACTAAACTTTTAAATTATGAAATTTTATTAAATTATTAAATTACCAAGAGTAAAATGGGTAATGAAAACCACTTAACTTTGTTTAAAATGCATTTTAACCTGTTTAATCCCAAATTTTTCCCAAACATGAAAATATCCAAATGATGTGTCATTATTTCAACCCTTTGAAATAATAAATTTTTTTTTTTTTTTTTTTGGAAAAGTGTGTGAAATAGTACTTTATGGTCAGTCACAATTGTAACCGGTGGATTAATGTGTATACTGAATTAACATATTTCTGCAGTCTTAAAAATTGTTATATAGCTTATCACAGCTATTTTAAACTGTTGATCACATTCTAGGGTTACTATTATGCATTAAAAAACCCTTATACAACATTGATAGGAATACTGAGATCAAATACAAAAAAATACAACCATCAACGTATTTCAAAATTTTTACTTTTTTTGTAACATATATCATCAAAAATGTTTAGTGCTACCAGTATTACAACATCAACTGTTGTAACTTATTTGTAACATTTGAACTGTTTTAGTGCAATATTTTGTACTGCCATTAGGGACTGCCAGTGACTGGCTGTTGCATGCATAAAATGCAACTTTTTTATTCTGACAGTGTATGATTTATGTTAACATTACAGAATAGAGCATGATCAATATTATCTTTCAACGTTCAATTTAAATAATTGTAATTGCACAAACTATGTAGGCTACAATTTCAATTTGTTTATTGTGAAATAACTCAAACATTTTTTTTTTTTTTCTGTCCTCTGATAAACATTGTTTAAGGGCTGCCATTCCCACAAGCTTTAATGCTTTCTTAGGAACTTTTGGGAAACGCAGCCCTGTTTTGAATGCACTGTCAGCAGTGAGTGAATGCTCTCTGTGATTAATTGGTTCTGTCTTGCAACATTTGCGTGTGTTCAGATGAGCAGGAAAATAGTTATATCCTACACAATTACTCGCTAACAAAAAGGTTATTCGTCCAATTCAATGCATGTACGCATTATTATTATTATTATTATTAATTCTTATCTTTTTGTTATACCAAACCACTGGTAAATAAAGTGCACCTTAGTATCGATATTTTTTGTTTGAGTATCGATACTTTCGATACTCGCGTCAATATCGATACTTCGGATCGATACGCCCATCCCTAATTCTAATGGTTTGATAGGAGTCTGTCTCTCCTCTCCCTGTTGAAAAAACCAGCATATGCTGGTTAGGTATGTTTTGATGCTGGTTTGTGCTGGTCCTTTGCTGGTTTATGCTGTTCTCTTTGCTGGTTTATACTGGTCCTTTGCCAGCACATGACCAGCATAAACCAGCTAAGGACCAGCTTAAACCAGCTGCCATGTTTCAAAACATACCTAACAGCATATGCTGGTTTTTTCAACAGGCTCATGTTTGCTCCCACAGCCTAATTGAAGATTACATTGTTTAATATAATGTGTATAAATAAAACAAAGTTTTTTTTTTTTAATGACAGGTTTACTAAACATATTTCTAATATTTGGTTGGAAGTAGCTATCGCTTGGCTGTTGTCGTTCATTTTTCAACATAAAATGTTGCTATGGCTTTCAGCATTTCACATTGTTAGCCAACAATCGACTCAATATTACATTGTTCACACACAGAATGATAAATAAGCTAGTTACGTAGCTACTCCCGAAATATCTGGACATGAAATATAATTTTTAATAGAAATAGAAATTATTTTACAAATGTACCTTTTATTCTTAATAAATAATCCACTGCAAAGTGCAAAAAAAATCAAGCCAATGTATTAAAGTTGAACAATATTACTGAGGTAATTTTCACATTAGATGGGGAAATTTTGTGAGTTTGCACTTAATTGGTTTGGGAAAAAATAAGCACATGTATTAAACGAGAGATTAAGTTTGCAGTGTGATATGGGATACATAAACGTGTCGGACTAATATACACCCTTGTCATGGACAGTGGTGAATTTGATGAAATACCTGACCGCTGGAATTAAAAAAATTCTGAATACACAGGAATACTGTTAGCGAACATCCCGATGGCGCCCCCAAACTGCTCTTTCCTCTCAGTTAATAAACACACAGCAAAAATGACTGTGGTGAGAAAACGGCAGTTAAGAAAGCATCTGATTATACTGACGTGTATATGTTTGGATCACTATACAATTCGACACTATCACTTTATTCAGTAGATCGCTTTCAAGCAAGCAGCTTTATAGTAAAACACATGAAGAAAAGTGTCATTGTCGCTTTCAATTAGAATTACAACCTCATGTTTTTTCTTGTGTTTGACCCTGACGGACTGAACATAAGAAATTAATTGAAGAATTCTTTGTTGAAGACGGTGGAGCACACTGACCGACACATAATTACTACAGACTAATGGTAGTTCAAAGATGTTTACCAGCCGGAGCAAATTTTTCCAGAAAGTTCACTTGGCAAGCTGTTTCAAAGTCCAAAAATGAACTCCAAACGAACTTTGTTTCAGTCAGATTTTATACAATATATTGTCGATCTTTAATTTTGCTTAAACTATATCGGTGCCTTTGCAGTACTCTTTCTCTGGACTGATACTATTGGACACTACTGTGATGTTTCATTTCAGTTCTCTATACACTACTTAAGTTCTCTACAATTTACCAAACTCTGTGTGTGCAGAATGAGAGGAATCACTCAGGACAGAATGTGCATGTTTGCTTAAAATGCAGTATTTTCCCATATCTGTTCCCATACCAAAGCAGGAACTTGTCTGTTGAGCCAGTGTTGTGTGGATGTGTTTGCAGGAATGGAAAAAAGGCCATTGCAAGGAATGTGTGAGAGTATCTGTACTGCATGTGCAGTAGGCCTATACGAGTTGCTGACAGCTTCCAGCATTGTTCCTGTCATCCATTCCTGCACAGCAGCTGCAGTACTGCAGGCCATAAATAATGCAACATCTCTGCTAGCTGTTCATGCTGATTCCTTTATGAGCATATTTAGCCAATTATAACATTCTCCTTTTTTGTGTAGTTCCTGTGTAGTTCTGCACATGTCTTCCTGACACATTTCTGCATAATGAGATAATGTAAATGCAAACATTGCTCGCATGCCAGCGTGTGTGACCCACTTTGCAACAAAAAATGTGTAAAACGTAAAAAAAAAAATCAACTTGTGCCTGTTCATTTTGCACAGAAATAAGAACTTATATTTTGAAAAAAAATATGAAGCTTATTAGCATTATCCTAATTCAACACATTACTCTACTGTGAGCCAGTTATTATAATGTTTTTACATTACATTACAGTGTAGTGCATGTTGTATTTAGTTAATGCTTGTGTATTTTTATTTGTAAAAAAAAAAGAAAATATATCACAATTTTACTGTAAATTTTTAGGGATGCACCAAACTGAAAATTCTTGGCTGAAGCCAAACAAAATGAAACACTGGGCCGAATACCGGAAACGTTTTTTTTGCCAATTTTTTCACCATTGAATAAATTAAATAGGCAAAATTAGCTTTTTAGTGTTCGGACATTATACAGACAAAGCACATAATAAGTTAGTAAAATAATATGTTTTGGCCATTTGAGACCCCCTTCTTCAATCAGGCATGTATTTTCTTACTGTACAAATAAATGCAGCCTTGATGATCAGAAGATACTTTTTAAAACATTAGAATATATTACAGATCCTAATTTGAACACTTTGTGTGAATGTTATAATAAATGTATTAAAAACAGAGCTGTTGTAATGATTATTATCATTATCATCACATGTCACGTCATGTTCGGTACAGTTTATTCGGTCTTTTCGCTTATTTCGAATAATTTTGGTTGCCGAACATTCGGTGCATCCTTATACATTTTCATACAATTTCTTATTTCTGCTTTTGATTTTGAGTGAAAAGTGATCTGGACATGCTTGCATTAAATTTACCCATTACATTTTATGCCCAATTAATTCTCAAGGATGGTTACATATCAGGTTCTCTGTTAGGGCCCTATGATTTCTGTGATGTGTAAAACGTGGATGGAAGTGCAGGACCTAGGCATAAAAAATGGAATTTGCAAAACATGGAGTAATTTGAAAGTAGTGCTGAACACTTATAAATGAATAAAAAGACTAAAAACGCATAAAAAGACTAGGCTAAATGTAAGATCTGTATCTTTTACGTGTCTCTGAATAAATGGCACGGTTTCGTCAACTACACACACTCAAGCACATATGGCATTCTTCATGTTTTCAGCATCTGCCATCTCACTATATAGGACACTACATATAAACTTCATCTCCAGAGCTGCTCTGAGATTTCACTTCAATAGCATCTCACCATTTCGTTTGATAAAAACGTTTGTCATATCATATACACACACACACTCAACTATTATAGAGTCGAATGTAAATCTCAAAGCAATAATAAAAATAATAATGCAGTTATTAACCTCATCAGTGTTTTGATTTAAAGAGTAAACCTCTGTTGTGCAGCACTTGTTTGCCAAAAAATAAAAGGATTTTACAAATTATGTTGATGACTCTTTGAAAGTTTAATTAAATTGTTAAAGTTTTATGCATTTATTTGATTACCACCATTTTTGACAAAGAATTTCTATCAAATCATAAATCACAGAATCCAGAAAAATGAAAACAAACAACAGAGAATTTATGACATCAAACTAATTTCATAGGGCCCTATTAGTGTTAAAATTCGAGTAAATTGTTAAAGTTTTCCAAATCCCACTGATTAAGCACCCTTTTTGATTGTAAAAAAAAAATAATAGTAATTAGGGATGCACCGATACCACTTTTTCCAGTACTCACCCGATACCGATACTTTTATTTTTGGTACTTGCTGATACCGAGTACCGATACCGATATTTTTTTTGCATTTGTAAATTTTTTAAATATTGGGTACAGAAAGGCCGCCCCCCCCACCCAAAACCCTTCCCCCGACAAGAGTATGTATTTTTAGTTGGTTAACTTCATTTATCAAATAGATACATTCAAACCAAAATTTATTCAGACACCATCAACATTTCTCACATTATCACAGTTTTTTCGCTATAGTTTAGAAAATGGTAATAAAAAATAACAAGAACTCCGAGTTAAACTGTGTCAGAACAAATTATCTTGATAATGTTTAAACCAACAATTATTTGACAGCTGTTAGTATTTACACAACTATCAATACTTAGTTTGGCAACCCTTAGCCTTAATGACAGCCTGTAGTCTTCTGGGCATGCTGTCATCCAGCTTCATGCAAACCTGAACTTCAGTTTTTTTTCCCCAAACTCGGTCTGAATAATTTTTGGTCCCAAATTTTTTTATCAGTTTTACTGGTAGTCCACTGTATGAAGTATTTTTGGGTATAATTTATCACAGTTTACCTTATTTTGCTGTCCTCACTTACATAAATGAACTATAGTGTCCTCTCACTGCATTGTTTTACTTAATTGTTTTTGACACATCCGACCGAACTACAAACTTTCCAGTGATGTCTGTGAGAAAGGTATATTCACTCGACAAGCTCGCGCATCTGCGCTGCCGCACGCTCAATCCACTCAGAGTGCTTTGCTTAACAGCTCGCGCACATCCGCTATACAGGCGTTAATACTGAATGTTTAACATTATATTAATTGCATACATATACTTCGTATACATCCTTAATCTCTAATAACTCCATTCTGTTGTCAATGTTTCTTTGTCTGAATATGGCACTAATCATGTTGTGTGGTATCGGCGTTTAGTATCGGGGCATTTTAACGAGTACGAGTACAGAAGCCCAGTATCGGGCCCGATACCGATACCAGTATCGGTGCATCCCTAATAGTAATCAAACCATTAGAATGTGAAAAAACATGTAAAGCACCAAACTTGGGAAAAAATCAAATGGAATTATAAAAAAAAGTTTAGTTATTTGTTGTATCTTACGTTACTAGCTTACATTTTACTTTAATCCTCAACCTCTTTTTTTTTTCCAAACAAACATAAATCGACATAAACAACATAAGCATTTTGGATGGCTTTCGGTTATAGTTCTGCTCCAAATATCTGACCATGAGGGGTATAATTTCAAGGTCGTTTATTTGGCGGGCTGCATTGTTTTGATTGTGATGGTGAAGGAATGTATGAATGGGCACTTTGCTCCCACCCTCAGCCCTGCCACACAAAGCCTCTCTTTGACCGGGAGCCTGGAGGGAAACCCACTCCCACCCTGTCTGGGACAGCATACACAAACCGTGTGTTGTGATCAGACTCTGTGGTGTGTGTGGCTGTGGAGGGGGAGGGGGAGGGGTTGAACAGGTATTATGTCATGATCATAAGGATGTTCTTCTATCTGCTCTTGGCAGCCTGAGCGTCTCCATAAGGGGGCTGAGATCAACAGGTGCCCATTATTTCAGTAGAGGAGGGGGGCAAGACTACAAAAGACTCAATGTTAGTCAGTCTCTCTTCCCTTAAGAAAAGATTACGTTTAGTGATCTTTACAAAGGTCAAACTTTCAGGCAATCAATGGCCATTAACATGACATGCTCTGCCTTTCTACGTTTTCCCAAGTTATAGGTGATTTTCCTCTGCACTATGCTGAGTGGTTGCTAACTTGCTAGGTGGTAGGGTGTTCTGCATCGTTGCTAGGTGCCAGATGCACCAGCTGTGCGAAAGTTTGTTGCGATATAAATCGACTTTTGCACTACTAAATATTTTTCTGTTGCACCATTAAACTTAGCTGAAAATCTTAATACATAAATAGCATTTCTTGTGTTTTTTTCTTTTAGCAGTATTTGCAGCTTGCAATTAATTTCAAATACAGAGTCTGAATGTTATTTACATATGAAAATACTTATTACATTTAATGATTAAGTACTGTGTTTTAGTGGGAGCTTATTACATGAGGCAAGCAGGATAAACTCACAGCTTAAATTCACAATTTCAACACGACTTCAGTGCACAAAGGACAAACTAGTTTGTGGAGGTGCTTTGCTTTTCCTTCTAGCACTTTGCGTGTGTTGGCATTGTATCATAGTGCATGTGTGCACTGAAGCGTGTGTATGCCAGCATGTTTTTAAAGACTGCATTCCTGAGATTGCTGAGCCGTATCCTGAAGATTAATTGTAACTGAATTGTGACTGGGTGATTGTTTAAGAGACCGGACCCAGTGACCTGCTTTTTGTCCAACACATACAGAGCTATCTGGTTACAAATTAGGGGGTCATCGTGTGTTTGTGCATTTATACTAGCTTTTTTTATATATTATTTTTTCTCTTACAGCAATTTGACCATTCATTACAGCTATGTAACCAAATCAAAGATTAAAGGCCCATTCACACCAAGAACAACAATAATAATAAAAACAATACTATCGTAGCACCAGCCAACACCAATAGAGGTTTATCCTAAACACGTATTGTGTCACTACTGTGTTACAATTCACAGGCGTTTAAAAATGGGTGGATCGGAACGGCTGTGTCAATATTTAAAGAAATACTGTAGTTCACTCAAAAATGAAAATTCTGTCATTAATTACTCACCCTCATGTCATTCCAAACCCGTAAGACCTTTGTTCATCTCCAGAAAACAAATTCAGATATTTTTGATGAAATCTGAGAGCAACTGACCCGTTCAAGGCCCAGAAAGTTTGTAATGACATTGTTAAAATAGTCCATGTGACATCAGTGATTAAACCTTAATTTTATGAAGCTTTGTGAATACTTTTTGTGTGCAAAGAAAACAAAAATAATGACTTTATTCAACAATTTCTTCTCGTCCATGTCAGACTTTGATGCACATTCATGATAATACAATGACGCATGCATGTGCATTCCTTTGCTTGTTTTCTTGTAGTATTCTTGTAGCTTCATAAAATTACGGAATTTTCATTTTTGGCGAACTCCCATTTCAAGAATCATCCAAAAAAAATTAAACAGACCACACAGATTTAGGGCCCTATTATTGTAAAATGAATAAATAATTTCAATATAATGGTTCCATTTATGACTTAAATCTTGGAAGGCATTCTTTAAGATTTTATGAAACCATTAAAACAGAATCCAGAAAAATGTACAAATAAAACATTTCATAGGGCCCAAAAATGTCATTTGTATTAGACTTTTAATTAATTGTTGTTCAATTGTGTAAGTTTCGTTATTTCAATTAAGAATGTATCCATTGAAACGGAATTCAGAAAACGAAATTGAGAAAAAATAATACAAGTTTCATAGGGCCCTATAAATATCTTTTAGTTGTCACATTTTTATTGTTGCATACCCTCATAAAGCTCAGTTTACAAATGAAACATGAACAAGGTTAAAAGCATTTTGTGGAGCGAGACAAGTGTAATTGCTGCATAAGCAGCTGGACAATGTATTTTCTCAGCTATAAATCGAGGCTGACAGACTAGGAGCCTGTTGTGCTTGCCCATATAAAGTCATTGGGATTGTATTTGAGTATTAGTGGTTTGGTCTGTGAGCGTTCTTGCTGTGGTATCGTAGCGATGCTCAGCTCTGGAATGCGAAGACGGGGTGTGAAGTGCAGCTGTGTTGTCGCCCCCTTAGCGACTCTGACATGCCATTGGCTGGCTACCTCACAATGCCTTCTGATTGGCAGGACCTATGATCCGTTTGGATGATAAAACAACCAAGAGGCCCAAGACAGGGATCTCAGGGATCATAAAGTTTTATTTTTGATTGTAAGATTGTTGAGTCTTGCCAGTATTCTGGCAACAGAATATTCTGAATCGAGCCGTTTCATACAGGAGATTGCCGTTAAGGAAAGCTGCATGATTTCGTAACTTATAACCTTGCAGTATAACCAAGATAAACTAATGACAGTCAATCTGCACGATACAAGCGGAGTAAAATGCATTCTGTAGCCCTTTCTGAGAAATAGCTGAACACATCCATGTTCACAGAGTCTGTGATTGAAAGTGTGACATTTTACACTCTTTAATGAATGATGGAGTCTGGCAGGTACGGGTTTAACACATTACAGATTAACAGCGGTTTAGCTTCACTCCGAGGAAAACACTGGCAGAATTGTTTTCGGAGAAAATTTTACTAACAGGAAACTTGACGGCCTGGAATTCCGTCCAGGTTCACTTTAGAGGCATAAGCCATCTTTTACGGATACAGAATATTTGAACTAGTGGGACTAGTGAAAATGAAAATCCGGACTTTAATTATTCAACTTGTTTATTCATTTGTGTGGAAAACTAAAGGAGAAATTTCAAAGTGGCCTTTAAAAAGAGAGAAGTATTCTGAAAGATCTAGCATATTCAGTTGTTGCCAAATCTGTAGGGAGTAACGAACACTCAAGCATCATATCACTCACAGTCATCATGTAAAGTTGTTCTATGTCATGTTATATTATTATTTTTTTCCCAAAATAATTTTTTCCCTGTTTTAATTTTTCTGAATTTAATTTAAATTGAGTAAATATTAGAATTGTGTGTGTGTGTTTTATTGTTAATATATATTATATTTCCATTTTATTTTATTTCAATTATCAAAATTTTTTACTTTTTTTTTTTGTTTTTTTTTTTTATATGTGATACATAATTAGCTCAAATAATAATCAAATCTTTGCAGTCTGATATTGTTTAAAAAAAAAATCATACTAATAATTTAGAATTTTTGGCAAACTTTTTCTTTTTTTTAATTTAAATGTTATAGTTTTAAAGAATATAATTTCAGTTTCAGAAGACTAAGTATAACCCTACTGCCCTTAATAAAATAATTTCAAAGATCAATGAAAGTTTACAAAGAAAGTTTAAATGCAATGAAACAATGAAAGTTTAAATGTCTTTTTCTTGTATTGTCTCTCACTCCCTCTTTTCCTTTTTCCCCTTAATTCTTCTTCCTCATAGTTGTGTTTCTTCACTACTTTGATCACTTTTCCTCTCTCTCTCTTTTTCCATTCTCTGCCTCAGATTGTAGGTGTTAGTCTGATGCATGTATGCTGGGCGCATTTCAGGATCATGTCAAGTCATCGTGGTAACACAGGGCAGGGGCAGCCTGCTCAAGTTTGAGCCTGTCCCAGAATGCACCAACTGTTCCGTCTAGTGCTGGGACAGAGAGACCTGTCCCGTGCAGGAGACCTCTTCTCTCTGGATGACAGCGAGATTGAAGACTGTCTGTCCCAAGCCCTGGAGGAAATCAAAGTCATATCCTGTTCACCAGTGAGTACTTCGCTCCCAAAATAGTAAATTCATGACACAACATTCTTAAATAATTTTAAAGAGGTCAAAATTTAAGAAAATAAAAAAATACTAGTTAGTATTTTAATCATAATTCATGTTATCATTTTCTTTTCACCCCCCAATGTATAGGTATGAAAGCATCTTCATAAAATCTAACCCACTTAGTATGGTTATTATTGCATTAATTATCACAAAAATACAGGGATAAAAGTTGAAACTGGTCAACTGTGGGACAAGTGATTTTTAAAAAAAATATTTGTCATTGAAACTTTAATTTAAGAGATTTGCTAAAAAAACTTTTTAGTAAATATTTTTCAATAGACTGCATCAATTAACATTTTGTCAGACTAGTAAATTTCATGTTGTTTGGTTTGTCTATTCATTATTGTGGGAGAACATATTACAGCTGTATAGATTCTGTTGCTTTTTTAAACCGAGATTACAGAATTCTCACAATCTGAACAATCTATGTCATCACAATAGCAAGAATTCCAAGTACAAGCGATAAATTGAGCAGATGTACCTCAGAGGCTCATAACAGCATTGACTAAGTTTGGATACAGTATTCAGACACCTGCACTTAAAATACTAGTTCACATTTCACTGTTTAGTGTGTAGATGACATGGATCAAGGTGACATTAATAATATCTTCCATCAGCTACACATCCTATTGTTTGAACCTCCTGTCGGTCACGATGAGGAAAATTATATTAATAGAGATGATTTTCCAGGAATTGTGTTCATAGTAGAATTTGAAGACGAGCATGGCCTGTTGATGCATCTAGAAGTACGCTTACCACATTACATGACCGCGTTCAACCCAAGTATAGGTTTGATGCGTACTCGAAGAGCTCTCAGGGAACTTTTATTGTATCAATGGACACCTGACACTGAATATAGTCCTTTGGTCGCCATGCTGACCTGGCAAACTGATGTCTGGGGCGTAACTGTGCATGCTGCGGGTGAATCCTCGACCCTTGGGTTTTATCCTTTGTATACTTATAACCCACCAGCAGCACGTGGGGAGATCCCTGTGGATGACGAATAGCCTGGACCTTCTCACCAGGTCAACCGTGAGGCCAGCCCTGGAGGATCCAGAACACCTGCAGACCAAAGATTAGACGGTAAAAGAAAAAGGAAGACTTCTGGGAGGTCAGAAAGCCGAGAATGGAAAAGGAGGAGATCAGACCATCATTCTGACTCTTCATTTGATTCCCTCATCTCTGGGGAATCACTTGGAAAGACATCCACTGATGATGACCAGCCTGGATTTTCTCACAGAGACAACAGAGAGGCCAGAGCTAGAGGATCAAGAGCACTTACTGACCAGAGCAGCTAGGAATTTGTTGAGTCAAGGTGGTATATGGAAAAGGAAGACTTCTGGCAGGTCAGAAAGCAGAGAAGGGAAACAGAAGATCAGACCACCAGTCTAAATCAGATTCTTCAAGTCACTCCTTCACCTCTGAGTTTTATTCACTGGCATTACTTGGAGAGACATCCAGTCATGCTGACCAGGCTGGACCTTCTCATCAAAAGGCCAGAGCTAGAGCATCCAGTGCACCTGCTGGCCACAGCAGTCAGGATGTGTCAAGAAAAAAGAAAACCTCTGATCAGACCCTCTGTCTGTTTCGTCATGTGATTCCTCTGGGCTTTATGGTCCAGATATCACTTTTACAGGAAACCATGTTTGGTGATGTAGTAGAGTTGCATGATTAATTGTTAAAGCTGTAGTCCGTAAGTTTTGACTCTGTTCGAAAACCTGGAATTGCAGTTACTTGCGGAATTATCTTCCTTGCGTGGGTTGTACTCTGGCGCGGCTCCAGCATGGATGAATCTAATGTTTTGAGGAGTATGTGTGGCAGTCAGTCACTGCACCGGTGTGAATCCTATACTTAGTAATCACAGATTCTAGCCTACGTCTTGGAATATATAACCCAAATAAGAATTTTCACCTGATATTGTCATCTGAACAAGTAACAAGTCTGCCACGTTTGTTCTGACCAACTGAGGAAAAAAGCATTACGATAGCCTAAATTGTGCTACCAATGGTGATTTAATCGAACGGTTTAATCACATCCAACCGTGCAAATTATTATTATTGTTATACTTTATTCTCAGATTATTAATGTTAACAACATCAGCATTGCGTGACTATGTGAATATAGTGTGTATTAGTGTATTAGATTTCAATTTCTGTACAGTCTCATCTCTAATTGTCATACCATTCGAATTTCATATTAAGAAATTCTTTTAACCTAAAAAGCAAATTATGCTCCCTTCGAACTGGTTTTCTTTAAAATACAAATCTTGTGTAATCCCAATCTGTAATCAGAAGCCCATTTAAAACTGCAATTTAATTTAATTTCATTCACATGCGTTTCATATAATCCTTTCTGGATTACAATCCGCCATCAAAATTATTTTTTGACATTTAATTATTCTAGCTGCTGTGAGAAAAGGCTAGAACGATCCACCACCTGCAGGATCCTCACATGCGATAGCCTAGTAGTCGGGACACCTTCTTTATGTTTACAGATGTGACGTAATGACGCAGTGCCATGCTCGATTTCCCGCAAAAACCTACCCGTACTGCTCAAATTAGAAAACATTATTATAAAATAACCATTGTGAATCGGGCTAAAGTAAGGCAATAGTTTTGAACACTGGCTGGTTATGTACTTGCTCAAATATTGATTTTGGATCATTTTTAAACAAAAAAAAGTTACGGACTGCAGCTTTAAATAATTGCAATCTCGATTCAAAACCCACATATCTTATTCCTAAATGACAATGATTTGACTGTCAATTTGATGAGCATGATCACACTGAAACTGAAGAATCGTGATCTCTGTTTTTTATCATTATTATTATTTTTGTTGTTGTTGTTGTTGTTTTTAATGTGATTCTAAATGTATCCAGAATCATGCAGCTCTACATGTAAAAAGTGAATTCAAGAAAGTAAAGTAAATAAAAAGTTAAACTAAAATAAATGAATTGGTTTTTGTATTGTGGTAATATGAAAATTAAAGCACAGCATTCAACTCAAAATTCAACCATGAGTCAGTCAGGACACTTATGGTTATCAGCATATTGTACATTACAGTTAATGTAAGTAGCCTAATACAAAATAAACACTTGCTAAGTGACTGAAAATTAGCACTCGTGAGTATATTAAATGGTTGGCTGGTAATTTTTTTTATGAATTCTATCAACAGTAAATTTTAATATACAATAATATATTTCTGTCATCAGTTTTTTTGAGTTAAACTTTTATTTTGGCAGTTTGTCGCGAAGATCTTTTGAGTTTCAGCGTGTATTTGTAGTTCTTCTCAAATGAAATGGTGAGAAAATTGTGAAGTGAATCTGAGTAGCTCAGAGCAATTTCATATGGACTGTCCATATATTACATGGACAATTTTCATATATTAAGACGGAACCATGAGCGTTACACGTGTTTGAGTTTGTGTAATAGTACCACTCATTCACAGAGAGACATGCAGAACATGCAGACTTATAATGGACATGCATTATAAGGCTGTTATTGCAATTATTTCTGTTGTATGACAGTCTGTTAGATTAATCCACATCGAGTTAAAAAGACCAGAGCTATCAAATTTTATTGCAATCTCGATATTATATTGTTTATTGTCCAACCCTACTCATAATAAGCATGCATGTTCCCAGATTTGTAATGAGGATCTATTATAAATCTGTTGTCAAGAAAAGAAAAACTTTTAGGGTCTGTGGTTTACTGCCAAAATATAAAACTTAATTCTTCTGTAAAATTAATTATTTACATAATTACTTGCATAATCATTTTTTTTCTTTATTTTACTGTACAATGGTTGCAACAGTAATATATTTATTTATCTTCATCATTCTGAAAATAAATCAATAAAAATATAATAAATGTTTATTATTATATAGTCATATTGAATGGGTTTTCCTTTTTTCTCCTTAGCTGATCACATGCCTAGTTGATGCTGTTAAAGTGAAGTTAGAGAGCATATGGCTTGTTCTGGCTGAACGCTGACCCTGTCAGCACTGCATATCTGAATAATTTGAATAAGGTGACCCCTCATTTCCACACTTAGCATATTTTATATTTAAATGAGAGAAGTTCGAAAAGAATGTTGGTGTCGCTGAGTGTGATAAAGCCAGTTCCTCTTGCCTGGTTGGGCTTCTTTGTTCTGGCTGGCTTTTGTAAACAGATTTGGGCTCATCCAGCGTCTCAGGGGTAGCCTTCTCTCATTCACTCTTCTCTTGTATTTCTCTCTCCAGGGCCTACAGTGTCCTGCTTTCCACAGTCTTTTGCATAACATTATCATTCCGAACATGCCACACCACAAAGATGAAAAAATTTGCTACCAAACTTTCAAGTTTAAAGATACTGTACTTCATGCTTTCAGAAATCTAAATAAAGCTGTTTGCATTTAAATACTCTGTAGCTTAATAGTCAATGGATGGATGTCAGTCCATATATGTTTTATATATTACATAACCATGTAAGAAGATAAGAGAATTTTGATATTTCAGAAATAAACTTTTTTTTATTTAATTTTTTTTAAACAGGGTGGATTTAAACCAAAATATAAGATTTATTGTAAATGAATGATAAATCTGGCATCAGTGCAAAACCACTTCATGTTGTATAGTAAAGAGGTAAAAACAAAAGATTTACAACAGTAATACAAATGCAATGTATTGCAAAATAACCAATGTATGAACAGCTGTGACTGCACATCAGCTTGGCATTTACACACGGTGTGGTCAAACCAAATTGCTCTCAAATCAAAGCAGTTTGCGAGTAGACTATAGTTTCTTTAGGTGCCTATTTTTTATTAGTCATAGATATCCTCCTGAGAACCAGAAATAAAAAGCTTTGTGAATTTAGTATTTTTTCTTGTCATTACATTGTTTAGAGCATAAGAAAAATATGGTAAAATAAATCAATTTTTAGGTTTCAGGATTTTTTTATACCTAACTTTGTTTAAGGATGGTTCTCAACTATGTTATAAAATATATAACAAAATTATTTGATATACCATTTTGCTTTATGCAATATGTGTGTAAAAATTCCATAAACTGGTTTTCCCATTAAGCACAATGTTATCTATACACTGTATCTAATTTGCATATTAAAGTGCTGTTGGGACAGCATGTTGAAAAAAGAAGTGTAATAATGGGAGTAGTAATTGGCCAGATTTTCATCATAATATCTAATATTTCATAAGAATATTGATATATAATTTATTTTCCTATTCAATTCTTTTGTCTCCCAAAATGTGTAATAAACATGCTTTTAGTCCTGGTGTCCTCTACAGTGGACATGTATGAAATGATGTCCTGTTTCATAACAGGAAGTCATATTTTGATTTGAAACCCCTTAACATTTTCCTGAGATGTTGATTTATAACACACAGTTTAAAAATTAGTCATATTTAAATGATAATTACAAAATATTATCATATTTCCATAAGGATGTACAATTTTATCACTAAATTAATGTCAGCCATTTTTAAAAACCAAGGAGATGGAGTGGCCATGGTGAAACATCCAATCATTTAGTATCTCTGAAAAGCCCTGAATGTGCTCTGTACAGGACATCCAGACTTAAAACTGTGACGTGTGAGGTCTCAGAGAAATTCATTAAAATATAATGTCCACTACAGAGGCAAAAACTCCATAGCTGGGTCTCAGGAGGATATACCTCAGTATAAATAGTATAACAAAATTTCTACCATTTGACTGTGATTTCTGCTCTCACACAATATATGGCACCGATTTCTTAAGTACATGAAAATTTGCAAGACTTGAATGCACATCTCTTTCATTCAGTTACGTGATTTATGATTGGTTGCAGGACTACTTGACCAATGACAACGACCAAGCGGTGGTGGAGATCTGCATCACGCGCATCACTACAGCCATTCGGGAAACAGGTTCGATCGAGAGGCACGGAGCAGCTCTCGTGTCATTATGGGAGTCGTGTCTCGAGCATAACCTCCAGCCGCAGGGCAAAGATGAAGACACACCCCATGCCAAGATCGCCTCTGACATCACCAGCTGCATCTTGCAGGTAGGAGCAACACTTAAGGGCCAGAGCACACAAATGACCCTTAATGATTTCCCTGCATTTAGCCTATACACATGACCGGAGATTCCTCACGGTAATAGTCAAGGTACAGTTGGTCCAAAAAGTGCAGCACAACCATAAACATAAAAAGAAAAATGTGTGATGTTTTTACTAAACAGGCTCATTGACATTCACCTCTCCTAGAAAATCCTGTAAAAATCAACCAATCAGACGATGGCTTCAAAACTCCCGAAGTGTTTCTCATTTTGTGTGTCTTATGCATCAGTCATTCTGATGTCCGAGGCTAAGACTACAATTATGAAGACTTTCACTTTTGAGAGCCCCAGAAATGTGGAAAGGGTCTATATTTGTCAGTTCTAAAGCAATAATTGTACTCATTCTCAGGGAGTCTGAAGTGGCATGTCTCAGAATGGAACTGACACGCCTGACAACAACAATTAGCCGTAATCTCTTTTTAATTATTTCTGTTTCAAAAAGATTTTTTCACAGGCATGACACAGTTTCTCCTGCTTCTTTGGATATCCTTCCAGTGGATTTCCCACATCCTTCCATTCATTGACTCCTCTCTCCTCTTTTTCTTTTTATATTTTTATCTCGCTCTCTCTCACGCACATTCACTTACATAATAAGCCGCATATGAATCTTAGAGCAGAGCTTAGAGAGAGGCTGAGCTAGAGTGATGCATTCTGGGTAGTGGTGGAGATCAGTATTCATTAGAGAACTGCAGCTTGAACAGTCTTATGCCTGAGTTCTTCAGAACTATTTGTGGAAGGGCTCTTTGATCTGAGCAGCAGTCACATATTCAAGTGGGTGTTTTATAATTAGCTTGGGTTCTTTGGCAGTTATTTGCCCTACGTCATTCCTTTTAAAGTTTTAGTTCCGATATTCAAGGACCCTTTCCCTTCAGGCAAGAATGTAATAATTGGCCATTCTTTTTACAGTAAAGGAAAATCTTTTCATTTGCTACAGAAGAAATGAAATTCATACTCATACCATGACTATTATGTACAGTAATTAGATTCATGTATATTTTTTGAAGAATTCGCTAATTATGGCACTCAAACTGTTAATATTTAAACATAAATTTTAATTATTTTACTTTGACCACATATATCAAATGTAATTGCTGTGTAGTAGTGTAGTGATAAAATAACTTGCCATTTCTTTCAATATCCATCTGATTTTCAACCTGTTTCGATCTGACATGTTCACATCTTCTACACTAGGGAGCAGCAGAACATTTCACATACTTTCTGTGTTCAGTTCATTTTAATAGTTTGAAATGTTTACTGCTGCTTTTCATGCCTTACATAGAATCTCTTGTTATTTTTATTCAGTTAACTAAGCAGCCAGCTAACCCGTATGTGATCACTCCCTGAATCTATTAAAATCTTTATTGGCACACAGAATTAGCACACGCTGGTACATTGATTTTGCTTTATTTGAATGAAACTTCTAATTTAGCGTCTCAATTCAGGCTTCAATGTTTGTATTGGTCGTAACTAAATGCAGGTCTAAAGTTGGGTTGATTTGTTTTTTTTCCAGAATTACAACAGGCCTCCAGTGATGGCATTAGCAGTCCCTGTGGCAGTGCGGTTCTTGCAGCAGGGGAACCAAGAGCTGAGCAGAAACATGTCCAGCTACTTGTCATTGGCTGCCATTGCTAAAGCTGAACTCCTGGCCCAACACACAGAGGCCATCACCTGCAGCGTGCTGGGAGGTAGGGGTGCAACATGGGGTCCAGGGGGTGGGAGGGGTAGACACACAAAATCCTCTGGGTTATGGTGATTTCACCAAGTGCCACATGTTCCTAGATCAACACAGGGATGTAACAGTCACACTGTGTCCTAACCAGGCACGGCGTGTTAAAGTGACAAGTGATGAAAGGCCTTTATCGTATTTTTATCTTTCTCTTCAATTTAAATCGGAGGTCTTTTCCTAACCAACCACAATTGTAAGCGAAAGGAACATTTGACGATAGCTAAAAGGGATGCTTCAATTCTGTCATCGTATGCTCATCATTTACCCTCATGTTGTTCCAAAAGAACATTTTTTGCAGAATGTTGGTAACTAGTTTTTGTGACTATTCATAGACATTGAATGCTCAAAAAAAAGTTGTGTTCCACAGAAGAACGTTAACTTGGGTAACTCTGCCCATCTTGAAATCTCATTTGTCCCTCTTCATAGCTTTACAATAAACCAACACATTCTCACTCCCAATTTGTCACATTTTGACACTTGGTCATGATCCCTCGCCGTCACTTTTTCACGCCCAGGGTACACCTTTAGCGCTTTTTTTCGCGATGCAGTGTGCTCCATTTCTTTCAATGAGAAACCTTTGGCAGCATACACAGACACGGTGGACATGGGAATATCATAAATGCTGAATTCATATGGAGTATTAATAAATACCTGTAAAACATGCCTGCAACAATCGCTTTTCTGTCGAACTTCGCTTTTTGAATCAAAATGTTAATTATGTAATGCGTTTAGATTCGCAGAGTTTTTTTGGGGGGGGGGGTGGGGTTAGGTGGAGAGAGCGAGAGAGAAATTGCATCTCGTAGACCGGAGTGTGGACACCCCAAGTCCCTTTCTCGTTCGACATGAAGCAGCACTACGCAGACTGATCGGTGTATGACATCAAAATACCACGAGAGTTTTAGTGAGCAGATGGCTCTGCATGCTTTCGAATCGCTCTCGTGGTACTTTGATGTGCGATCGGTCTGCGCGCTGCTGCTTCAGATCGAATACATCTCATCTCACAGCCGGTCCGTTTTGACGCCACATTTACGCTCACATCCGCATGTAAACATGTCGTTGGCGTGGAAGTTCTTATTAATACAATAGTAATACAATATTGACTGTTTTTGCTCAAGTTCGCTGACGAAGTTTCAAAGCCACAGCAGAACTGTTTTGTGTCTCCGAGAAACACAGCGGTTTTTCGATACTGAATGAATCCACGTTTTTTTCAATGATTCAGTAACCCATTCATAATGACAGTAGTGACTTGCCTCGTTTTTGAATGAATCAGCCATTTGAATGAATGGCTAATGACTCGCTCATTAAAAAAAATGTTTGGTTTAATATTTATAAGTATCGCATTTTTCCCAATATTTTTAACTTGTATGTTCAAAAATATTTTAAATATTAATCTTATAAAATTATTTATGCATTTGAAATTTTGTGGTGTAAATGCATTCATGGCACCTCAGCTTCATCAAACAGTCTGTGTAAATACATCTAATGCCACTTCAGATGCAGCTTCTGTTTCCTCTGCAGTGAAAAGATGGAGTTTGTTGATAGTGTGCACACTCTAATTTTGTGAATTAGATCAATTTTGTGAATTTGTCAAAGTTTGTGGTGTAAATGTGCTTTTTTTTAACTTGAAGCTTATGTTGTCTTTTTCCTTTATTTTGTTGTCCGAGTGCACCAGAACGCTTCATGTACATGTTAAATTCTCAAAAATGTTCTTCTGGGGGGATGCCTCCAGACCCCCCTACAAGGGTTATATTCCGAACTATGTCAGCTTTTTTTCTCTCACCTCCTGTGAGTTTGCAGGTATATGTAAATAAATATTTATACAATACTGTGATTTTGCCTGTTAAGTGTTTATGTTGTTGAGAAGTGGATTGGTTTAGGATAGGAGTGGGGTTAGATGCCCCAATACCTCTGAAAGTACGAATATTTATACACTTTACATTTAAAAAAAAAAAGTATACTTTTACACATGCGTCATGACCTGACGCTAAAGGGGTACCCTGAGCGTTAAAAAGTGATGCTGAGGGTCAGTATGTGACAAGTTAGGAGTAAGAACGCCCTGAATAAACATTAAATATTTTCAGATTGGCTGTGTATCATGGTACACCAGTTTCACATTTATTCTAGACAGACAAACTTGTCGCATTGTTCCTAGTTAGGAAACATTGTTAGGTGTAGCATTGGGTTTAGTGCTGGGGTAGTAAATTGTTCGGTTTATGGCGGTGTTTGTTTGACAAGAATATTGTTCCAGGACCAACAAAATGTTGATCCAGGAACACGTCCTACTTGGCAAAGTCAACGTCACCGTATGCTGTATTTGATTACGCAGTAGAATAGAATGGTGAGTCATGGAAGGTAAAAAACAATCATATTCCCCATGATTCAGTGCTTTCCAGACTGTGCACCACATTGCCTTTGTGGTAATTAGAGAAGCAGTCCTATTGTGTCTTTATAAGAATATCCACACACAGAGACAAGTGACTGTTTAGTTTCCACAGCACTAGTGTGCACAGCATTGGCGTAGTGTAGATGACATGTGGTCTTCCTGGCCGCAGTGTGTGGTTCTGGTTTCTGGTCCCAAAACCACACAGTTAAATGGGTCATTTGAGACATCCACAATGAAATAAACTTTATTACATCCATTGTTCTTCTAAATTGATTGAAGTACATGATATTGAGTTTTTTTTTAATGAAAGATTAGCATTTTTTATGAGTCATATGAGGAATGGATGGTATATTTAACATGGTGTATGTGCCAAAATACACTATCATGTCAGCTGTTCAAACACTCCACTCACGCAAATTGTTGCCTATCGAAGATAAAGATCTCATTGGTGTGATTCTACTTCTTGTGTTAAAACTCTGTCATAAAGGAAGGGTCGATTGGGGAGTTTGTTGGCCAGAGTCATCAGAGGCGAAAAACAAACATGGCTTCATTAGGGAACAGTGTGGTCAAATTTACGTTGACCTCAGTTCATTGTCATATATTGTAGTTTGGGTCAGCCAAAGGACAACAATATTGTAAATGCCTTTTAACTGAGCCACAGAATAAATACTGAAACACAGAAATGTTGGTAAAGCTTGGTCATGATACAGATAAGGCCATAAATCTGATATCTTCATATTCTGCAACAGTTTTATAATTTCTTATTGGATCAAAAAAATTGTACTGTCGGACAGCTACAAGTGTTATATTCCCTCTTAAAGAGATCACCTGGAAACATTTTGTAAGTGTTCTATTCGACCACCTGGCATGTTCATTACTCAGGGAAAAAGTGACAGATAATCTTTTGACTATCGGCATAAAGTCTGGTATGCTTGTTCTTATTCTGGCCAAAAAGCACCCATTTTGAGGGAAGAGACTGTGTGATCTACAAATAAAAAAAACACCACCTGAATATTGAACCTTACAAACACTGGCGTCCTTTGAAATGCCATTTTTGATTTGTTGTGAGCATGGCACTGCAAAATCACAATAGCCTGAGAGCAACCCCATCAGCCCTTTTCTTTTGGATTCCTGGTTCAATCTCTTCACCACACATCATTAAAATAGTTACCACAGACCTGAGATATTATTTGAGATATTTGTTTGTTCAGCAAATGAACCAAATATCCATCCAATCATGCCACAGTGGTTTACATAGAGGTTCCTCATTTTACTTTCTACATTCTATTTCTGCATTCAACATTCTGCTTCTTGCCAACACAAAAAACCATTGCCTCAGATGAAGAAGGTCCCTCTTGGGTTTTAATTTGTATTATTCAACTGTTCATGGGGTTCGAGATCTAAATGAAGTGTATTGTCTTAAAACTGGGCTTGCTGCTTGACCATCATGTCCATCCAAGAACTGGTTACGTAACTCTCAGTTTTGAAACTGTCATGACAACTTCCACTCAACAGTTGCCCAGGTTTTTGGAGCCTGAGGTACAGTCAACAGTTGGCTGAACACTACAGCGAAGCAGCTTGCATTGAAATGTATGGGTTTCCATATGCCCTATGCATTGTGTAAATACGCTCTCAGGCATTCCTTTGATTACATCTTGTACCATCACAGCACTCCAGAGGGCTGAGTGGGAGAAGAAAGCCGATACGCGAGTTAGCAGAACCTCTGGAATGAATCCAGCCTAGAGATAGAAAACAGAGCACTTACCCAACTCACTCTTTCTCAAAATCTACATAGCACAGCACAGGACACAAGAACAACACCAGAATCTTCCACTCTCGAGGAATTGGTCTACATTTCAGTGATTGGTCTACATTTCAGACTCAATGATATTCAAGTACTTGGTTTAACTTACAGCAATAATCTTTATTTCCAGTATAAGCATTAAAACCCGACCGATATGGGTTTTTTTGAGACCGATACCGATATTAGGGGGTATAAAAAGGCTATCGATATATCGGCCGATATTCTTTGTGTATATATAGTACAATACCAGTCAAAAGTTTGGACACTTTCCCATTCGTGTGTCAACCTGTGACTGTACTATATAGAAACATTATATTACATAAACAGAATCTATATACATAAACCATTTTTTGCAATGATCACCAAATGTGGTGATCAAACACTTATAATGACGTGACAGAGATACATACGTAATGGAGGCAGGGCATTTACAATTTAACATACTTTATTATATCACAATTAGTCTGACATAGGCCTGACGTACATTGAAGTTTATCAACTTTAATACCATTCAATTTCCATTCAACTTTATTCCGTTTAAGTTTTTCACTTCGGAACATTCATTCACGGATTTGCGTTTTTAAGTTTTTTCCCCCATGTATTTGGCAATTTTTTTTTCACCATTGCAGAAATAAAAAAGCCAAATGTGCTTTTTACTGTTAGTGTCTTGCCTTAAAAAAAAAAAAAATAAAAAATCAAATACAAAACGAAATTTAAAAATATTTAGCACTGAACATTTTTAACATTCTAGCAGACCCTATACAACAAAGCACAATTTAACTTAAATTAATAGTAAGTAAAATAATTTTTTGGCCATTTTTGAGACTCCCTTCTTGAATCAGGCATGTATTTTTAAAAATTTTTTTACTGTACAATTAAAAGCAGACTTGCTGAGAAGAGACTTCTTTTAAAACATTAGAAAATATTACAGATCCCAATTTGAACACTATGTGTGAATGTTATAATAAATGTATTAATAGAGCTGTTGTAATGATTATTATCGTTATTATTGTCTTACTTTTTATTTTATTTTACAGAACAAAAGTAAAATTACAACACTAACATTTATAAATGTTGATGGAGTCCTTGCTTTTTCTCAACTTTTATTTAGGCAGAAACCCGCAGGAATATCTCAGTGCTTCTTTTTGTTGACAAAAGCAGATTTATAAACGAGTCTCATTACGAATACGTCGCACGTATCGCTTTGTCACATGCCTTGTAAAAAATCATAAAAATGTTATTGAGCAACTGAAACTGTATCAGCGCAGATTTTCCTCGCGCTTTGGCCTTTGAACCCTGGTTAACAAGCAGATCTGCTGCGAGTTTGTGCAGCGCTGTCAGAATACATGCAGTATTAGAAAACATAACGTTCTGCAGTTTATTTACTAATTGATTAAGGCAATTTCGCGATTTCAATCATCATACAGTAACCAGCAACAATCACCCCTTCCTCTCTATCGCCGCGGGGTGTCTCTTCGAAACGGCCTCTGATTACACTCCTGCTAGGGGATCCCCCGAATTTATGGTGCTGGATTCGTTGCGCCGTTACGGAGATATGGCCGTTCAAAGTTTCAATGGTTTTCCATAGACTAAGCTTTAAAGAGTTTCATCCACGTCGCCAGTAGCAAACAATGGAGCGCACTCTGCTGGACAAACTAAGTAATTACACAATTTCAAGCATTTTATCTGTAAAAAAATGTTCATATCGGCAGCATATTCGCCTTATCGTTATTATCACAGGCTCATAGCGTTAACCTCTAAAATCGGCAAAACGATATATCGGTCGGGCTCTAATAACTATCCGTTTTGTGGTTTCTGCATATGCCATGCATTATAGCAGAGCAGCTACAGAGGACCAGCTTATTGGACTTTTTAAAACTTAATAGCTCAAACTTGTCCTTCCTCAAGCCTCCCATTGGGGTCTGTCCTTCTAAACAGTCTCCTTTCCCCTTCTCTCATTAACACCACTCTGGTCCTACTTCCCATGGGTTCACAGAAAACCAATAATGTGCAACCTCTTCGTAGTCCGTGAAGCAGGAAGTGTGGTGAGGTAATGGGGTTCAGGTTAGGTTTTGTTGGGGTACCATCGAGGGGTTCTAAACGCTGAACAATACAAAGGGGAAGGGTAGAGCAGTGATTCATAGAAACAACTACTTCATTGGTACGACAATTAGATTACAATTTCCATGGTCTATTTAATGCTCAGGCCAGGCTCATTCTGAAAAATGGCTTTTTGAAAATCAAACATTTAAAATAGTAAGTAAAGAAAAAGAAGGCCATGACCAACTTTACTTCAGCAATGACTTGGTGGCTACTGGTGGTAAAAAAAATAACCCTACTCAAAATGCCATATTGACTTGATTAGTGTTGAAGACTAGTTGTGACACCACCACCATGACAAAAGATAGTGTATGCTGCTCTTTTCAGCAGGACAGTCAACAACTTAAACAATCACTTAGTCTCTTTAAAATGTTTTGCTGAGCTACGTAGGTGTTTCACCATCAGCTCTCATGTTTCTTTAGTGTGTAGACACAGGGGTCCCATGTTGAAGTCACGTCGGAGGTACGATGAGTGTTTGTAGTGGTCTGGAGTGTGTTAGAGACACAGCTCCCCTGGTGTGTACACTCACTACAGGAGCAGGAAAGGTAGAGAAGCATCTTTGAAATATTAAAGCTTTTGAATGGCTCCCAAACTCCCTCCAGCAATGCTCATTATTAGTAATATCCCTTCAAGAATGTAGTCTCCCTTCCACCATCTGGATCCACTAATCAGTCTGAGGCCTGAGTGCTTTTGCAAAGCCAATGATTTGTTCCTCTTTTATGCTGACCCATGACCAGTGTCATCCAGATCCTTGGTTATGTTGCATGTTACACGTGTAAAATACCAGACGCTTAATGTGGCCTGTGCTGTTTTGTCTTGTTTTCGATTAACTGATTTACTTGAATTTTTTTAATACACAATCTTATTGTACAAGTCTCATCATTATCATTGAGCATAATATTCCAAAGAAAAAGAATGTTTGTCCTCATAATCCTTTATCAAAATGTACTCACTTGCTCTGCCACCAAAGCAACTTATCTTTTGCTAGTGTATTTTTTTTATTTAACATTTTATTCAAATATGTCACAGGGTGGAAGGAAAGCGGGTTTTTAATGCTGCTTAATGTTGACATTAACTGAAAGGTCACTTTTTACATGATTCTGGAAGTCTTTTCTGTTAAAAAAAGAGAGAGAGGCAAACCAAGAGATATTAAAACTGATACTCGAGATTCACTAACCCTGTTTCAAGTTTTATGTTAGGGTGCAGTCATGTTAGCAAAATTTCAGCGGAATTTTCAGCTTTCAAACGAAGCAACTTTTTGTTGGTTAATCTGTATGACTAACTTGAATCCGTTGTGTAACAATATTAAATGTAACCATACCTTTAAACTGTTGTGATTCTTATCCGAGTCCTCACTTTCATAGCGGTTGGGAATGGAGTAACCTATAGTCTCGCTGACTTTACAGATATGGGATAGCATTTGGGACAAAGCCACACTCACTTACTGACATTTTTCACAGTCTCACTGGTAAACTCTTTACATAGTTTTAATTTAAGAATGATTTAGCTGTTGGTTATGGAATAATTATCCATCATAATGTATTGAATCACTAAATAACGTATATATCACAATTAACTGTTATGTGCTATTAACTGAAACACTCACCTCTTGATCTTTTTTCATTCAACAGATCCTGAATGACAATGTTTTTGTTATTTTTAGTTTTACATTTTTATTATGGTTTGCTTTCCCCAACCCTCAGAAAAATATCTATTTAATTAACTTCATCTTAGCCTCTTAACAACCCTCCCCCCCCCCCCCCCCCCCCCAAAAAGAAAACTTATACATTTAATCACATCAGCGGAAACATAAAAATAAAGTCACAATTTGTAAACATTTTCCACAGTTCTGTCATCAAAACATAGCATCCATCTTGTGGTAAAAATACAAACCAAAGACAAAAAAGTTATTAATTAGCAGAACTCACATACTCTATAACATACAGAACTCTATAACAAGATATTTTAAAATGGCCATCACAAGATATGTAACAGAGCCTATAGTTTGAAAAAAAAGGCATAAAAATAACAATTGACTGAAGTATTACATTACAAATAGATAAAACATTAAGTAAAATCTGAATGTAAACATTACCAATCAAGATAAATAGTTTGACGATACATAATACTTTTTTTTTTTTAAATCCCTCCATTTTTTATTAAACATTCTTGTAAAACAGAACAGTTTTTTAATAATAAAAAAAAGATATATGATATAATGTCCCTCCAATGGCAGCAGTTTTAACTATTGTAACTTGCTAAATCACATTTTCCCTATGAGGGAGCATTTTTTGCACATTTAAGGAGAGGAAAATTATTGTTTTGTGCAGGTGTAGCAAAGCAGGTTCTTAATATGTGCTTGTAGGAGCTCAGCTGATTTGTATACAGGGCTCAGGTGGTTAAGACAGTAGAGAAATTTAGTATATTAATTTGACACCCCCTTTTGGCTCAATGTCAGAAACGCCCCATGCCACCACATTACCACGGATACCACAACCATTCCCATCCAGCCGCGCTTGCCGAGATACCTCTTTTGAATCCAAAACGCGGTCCCACATGTTCACTCCAGTCATCTTCCCTGTGAAGGCCAGATCCGCATCAAATGTGTCAGGGATACTAAGATGCCTGAAGAAACGTCCATACTCTTGCCCCAATAGTATGCTTCCTTTGCTGCGTAACTCATGACCTTCGGCCACTCCAGGAGAGCTTGCAGCTTGTTGACCATTCACCCACAGTGAAGCCAAGCCCTGCTGTGAACTCCAGACTGCACAAATGTGCACCCACTGACCCTCTTGAGCTGCCCCTGAAGCTTGCACCAAATGGGTTTCACCATAGACGGTAAAGAAGACACTCTGTCCATTCAACACCAGCTGGAGTTCGTAGGCATTGCCAGTTGTACTGTATGAGAAGAGGATGGTCTTGTTGAGCACCTGAGTTGGTTTCACCCACAGGCAAATGGTGACGGCATTGGTCTTAAAGGGTGTTTTGGGTGAGACTTCAACATGAGCTGTAGATGAACGTGTGGGGAAGAGCAGCCCAGTGTCACAGCCTGAAAAGGAAGAAGAATTGAGAGAGGGAAAGGGAGAGTGTTAACAAACTTTGATTATCCGCTGTTAGAAGGAACAGAATTGATCTGTTATGATGTCTGTTACTCTATTTATTTCAGAGGGAGAACCACTACACCACTCCACCCATCAATAGTTACATACGATTGCATCACTGAAGGCTTGTGATTTTATCTGTCCAACCTACCTAACCTTTACACAAATCTTTCAAGGAGGGTTCATCACAAAGTGTAAATAATAAAAATGTTTTGTAATGTAATCTTCAGCGCATCCTTGATCTTTTAATGGGGGTTCTCCAAGTAATGAGTTACACTGTAAACATTTAGTCATTGTGAATCCTGTCCAGGATTTGTTTCTGCTGAGCCTCCCAAAGAGCGACAGAGATCAAGAGACTTCATTTTCTTGTGCTTTTAGTATTTATTCACTGCTAAATGATCAGGTATAACCCAACTATGATCGTCCCTGTGCAGTTGTCTTTTATAAGTTCATGCTTGCATGAGCATGTTTTATACGGGTGGTCAGTTTTGTGCACGATTAGCTGGCATAGCCTTTGAGAGGACCTTCAACCAGAAGAAACTCAATTACAGTGGAAGGCTTGTAAAACGGATAGGAATTGAAGGGGGCGTGGTTAATGGGATTGGTACATTCCCTCTCCTGTGGGTGATTGCTTTGCTATGACAGGCCACGGCTGTCCTATCCTACCGTAGCTTACAATATTTTCATTACATTTGTCTTGGGTTTCCTGCTGTGGGAGAATGGAGGAAGGCTAAGTCATTCTCTAAACAGTCTCATCTGGTTCTGTTTTCCCCCCTGGATGCTTTGGTGTGGTCGCCATGCATTGCTGTTCATAATTATACCTCCCTCTGTGTCTTTCATTTACTCTACCTCTACAAAGCTATTTAATGCAGAAGGCATGGGCATTCGCAGATTAAATAATTTTTAGCTTAAGCTGACTAGAATCTGTATCCGGCTTACTGACAAGGTGAAAGCTCTCTTGATGCGAACAAAGTTTGTTTCCCAACTCAGTAGGAGCTTGGGGAATGTCTTAGGGGGTTAAACATTTATCAGATTTTGGGGGTATCAACCTCCTAACTTGGGGTGATGGTGGTCTGCTCAGAGGTCGTATGAGTTGACATGCTTTGTGTTTGTTTTAGTCAGCTTAGTTGGCTAGTGATTTGATCTTACCATGTGGTTTGCATAAATCGCGGATTTACAGCTCAAAATTGACAGCACCAAACCAGAATTGTCACCATGGCAGTCTGTTTTAGTCCTATCCAAACTGACCTCAGAAGAATAACTCATTTAAAGCAACATACTTGCAAAGGAATTGGTAGGAATTGGTGCATGATGTTTTGTTTAGGTCCTATGGCATAAATCTACATGTGCGTTTTAACCTTTCTATACACAGTGTGGTCTGTTATCTGTGCCATTTCTTGCACATAGTTAGACACTCTGAGGTTTGAATCCAGTTTGAATTCCAGTATACCCATTTTGCTATACTGCTATAAATTTTACCAATTTTTTTGCTCTATGCGCCTCTCAGTAAAGTGGTAAAAATATTGACTAATTTTGCTTTCTATAGTTTAGATGTCTCACCTGATGGAAGGCTGTTTACAAAGACTGATTTGGTGTAAAGGGTCAGCTGTTCCCGGATGGTTTGCAGCTCACTGGAGATGGCTGCCAGAGTCTTCTCCAGCCTACCTCCATTCTCTGTCTCCATCACTTCTTGCATGAGATGTCGGGCCTGGAAGCTCTTGGCTTGGGAGGCCAGACCTCCTCCCCCCCATTTCAAGCAGTTGTTCTCCAGTCGCTCCAGCCGTGCAGCCTGGTTTACGCTAACAGCCAGTAGCTGCTGCAGGGCTGCATCATGCTGCGCGGACTGATCAGCTGAGACCTCTCGGACATGGTCTAGTGCGTTCTGCAGACGCGTCTCTGTTTGAATCCCAGCCCGTCGAACAGAGCTCTCAACCGCAGATGCGCAAGAGCCGCCATACTGTGCCACAAATTGTAACATCTCTTCTCTCAGACTCTGTAGCTCCACCTTGATGATATCATCGGCATACTGCAGGAGCATGTTCTCTTTCATTTGGGAATTTTCCAGCATTGTGAAGAGCTTATCCCACTTAGTGAAGACTGGGCCTTTGCAGGGTTCAGGGGAAGGTGTGGGGGTCTCCCCTGAGAGAGAAATCAAGAGAAATGAAGGGAGAGGAATGTAGAAAGAGAAAGAAAACATGAGTTTAGATGACATGGTTTTTATATGTATTTAAGGTGACACCATTGAGCTTGAAGTGTTAGCAGTGGAGAGTGCGTCATGGTCCTATGGAACTCTGTGAACTATAATAGAGTCAATATCACCATAGTGTGCCTTCAACCCCCACAATACTCAAAAAATTAGTTTTTTTTTTGCTTTGTCATATCATAAATAGTAGACACTCAAGTACTATAGAAACATATTAGCTGAGCTCCCACACATTTTTTTTAGATAGCTATGGGCCATTATTCAATGCAAAATTAAGATGCTAATTATATTTTCTGAAAGGTATGATGTCCCTTTCCTAAACAGGGTTATTAAAAAATAATATAATAATAATAATAAATATATAATTACATCCTCATCCATCGATAATACCCCCCCGGCCCCCCCCGCCCTGCCGCCCCCCCCCCCCCTTTAATTTTAGCAATATTAACTACAATGATGCTATGTCCCCTTGTCCATGTTTATTTATGTCCACTCTATCGAGTCTAAGTGGCCGACAGGGTGGACATTTTGGAACAACGACAGGGTGGACATTTTGAGCTTCAATTAGCATATTAGCTTACAATAAACTGTGACTAGCTAAATATTTAGTCTGTTTGTTGAAGAGAATTTGGTATATTTAAAAGTACATATTTAGAAAATACGTTATTAGAATCACTTCTGGCATATTTTATGCCAACAGGGTGGACATGTTAAGCTTTGGCAAAGCAAGTAAGCAAACTCACACAAAAATTTGTCAATTGAAAAGTCACCAACAAATTTCACCTCAGCGGTTGAAATTCCTGCCACTGAAGAGACAAAAAATCTGTTGTCCTGATGTCACTAAAGGGGATGGGCTTTTCTTAAAGGGGCGGATTCCCCAATACGACAGTGTGGACAACCATTCAAGGGACATGGACAAACTCATCTTTTTTTTTATTAAATAAAAATATAGTTTTTATTACCAAATGATCAATGCACTCAAATTGAGTAATATTAAGTAATAATAGTAATATTCTCCTATTAATATAAAACAAAATATTAATAGGAGAATTTTTTATTTTATTTTATGATTTGACAATATTCTACTATCATTCAAATTTAATGAGCAGTGCATGGGACATAGCAAAATAGCATGCATCCTCTCACACAAAACTAAAAAAAAATCTAGAAAATGTATCTAAAGAGCCAAGTAATGCTTTTGTTATGAATATAAAAACTTAGCCTAATATAACACACTTTCATAGTCATTTTTATATTAGGTTATCATGGCAAATTATTTATGTACAGGATGCCAAAAGGCACCCTACAGTGATATTGACCCAATAATGAAATACTGAAACTAAGTCAATTCATAGTTGATTAAATGCTTAGATCTGGAAAACTTATATAGAATTCAGAAAAAAATGTTTGATTAAACTCAGCCAAAGAATACGTTTTTCAGTTTCAATCTGGTTAATAAAAATGAATCAGTTTTTTAAAATTATTATCTGCTTTATTCTATTTTTCTTTTTCCCTTGATTTTTTTCCCTGTTGTCAGAGGCATACAGTATACTCCAAAGACAAGACACAATCATAGTATAACCTTTTCAACAAACAAAACGTTCATTTATGTCATGGCACAACACGTGAATTCTGTTACACTTCAACAAATACTGCAACAAATATTCCTGCATTCACAAATGTTTAAACGCATGAACCCAGTGAGTTACATTGTTTGTATTTCTTTGTCTTTTTCCTTGCTAATGTAACACGTCTCTGAAAGACATTTCCACACACATGCTGATAGTTTATTTGTCCTGTCACCACTTGCATGTCTCCGTAACTCACAGCTAACAGTACTGATCACAATGGAATATTTATTTATTTTATTGGTTACTCACCTTCCATCTGGTTCTCAGTTATCTCGTTAAAATAATTGGGTCCAAAGTTCACATCGATATCATCCTCATAATTCTCAGGTACTGCCGTGGACAATGAAACCACCAGACACATGGCCTGGAGGAATGTCCACTTGGACATGCTGGCCATGTGTGAGTATGAACAAGGCTCAGTGTTTGTGTATAATTGTCTCTTTTTTCTCTGGCGGTCTTCCTTGTTAGATGCTGAGCAATCGGTTGGCTGGACTCCTGCTTGTTTGGTGAACTGCAGTTGAAAGGGAACTGAGCCTGATAGAGGAGCTCTGTGGTCTATATAAACATTGCGCTCAGAAAGAGAGAGAGAAAGAGGTGGGGGAGAGAGAGTTAGCTCCAGTGAGAAATTCTTCGTTGGAGGTATGAGTAGGCAAATTGTTGTACTGCTCCTGCAAAAGAGAGAGAGAGATTGGGGGAGGATGTTGTGAAAGAGGTACAAGTTGAAAACCTGAAAGAGAAAGTACCAGTGAATTTTGAAATAGTGGCTTGGAAATGTCATAGGAATTTCTGTAATACCTAATTCCTTACTGTAACTTACCCCTAAAATCAGAGGGAAATTAATTGATAAATATTATTCAAGAACACTAATCTAACCTGTAGTCTCTATCCGAAATCCAACTCCTAGTTTTAACCTTGACACTTGATATCTGTTAGAAATATTGCCTGTGAACCCTCTTCCTTCATCTAACCTGTATCTTAATCTTTAGGCCTACCCCTGTTCCCTACCCCCAGCCCTTAAGCTTGTAGTCATATTTCTGATGAAGTTGAAAAATGTTAACAAAGATCTAACGTTGCAACTACTGTACCACAAGAAGTGTAGACTTGTTGAGCGTAGGTTCCAGCTCTTGTGAGACAGAATCTCTTGTCTTTACCTGCAGTGCATCTAATTTGTAATTAGATTTTTAAAAGCTAGGGCAAGTTAAGCTTACCAATGATGTCAGCCCTGTTAAAAAAAAACGGCATATGCTGGTTAGGTATGTTTTGAAGCATGGCAGCTAATTTGAACTGGTTTAAGCTGGTCCATAGCTGGTCATGTGCTGGTTTAAACTGGTTATGAGCTGGTCCTGAGCAGGAGATAACCTAGGGTGCAGTTCCCAAAACCGTCTTAGCTAACTATGGTCTTTAATTCCATTGAACTGAACATATGACATAATTTACGACCATATTTGCTTTTGAGAAATGCACCCCAGCTTAGGACCAACTTAAACCAGCTCAAACCAGCTGCTATGCTTCAAAACATACCTAACCAGCATATGCTGTTTTTTTCAACAGGGAGGGCATCCAGTGACAGAAACACATCTAGCAACTACTGTAAGTACAGTGATCTTGTTACCACCAGTGATTAAAATTGTTATAAATTTTGAATAGGTATAAATCCAAGCCTTAACCTCCCCTCCTTTTCCTAGTCCCAATCCTTTTCTCCAGTCCATATCCCACTCTTGGAAAACCAGACATGCTTCCGGTTCTCGATTAGGATCTGCCGATTAGGACCACTGTTCAAAAACCTAACCCCAAAATCCTGATTAGTTTGACTTTTTTAAATCGCAGAAAACATCTTGTTTATTCTCATGGTCTCTTATTTCATCTTATTAATGAATAATGTGTTTTAAAAATTTGTACTGGGTAGAAATAATGGGTCCTGATTATTACAGATGATAAATCATAGAGAAAACATGCTTGTCAGAAAGGCTCAGATTCTGTTTTTTGTTTCCTGTGGGGTGCTGGGGTTTGGGTCATAGAAATTTGCTGTCATTTTGGTGCAAATCACAGGCACCACTTTTACAGTCATGCACATTTACTCGGAAACAAAGACTCAGCACCCAAACTGCAAATGATTTGATGCTTTCAAAACTTTTTGGACTGATGCATGGCTGATATATTTCATGTGCAGGCATAAGTGGTGTTTTATGGAAACAGAAAGGTCCCATGACATGTACCCTTTGTGAGGTCGACATTAATATGTCTGCAACACAAAATGCCTTTAACTGCAATGGATGGATTTTTCTGCTTACGCAGCCAGGTTTGCGACAACATCAGCATGCCAACAAATCTTTCCAGAATGTGAGCTTTACATTAATCATTAGTCCATTAACAGAATTTTACTTATCAACACATTCTCTGTTCTGTATGAATTTTCTCTGATGAAGATCATAACCCACAACATTTCCACATTAATGTTGTTCCCTACTGAGAAGGTCTACTTCTTGTTGCCTGGTGCAAAACGTATGGAGGCGTATCTGAATGTGAACTCGGGCCAGGGTTACTGGACAGTACAAATGTGAATGACTGGTCTTGTTGTCTGAAGGGAACACTGTGGAAGGTCAACTTTGGCTAATGCCGTCAATCTGCCACCTTGGAATGAAAAGTGCTGATCATGACATTCCAACAGAACCTACACCATAATTGACGGCAAAGCTCGGACAATGAAGTCCATGTATAATCCATGACAACCTCACACCTACAACCCAAAAAGTGGGCTGAGCAGGAAGGAAATATTCAAATGAACACCTGTATGTTTACCATTCCCTTGAAATCAATTTTTGTAATTTATTGTACATGGAGTGCACATTGTTATTTGTTGTACGGAACCAAATGTGTTACTGCTGATTTAAATGAATATTTCAGGCTAGATGCAATGAAACATTTACAGTAGATGCTGTGCAGACAAGAATTATATAGTTAAAAACAGCCGTGAAGTGGTCTAAATTTCTTTTTAGAATTGATTGTTTTTCAAAACGGATCCTGACTTTTGGTTATTTGGTTAAGCTTTAGTCCATTATAAAAATGGATCTTATTTAATGATATGGAGATTTGAAAATTTTTTTTATATATATATATATTTAAATAACTTTGTACTGTACTCCTTCACATATATATAGTTTTATTATATAATATAACTATTTAAAAAAACTACAGTAATCTACATCTACTGTACATCAGACGATAATATTAACATATAGTCAGATAAGCTGTGTTTTTCTTTTTTGGCACAACCTCTGCTCATATAGCTGAAAAGATCACATACATATGGATGTGGAAAAACTCTAGGGAAACGGCTATAACTTTTGGTTACTTGCTTTTAGTTATACTCGCTAGTGGTTGAAATTTATCTAAAACTATAAAGATACCTTCTGCCAAAACACCTGGCAAAGATTAAATGAATTATCTCATGTGGTCTTTGAAAGTGAATGTCGATATTTTCAATGAACTGTCTTGGGCCAGCAACATGTCCCCAGCTGTCTCATTATGAAAGGTTATGTATAACACTAATCCTTCATTAATATCACCCGCTGTGTGTAGAAACAGGTGGGCAGGTCTGCAATCCTAAATGTCCCCCCTGAGCCAGACGAAACATCTCGTTTTCAGAATTATGTCCGCTAACCGACCGCCCTGACTTAGATGGCTTGCCAGTGCAGAGATTAGATTTGTTGTTGATGTTGGGTGGGAGTTTCCTACCATATTTTGTTTATGATGAAGTGGCATTTCTTTTAGCAGGTAAGTGAGTGATCAGTAAAAATTGTTCATGACACTAAATCAGAGTGTTAGTAAGAGCTCGGTCATGGAAATTGGTAGACTAATTCATCAAAGTCTGTTCACCATAATCTTCCAGTAAACTTTTCAACGGCCCATTACATAGCATCTAAGGGAAATTTTGGAGTTTTGCTACAGTCTGTTTAAAAGGGCTATTGCAAATTTAGTTTTACATGATTGTTTTTCACAGCATGCAAATCTTGATTTGTTTTTCAAATGGATTTTTTTTGTCTGCAGTAGTGAAATGTACCACATGTTGTCACACTTCAGAGGTTACTGACTGGTACTTGAAACCCTCTGCTATGATTTTATTGGTACTGGTGCCATCCATTCGCAACTCGACTCCATGATCTAGCATCATGGTGTCTTTTCACTTCCTGTTCCTACACTTATTTCATGGAGCTCCTCAAACTGCAAACCAAGACCTTTCTTGTGCTCAGATTCACCAAGTTATAGATTGTTTCCAGATGAAGAATGGCTTTTAAATGACCTAAATTGACCTACCTGTTTACACTTAATTTTAATTCCAAATCTTTGTTTTTTAGTATAAATCACGACTTTATATTTTAAGTCTTTTTACTCTGTGAGATCATTTTTGCCATATGTGTGTCAGCTAAAACAGCAAGGCCTGGCATTTTCAACTAAATTAATGAGGAAACAAATGGCAATAAAATCCAAACAACAACAACAGTGCATTTATCAAGAAAAGGGCTTAAATAATGAATCAGCCCTCACTCAGTTTTGCAGGGGAAATGACATGCACATTTTCACCACAGTCCACATTTTTTTTGACTTTGCTGGAGGTTCAATTCATCATTCATTGTGTTTTTCACTTTGTATGTGTGTGTGTGTGTGTGTGTGTGTGTGTTACTTTACTAACAATAACTATGGTATTTTTGCATACATTATGGCTACGATGGTCATTTTTCCATAAGAGAAGTGTGCTGTATTGATTAATTATTGGTTTTGATAGGTAATGCCATGCTGTTGAGAGTGCTGCCATCTGTGTATCCACGACAACCAGAGCCCATCCATCAACACATCCGTGAGCTGACGGCGATGATGTCCCAGTTGGACCAGGCTGGCAGACAGCACCTGCTCAGACTACTGCAGATGATCTCTGACATTCACCCCCTGGTGAGTGAAAGAGAGACAAATGAGTGAGCGAAAGAATGAATGTGGTGTTTGAGGATGAAGGCTGGTCAAGGTGAGTTATTCTGGGCAACAGAAAAAGAATTTGAAGGGCACCAAGGGAGTGGAGGGGTGGATACATAAATGAGTATGAATTGAGTGATTTAGCATTTATTTTAAAGCAGACAGCTGCAGTACAAGGTCAAACATGGTAAAACAGTTTGATGGTTGACACCTCTAGCGATACCATAGATGAGCATCTGCCAAACGGATGGGGAAATATCAGAAAACACATCCTAAGCTGCTTGCCCCCCCCCCGGCTCTGAGTGAAGACAAATTTACAGGAAAAGAAAAGGGGAAACCACATTTTTGGCAGAAACGGAACCAGTCATCTCGTTTTTTTTACATTTTGAAAAGCTTTTAAGGGGGATTGAGGGGTAGCCTGCGAGCAAATAGCAGATGTGTGGAGTCAGAAGAATGCATTGTCATGAGGAGTTAATTTTGCATTGGGCAATAAGCACATGCATATCACTCATCTCATCAGTGAACACACTGGATTCCTGCATAGTAGTAAGATTAGGAAAGATTATGAGGCATTATTTTACAATAATGCAGCCTATCTGTTGTCATTTCCTTTCATTTACATTTACCGAATTAGGAAATGAGAATTTAATTAAAAATGGTACTATTTTCAAGGATTAATATTGCCATTCCTAAACCAAATCCATCCCAATATTCAGATTAGTGCTTAAAAAAGTGGGATTATTTATGGCTGATTATTTAAAGGGATCGTTCAACCAAAAAGGAAAATTCTGTCATTAATTACTCACCCTCATGTCGTTCCAAACCCGTAAGACCTTCGTTCATCTTCGGAACACATATTAAGATATTTTTGATGAAATGTGAGAGCTCTCAGACCCTGCATAGACAGCAACGCAACTGTAATGTTCCCCGGTCCAGAAACGTAGTAAGGACATCGGAAAAACTGTCCATGTGACATCAGTGGCTCAACTTCAGTTTTGCGAAGCTACGAGAATCCTTTTTGAGCGCAAAGAAAACAAAAATAACGTAATTTTTTCAACAATTCTTCTCCACTGAGTTACGTCTTCCTCCATTCTAGAGAGTATCACAATGCATACGCACGCTTTCCCCTAAGCGTAAATAATGCTGATTACGCAGATTACGTTCATGGGTACTCTCCAAAATGGCGGAAGACGTAACTCGGGGGAGAAGAATTGTTGAATAAATTGTTTTCTTTGCGCTCAAACAGCTCTGAAGTTGAGCCACTGATGTCACATGGACAGTTTTACCGATGTCCTTACTACGTTTCTGGACCTGGGAACATTTCAGTTGCGTTGCTGTCTATGCAGGGTCTGAGAGCGCTCACATTTCATCAAAAATATCTTAATTTGTGTTCTGAAGATGAACGAAGGTCTTACGGGTTTGGAACGACATGAAGGTGAGTAATTAATGACAGAATTTTCATTTTGGGGTGAACTAACCCTTTAATTTGATCACTAATCTTAAATATGGTTATAGCCTCACAGAGTAGCAAAATATTTTAATTTTTACTATAACTTTATTTCAACCCCTTTATTTTAACATTACGTTTATAATCTATGTGCATATACTTTGAATAAGCACACTAAATTCTGTACTTTCTGGTGACACTCAATTAATAGGCTAACCATGAATCTAAAGAAATACTGATTCTTTATTCTTTATTTGCATTCATGCAGACGTTTTATATATACAGTGTATTTTATCTGGCATAACCAACAATACTTGTCACTGGTCATATTTCAGCTTCAGCAGCTAGGATCCGTTGATGAGCGGTGTGACTATTCCAGTCTGCCAACTTGAACAACACTGAACCAGCACCTGCCAGCGTAGACTAGCATTGAAATTCATAATAGGTTTTCTTTGTAAATGGATGGATTGACAGATAAACAAATAGACAGATACACCAATAACTTTCTTTCATAGTACATCAGAAATCACGTGGGAGAGGAGATACCCCAGACTCTCTCTGTCCCAGTGCTGCTAGTTTATACAGTGATTTGGAAGCAAACGGGATTAATTAAGATTAGTCAGTGGTTTTCACATCCTGACAGAGGCTGGGAATCCTGCTTCTCACAGGACGTCCTGTCTGCTGCCCTCCCAGCTCCACCAGATCCTCTCTTTGTCCTCTCAACCACTGCCAATTCAAAGGTGAAGTGTTTCACAAGGAAAAATGAGAGGATTAAGCAAATCCTTGCTAAAAGGGTGTAGTTGGATTCACTTCATGCTGGAGAAAAGAGCTCATGTAACCCATGTGGCTCATCTGCCTCTAGTCGTCACTGCAGTTTGTCAGACATGAATGTCAACCAGCACAAGATTTCACTGATGATCTGTATTTCTTCTGTGAGTCACTGTTCTTTTTGAAGGTCACCACTGCTTTGCTATAACAGACAGATAAATCTAGATAAACTGTCCATAGCGGGAGGATGATTGTGAGTTTCCTTCTGCTCCACATTTTTTCTGCTGTTACTATCTTCACTAGTTTTTCTCTGCAAACTCATATAGGAACCAGGCGCTCTGGTTAATGAGTGGGCGGCACTGAAATCAACCAACTAGAGTGCTGTGGTTCTTTACACAGCACGATTACAACCATAAGGGACCTCTAATGAAAGAAAAGTTCAGGACCAAATGAGTGTGTTTGTAGTGTCTTTACTATTTTTATTACATTCTGACTGTCAAGAGGCCAGATAGCATGTTGTAGCGTCTGCGTAGGATCATGCATGATAGTTGGACTGTTTATGGCTTAAAAGACCCCTTTTAGCCTTTTGACATTTGCATATAAATTCCAGTTCTGGTCAGAGATGTTACGTGTATAGGGGTGGTAAATTGCCAAATGGTTCTTCGCCGTCAAGAAGATTAGAACCAGCCCCCACGAGCATCCCCAATCTGATTTCAAACACATTCCAAAAGAGCTGTAAATGGCCAAACTAACACACACGCACACAAACTAACACACACACACATATAAAGACATTTCTTTATTTTAGACTTTAATTAATCAGTTATAATTGTATCTGTTATATGCATGTGTTGTGTGTACATTCCTTTTTTGGATTAGATGAGTTACCACTCGTTTTTTGTATTAGTTAAAGCCATAAAACACTTATATTCAGGTGTATGTGTGTATCTTTGGTTTAATCTATTCCAGATTATTGTTTCTTGGTATCAATGTCACCCGTTCTTCATTTCTCGGACAATGACGTACAGTATGTGATTGTGAAACGCATCATATGACTCGCACGATATTTTGGGTTAAAACTACGGATGTTCCAGACCGGCCATAAAGCATGCAAATGAGCCATAAACAAGAGACAAAGAAAGTTCTCCCGCTCAAAATCCATGTCTCTCATTGGTCAGAACACACAGAATAGGAACTCTCAAAAACTATTATCCAAAACTAACTTGGCTCAGAAAACTCTTCTTCGTTTGAGACAACACCTTTCAGGACTCTCAAGACCTTCCTCTTGAGTTTTCTTTTCCGGCAGTTTTTACTTTCAAGTAACGTTAGTCGCTGTGGACTTCTTCTTCAGAAGAACCAGAAGTACAAACTTCCAGCTGACTCCTTACGAACTCATCAAAAGAACTCCGTTATCTACCACCTCAGGACTCTTCCTCAGCAATCGAAAAACCAATGCAAGTAACCGCTTAAAATTATTCAGATGCGTGTTTAAGGTTCAGACACTTTTAAGGTGATTTTTTTGATTCTTTGATGATTCTCATTAGGTTGTGGTTAATTGATGTGAAATACTGCCATTCTTTTCTTTTTCTCTATCTTTTCCTTACTTTGTTTCATTCTGTGTATATATGTTTTAGTTAGTTATATGTTAGATATAGTTTCATTTTATTAAATCCCTTATATTCACAATGAATTGTCTCTGTTTGCTGCTCACAGTTCGAAGTCAATGAATGTTTGAACCCTTGCTACATTTGGCTAAGAATTACTGCTAGCACTGTACAAAGAAGGACAGTTTATTGTTCCGTGGCCAGAAAATAAATATTCCTTGAATTGATAAATGATTATATTGTCTGCTCGGTGGACGGACAGATCAAATATTTGTAATATTGATTCTGCTACAGTTAATTCGAAGATATACTCTAAATATTTATTATGAATCATAACCAGTTATAATTCGTCATAAATATTCCCCTTTTTAGAGCTAATAAATAATAATAAACGTTACATGCCTTATGTGCCCTCACCGAGAGTGCTTTAAAGGATAGTTCACCCAAATGAAATTTGTCTGTCCTTAATTACGACCCTCATGTTGTTCCAAACCTGTAAGAACACAAATTAAGATATTTTTTAATAAAATCTGAGAGATTTCTGTCCCCTCCCATAGACAGCAAGGATCCATACACGATCAAGGAACAGAAACGTCGTTAAAATAATCCATGGGACATCAGGGGTTCAACTGTAATTTTAAGAAGCTACGAGAATACTTTGTGCACAAAGAAAGTTCTGTCAGCTGCACCACACGCTTACATTGTTTACGTTCAGATCAACATGCTTCATACGTTCAGTGGATACTCTCCAAAATGGTGCCAGGGTGACGTGGATGAGACGAATTGTTGAATAAAGTCGTTATTTTGTTTTCTTTGCGCAAAAAAAGTATTCTTGTAGCTTTGTAAAATCACGGTTGAACTACTAATGTTACATGGACAATTTTTATGATGTCCTTACTATGTTTCTGGACCTTGATCGTGTTAGGAACCTTGCTGTCTATGGGACGTTCAGAGAACTCTCGGAATTCATCAAAAATATCTTAATTTGTATTCTGAAGATGAACAAAGGTCTTACGGGTTTGGAACAACATGAGGGTGAGTAATTGATGACAGTATTTCATTTTTTGGGTGAACTATCCCTTTAAAATACCCTCAAACATTGTTTAGTTATTTTTTTCTACTTTCGATTCATTGCCAATTTTTTTTTTTTTACAAATGTTAAAGAGTTTAATAAAAATAAAAGCTACACATTTTGTGTTAGGGTCATTTTAGACCCAGGTATGTGTGTAGTACCATTCGGTGTCAAAAATAATTTGTTATATTATCTATGAAATTAAACTAGTGTAAGAAACATTTGTAAAGTATATCAAAATTTTTCCCCATATCTCACACTTTTGGGACTTGGTAAACATGAATATGTACACCTATTGACAAACTATTGCAACATTAAAAATGTATCACTTTTTTCATCTGAAAGTAAAAGTTTATGCAAGTAAAATGAATGTATTTTGTTTGAAAACTTTTCAGAGTAATATTTAATATGTAGGTTTCATAAATTGGGACTGTTTTTGAGCAATTATGAGTCATAAATTAAGGACTTTAATTAGTTCATTCAGTCCAATGGTGTTTAATGCTATTAATCTTCTTATTTTTATGTTCTTTGACGTGTTAGTTTTATATATATATATATATAGATCTATATATTATATAACAGCAGTTAGTTCCAAACATGTTTTGAATGGCATTATAATGGTTAAGTTTGGCCTTATCTTTTTGTCTCCTCAGGTATTGTCGTCTTTGGTGCCATCATTGATTGGTTATGTCAGTGACAGTGATCTAGGTGACACTGCTTTGGGTGTGTTGGTGAACGTGGCTCAGGCAAGCCCCGCCTCTCTCGTTCCCTTCCTGTCCACGCTAAGAAATGTGGGTCAGAAGAACCCTTGGTTGCTGGGACACATTGCTAAGATCCATGGGGCAGTGGGTCTGACTAGTGAGGTGGGCATTTATATCACAATACGTGTTCATGCTTCAAATCCAGCTAGTTGAACACTTAATGCACTTGGTCATACTGTATGTCCCAAGATTCATTAGACTGGTCCAGTGCTTTAAAACTAAACAATTATGACCTCTTGTGTGTCAAAGTATTTTTATTTGTTGCTTCATTTTAAAGTAGCTTTCTCGTTAGTTTTTTACTATATGCATTACTTTTCTAAATGTTAAGTGCAATACCACAAAGGTAGTAGGCACTCTACTACCGAACATTATTGTCTCTGAATTGTTTTATTTTTTTGTAAATACAAGTGCTTTTTAGAGTGCACTCTGCACAATAATTAATTCCCTTACCTGTCTTAACCAAAAAAAAAAAGTGATTCAGTGAAACATTGCAGGTCACATCATTTTAGCATGTGTACTATTCATATGACTCTTTACAAAAACACTGTTCATTTCTTAATGCGTACATTTTTTTAAATTAGCAACAAACTATTGAATACACCTTTTAAAATGTAGTGCTCATGGCGTGAGATGCTGAAAAAAGGTAGGTAATATGCATTACAACAGGAACCTTGGAAGTTTGATGGTAATCACTGTGAGAATTATTGTTGAAAGAGGTGAAAATGTTACACAAGTGGTACTTTGAAGACTGTAATGGTGTTGCTTTAGGGCAGTGTTTCTCAACCCTGGTCCTGGGCGCCCCCCCCAACACTGCACATTTTGTATGATCCTCCCTTACTGAACCCCCTATTTTCAGGTCGAGTTTTCTTTTAAAAATGATCTAATGAGTTGATCAGGTTGTTTGAATTAGTGAGACACACAAAATGTGCAGTGCTGGGGGGCACCCAGGACTAGGGTTGAGAAACACTGCTTTAGGGGTTAATGTAGATCAGGGGTGCCCAACCCTGGTCCTGGAGATCTACCTTCCTGCAGAGTTCCGTTCCAACCCTTATCAAACACACCTGTAATTATCAAGTGCTCCTTCAGATCCTGATTAGTTGGTTCAGGTGTGTTTGATAAGGGTTGGAGCTAAACTCTGCAGGATTAGATCTCCAGGACCAGGGTTGGGCACCCCTGAAGTAGAAACAGAGAGGAGTTGTAGCATGTTAAAACTGCTGTGATCTTTATTAGACGTGACACTCTTCACATTTCTGTTGGAATTGAAGTTATATGCTGAAACAGCGATGCAGTGCTTTTTTTCTCCTGGTTTATTTATGGGGGATTCCAAAGCAGATCTGGGCAACATTACGGTTATTTTAGCAGGTGATGAAGAGTTAAGATGAATGAGGAACGTGAATCCCTGTGTGTGTGTGTGTGTGTGTTCATGCGTGGATCCCGTGGTTTCTTTGTGTTAGTGTATTGGCACCCTGGACTGTTTGTTCCAGAGGTTTTCTATCATTATCAGAGCTATTCCATCATGTTAGAGAAATCAGGAGAGTATAAAATGGACTTTACTCTTTTTGGTCTGTTGTTTTAGTACAAACATGTGTTTTCTCTAGACTTCCTCTTTTTGCAGCTTTTGTCTTCCTCTCTTTACATCTCTGTTTCTGTCACTCTCTTTCTAATTTCTGTTGAATTTAAATGATAAAAATGTTCAGTGTTTTTCAATCTTTCCTTATATTTCTCAACTTGTTCAGTTCATTTTCTTGTTTTCTTTTTATTTCATAGACACCCTTTCTTTTGGTGTTCTTATTAATATATCACTTATAGTTTTTATATTATTATATTATTTCTAATGAATCATTACTGTATCTTAAACTATTTCATAGGGATTTAGTAACAACTCCTTAATTAACTCTAAACTCTAGAAATGTACTATGGACCTCAAATGAAGTAGTTGAGAGGTGTGCCATTACTTTTTAGAAATGATTGAACTATGATAAAACAGACAATAGTCAAAAATCTGTCTTTCCAAGAAAGTACTGTACTCCAAATGGACACCAAAGAACCAAATGATACAAGGAGCCCATATAAGCACATATGAAAGAAAAAACATACAAAAAAAAAATCAGAATTGTATAGTAGCCTATAGGGCCTTTCGCACCGCGGGAACCTTTTCATAGTACCAGAACTAATTGTGGAACTACCCACTTTTTGGCGTGTTCGCACCGCCGGAACTGAGAGCGATTTTAGTACCGGACTGCCTTTTTCGAGAACCAAATTAGCTCCTATTCCAGAGCAGGGTCTAACCAGCACAACTGGTACTAATCGTGACGTAAGTAGACATTGATTGGCCAAACGCGTACGAAAACGCCCTCACCCGCCATGATTTAAACATACTGTAAACATTGTGTCAAATTATTTCGCAAGTACATGAGACAGCTATAGATGGACGATCTGCAGTGCAATGTACGTGTAGCAAATGTAGCACTGCCAGTTGTCGTTGGGGATTCTTAGTCCTCCTTTCTGTTCTTTCAGTCGCTTTACGTATATGTCGACTTTCCCTGTCCATTATTGTGAAACCCGTGAGACAACAAAAACACAGCTCCGATCACAGTGTCCTCTATCCTCCTGTTGTTAACGTTGTTTTTTTTTGTTTCTGTTGTTGAATGCCGTGCACAAATGATGTCGCTGTCAACCGGCTTATGTCACTTCTTAGTAAACACTGTCGGTGCGAATGCAACCCTTTAAATTGTACTGGGAAATAGTTCGCACAAAATCGTCCCAGTACTTTAGTACTGTACATTTAGTTCTGAAACTAAAGCGGTGCGAAAAGGCCTATGTGTACAGTGCAACAGCAAAGAGCTTTTTTTACATTTTAAGTCAAGTTGCGATACCGAACAGGACAAAAAAAAAACCCACATGAAATGCCAAAAACGACCATAACCAACCGCCCCCTGCTGACTGCATTGATCCTGACTACGTACAGGGATCCCTTCAGAAAACTAACACAGCAACAAAAATATGACAACTCAAAACAATGTGAATGTACAGAAATGTCTGTGCCTGTGCAGAAATACAATGTGTGATCAGTGTGTCAAGAGCACTCATACATGCATTATTATAACGTGCTCACTGTACTGTATGACTCCTGTACGCCACCGCAATTGTCTTTACCTTGATTGCAGTCTTCATCCATCAAAACATTACTAGCGAGACGGTTATCCAGTCGAGAAAACGTAGTTAGCGTCTCATCTGGCCATACAGCGGTGGGATTTGTTGACAATCCGTTCAGTCTGTACTTCACACAGCGCGTGTTACGTGTGAGGGCTTGCGCTCTTCAGAGACAATTACAGAATATGACAGAAACTAAACACACCGTAATGAATAATTCTCTGAAAACGCAACACGAGTCTCTGTTCTCTCTGCAATCTCAGATGTAATCAGCAATTTGTTTGAATGCCATTCGCTTACTGGATCGTTGGACTGAAACTTTCCCGGAGTTTAGCGCGTACAATGATCTGACGCAAGCAGAGAAGCAAAATTGGTAAAAGTTAGAAATATAAATGTTCTTCAGGTAATTTTGCGTAATTTCGTATAAGGTTGTTTTTAACGCGTTAAGGGATTGTACAATTAATCAACATGCATTAAATGTGTTAACGTTGACACCCTAATATTTAGTATATATATATGTAGTATTATTAATTGGTACTGAAACAAGCTGTTATGTAAGATTGTCCAGTCCGTTTATTGGATTGAACTCTTAAATCCTATTTCGTTTAATTTCACAACACATTTTCCAGAGTTTTAGCAACCACCTTCAGCACCCTGGTATTATGTAGGTGACTAATTGCACAAGCAAACACCATTCACATTTTCCTCAGAAACTGTAAAATCTAGTTCATTTTTCTTTAGCTCCCACAACTAAAATATGCTTTCGTTCCACTCTCAGCTACTTCTGTATTTGTTAGCAGAAATTTAGTCACTAATGGCTCTCCTCACTTTTTTGTGTCATCCTTTTATGTTAATTAAGTAGCCTGGAAGTGTTGACACAGTTCTGGATGTGTCAGCATTACTAAGGCTGCGTTTACACTGCAAGTCTTAATGCACAGATCCGATCTTTTGACCATATCCGATTTTTTGGCACGTCTGTTTACATTCACTTTAGACACGACTGGTATCCGATATCTGTGTTTACATTAATTCCCACCCAAAAGTATTGTCTGCAGTGATCGCTTTACTATGCACATGGTAGACCCTCGGGTTTTAAATGGCTTTTAAAATTATTTATATAATTCACGTCGAATGGCCATTATTATTTGCCAGCATGGACAACGGCTGTCATGGATGTTTTGCAGCACAAAATCTGACTGAACGGATAAAGACCGGAAAATAACGGTAATTTTAATTTGTTAGACTATTTTATCTACAGCTCGTTAGAGGTAGAATTCTTTAGTGAAATAAAGATGATATTTATTGAAATGAATTCGAATTAAGGAGAGAGAGAGAACGAACGCATGCACCCACGTGCGAGCGAGCGATTGTGAAGCATTGCAAACAAGCTTGTCGGTTTAATTACAAAAACTGCTAAGTTATCACCTCACTGCTGAGAAATATATGTAGCTTTTAGCTGTTGTATTTTCAAAATTCACGGGGCGGGGGTTGAAAACAAGCTCCTGAATTTCTTACCTATATCTCAATAAAATGCGAGCACATACAGCACGCCGGCATTAAAATGGCATTAAAAATCTTTGAGCAAACGTGTCGCCCTCGCATTGGGAGTTCTGTGGAGAATCGGATATGTGTGTTTAGACGTAGGTCGGATGTCCAGATATCAGATGTGTATCCGATTAAAATCCACATTTGGGAGTGGCTCAGATCGGATGCAAAAAAAATCGGATCTCGTGCGGGTTTTTGTGTTTACACGTGTGCAACAAATTCCGATCTGTCAGATGTGAGCGAAAGATCGGATTTTTTGTGCCAGTGTAAACGCAGCCTAAGCTTTGCTCATCCCTGAGGTGTTCTAAACCTGCTTGCTGTGCCGAGGGATGAGAAATTATTTTAACACGTCATCGCTAGTGTGGAGAGAGAGCTCTAGCATTCTTCCTTTCTTTCTGTTTGGTGAAGCGATACCTGCAGCGTACTTGGACATTTTTCAGTGTTACCTAATGTGTTTGCTTTGGAGATGAACCATGGTCTGACCAGTTGCGATCAGGGCCATGTGGAGATAAAATGGCACGAGCTGAAGGAGGTTTAAATCCAGTTACTCTCTGAGTGGCAAAATAATCAAGGAAATATGGCACCATCTTTAGTTTTTTCTTCTGTACAACCATGATGTAGCTCTGAAAGAATGAAATAATCTTCCAAAACCAATCACAAACCTAGTGAAAACAATTTTATTGATGCTGTGATGGGTATGTAGACTTAAATGTATATATTTAAGATTTCTGGTTAGGTCTGTTGAGCAAAGGGCCAATTTTTTTTACTAAACTGGCTTCATGTGGCCACCTTCCCTGCATTCACAAAGCTTTGTGAGACAGTGTTGGCTTGTTAAACAGTCACATGTGTATGTGCCAAATTGCTGAATGCTGAAAAAGTTGTTTCTTCCTTTCATATTTGCGGAGCGGCAATTAAAGGAGACAGCAGAAGAAAAAGACCAAAAAGAAGTGTTAACATGGCGTCACTGAAACGTGAGCCACTGAACATTTCACACAAAAACAAACACATGCGCAAATGCATGCACACACACACATGCTCAAACACCATGGAGAATAGATCAGTCTATTGTTGGATGGTAAATCTCAGAAGATTGCTCGAGACAGGCCAAATTGCACCCTTTTCTCTGCGTAGCACCACATGCTGCGGATCTGCATTTCTCAAAGTGTTCCTGCTCCTTCTGGAAACAAAAATATTGTAGTTAAAGGCGAAAATAGGCTGTATTGAATTGATTTAGCATGTACATTTTTGGGGGAAAATTCAAGAAAGTAAAAAAAAAAAAGCATCAAAGTTAATTATAGCACTCCATTATAAACCGCAGTCAACCACATTTAGAGTCACGTGTTTTTATTTGAATTCTGAAAGCGAACTTTGCAAATCTTTTCAACTACTGTTTTGTCTTGTTTCATGTCCGGTGGACAGTAGCCAGGGGTGTCACAACCAGGGGCAAAGGGGGACAGAGTGCATAGGGCCCAGAGGCTGAGTGGGGCCAACAGCCATGTCATTTTGGGGACCCGACTGAGGAAACATATTTCATTTATTGTCCAAAATGTATTTTTTTCTTAAATGTCATTGCAGGGTGAAATATGACATTGCTTGACAGTTTATGTAAGACTCACCCAAACCATAATATATGAATGTGGTGGTCAGTGTGGTATTGCCATCAGATACAGACACAGTACTTTTTGTAAGGGTCATTATGTACTTGTGGTTTTGAATACTTTCCTTACTTTCCCACCAAATCTTGAAGAAATTATCACATCTTTTATAAGAGATTAATTTAATCAGATTTCTCCCTGGCCCTCATTCTCATTTCCTTTTGGTGATGTGTGACATGTCTTAAACCTGCATGAACAACAGAAAACACATATGAGTTAGCCCTGCGGCTGCTCAACAACAGTCATGAGGCAAAAAACGTGTTGTTTTTTGATGCAACACATCATAATAAATAAATGTTTAGCTGTGTACTTTCCTCCTCTCCACTTGTTTATTGCAGATGTCCTCCTAAGTGTTGTTTGTCAAGGGATTGCAATGATTTGAGAGCATGTTTGATGACATCTTTGGTTTTGAGAGGGCAGGTTGATTTATTTGACTTTCTTTTGATCATTTTAGTTAAGCAAAGTGCTGCAACTAATTTATTTGTGCAGTTGTGAATGTGGATTCTTGTTGTTGTTGAGAGTTTGACTATCTATGAAGTAGACAGGACAGTTTATTTCTCAAACTTTCCAAAGTGTTGATGGTGATGATGTAAACAATGTAATCCTTGCCAAAAATCATGATGCATGTGCATATTTTGTCTTAAGGTGAATACAAAAAAAGTAAAAAACTGTACTTTTAGGTATACAAGTAAAAATGCTTTGCATTTTGTAATGTTTATTTTAAATTAGAGACATTTTTGAAAAGTTTGATTAATTTTTCTGGTAACATGACTGAATAGTTAATATTGATAAATGCTGTCAACATTAAATTTGTGTGAATATTAGGAAAATAGAATTAATCTTTTAATTTGACCTACTGTCATGCTGAGGAAAGAGTCCAAATTATAATGTTAAGTCATGTTTATTTTTTGTAATGGGGCACAGCTAAATATTTGGTTTTTGGCAGGGCTCTGAACTGGCTCAAGGAACGAAAACCGTAAACGAACAAAATTTTGACAGGAACAGAACCAGAAACAAAATCAAATTTTATAGTTCCCCAACAGAATCGAAAATTTAAAATGGCCAGTAACCAGTTAATAACGTTATTTTATTGTTCTTTTAAATATTTGAAATGTACTGTCAACCACGAATTCAAGTAGTACGGCCTATGCAATGCGATGCTTACACATCCAACGAGTGAAATGCCCGCGCTCAGCTGTGAACTCATCATAGGTAGGCTAAGTTGCAATGGCAATGCCCCGGCATTAGAGTTTATCTGAGGATAGTGTAAGATGGATTCAACAGATCACACACACCTGCAGCGCTTCGGTGAACGGAGAAAACAGAATAAATCAATGGGCTTACATAAAAAGGAATATATAGGCCTATACACGAAATATATCACTTAAAGGATTAGTTCACCCAAAAATGAAAATTAGCTTGTGTTTTACTCACCCTCGAGGCATCCTAGGTGTATATAACTTTCTTCTTTCAGACGAATCCAATCGGAGTTATTAAATTGTCCTGGCTATTCCAAGCTCTATCATTGCAGTTAACGGGTGTTGCAGATGAACAGTCCACAAGTCGTCAAATAAAAAGGTCACATCCATAAAACAAAGTGTCTCACACAGCTCCGGGGGGAGAACAAAGGCCTCCTGTAGCGAATCCATGTGTTTTTGTAAGAAAAATATCCATATTTCAAATGTAATAAACTGTTTCTCTCACGTCCGTATCTTGTCATACCGGAGCCGTTCCGGTGGATACGTATGACGCAGCGGTGCGTGGTTATGACGCATGGGAGAGATCAAAACAAAACAACGGTCACGATTTAGAATTACAAAACGAGGATTTGTAAATAAGAATGTTGGAGGATTTCGATATAATTCAAGAGGAGACTGGTTTTCCTTTGCCAAAGTAAGGAAACTTTGCTTCGATTGCTCCTATAATCAAACTCGCGAGACTAGCATATCTCAGAGGCGCGCGTGCTGCGCATACGTGCTGCGTCATCTGCCGGAACGGCTTCCAGATAGATAACGGAAGTGAGAGAAAAGTGTTTATTACGTTTGAAATATGGATATTTTTCTTACAAAAACGCATTGATTCGCTACAGGAGTCCTTTATTCACCCCCCCGGAGCCATGTGAGACACATTTTAATGGATGGGCGCTTTTTATTTAACTACTTTTGGACTGAAGCAATGCAACACCCGCTGACTGCAATGATAGAGCCTTGGACTAGTCAGGACATTTTTTAATATAACTCCGACTGGATTCGTCTGAAAGAAGAAAGTCATATACACCTAGGATGCTTCGAGGGTGAGTAAAACACAGTCTAATTTTCATTTTTGGGTGAACTAACCCTTTAAATTATTGACCGATTAACAAAACTAAATAAAAAAATGTGCTGAGTTTCGGTTTATTGTGACGCGATTCAAAGTTCACGGAAAGGAAAACGAGACAGCAGAAAGAAGTTTTCTTTATTTTGCAAAAGCTTGACAGTTTTGAATGATGTCTTCTTCTATCTGTAGTAACAACTAGCTTTTTTTATGACCATATCGCTCCGGTGCCTCGCGCACACAGACACAACTTATTTTTGCGACATGGCAACCTGTTCATTATCAAAATAAAATACAGCTAAAGAATCATATAAAAAGTAACACTGCTCCTTTGTACAGTCTGTTGTTTTTCAGCGTGACCACCACCTCACTGTGCTGATATAGCCGATGTAAAGGATGATGTTTTATGTCGAAAATGCTAGTGAAGAACAAAGCCTATATTACATAATAAATATTATTTTAGCATCCAGATACTATGCAAATATGGAAACATTTGGATTCGTGCCGAATGAGAGCGGTAGGCATCTGATTCACCTTAATTTGTTTTTGGCTTGATGTTTATATAGCCTAAATGCTATAAATCATCTTAACGTTAGAGGATTTGTCATGGAGAGAAGGAAACTGACAGCTGTGTTTAGAATGTTTGTAAACATTTTGCTTTACCGGCATTTAGCCTATATTATTTCTGAATGTAATAATAAAATGCAACTTACAGCCTACTAATTTAGGCAGTTTTTTCCTCTCAAAATTAACGCTTATAGGAGTAGCGTTTTTTATCCATGCTGCAAACATTTTTAAATATCTTGAAAAAAAAATTATTTAATGTTTTTATTGCGTTGACAGTTTTTTTCTTTTGTTTAATACATTTGGCTAAAATCTAGAAAAAAATTGATGCTGTATTGGCTATAACTAAGCGCAGCGGGTAAAAAGAATACAATCTTCTGTGCCTTCTGTTTTTTTTTTTTTTTTCCTTTTTGATTAAAGAAAACGCTGTACTTATTAATTATTATGATTATTATTATTATTATTATTATAGCCCAAGAAAATGTAATAAATGTTATTACCGGTATTTTTTCTACTCAAACCGATTTCGGAACGGTAACAATACAGAGGAACGCAGGAACAGAAACGTTAAAATATCGATTCTGCTCAGAGTGAACCGATTGAATTTTTTTTTATTTTCAAGCCCTGGTTTTTGGTAATTAAAATAAGTTGGTTATGGAAGACACTCTAATTCCATGACTGGTATGTCTCAGGAGAATTCTGAGGGAATAACTAGGAAGCTTGTTGCAATGGCGTGTGTCATTCTCTTGGTATAGGGTTCAGCATGCAAGCTTGCCTCTTGTTCATGCTCTCTGTATAATTCTTTTGGGACGTTTCTTAGAATTAAAGGATGTTTACTCCAATCTGAATGATGAAACAGGGCAGCTAGTCCATGTGGGAACCACAGTGTGGGGCATCAAGCGAATGTTTCTGAACAGTGCCTGTTTTTATCGGTGCCAGTAAATGGCACAATTGTCGGCTTTGATTTGGCTTTGCATGTTTTGCCTAACTGTGATATCTTTAACATCTATTTACCTCCTAATGACTCAAGAACAAGTAGATTATTTGCAATAATGACTCGGGCACAATCACCAAGGGTGTTTTGTAACATGCTACAGCAGCTTCCAAAAACAGTTAGTCAGAAAATTGTTTGGAATTTTTCCTAGAAGCTATTAAATTGGAAAGCTAACCTGACACAATTCGATAATATCAGAAACAAGCGATTTGTCTGTCCACACAAGAAGTGACACAGCTACAAAACATGACAACTGCAACAAACCACAGGCATTTAAAAGAGTGTGTGGGTGGGCTCTCTCTTGCAACAAAATGGATAAATAGCCTACATAATCAAGTTAATGAAAAAATTGTTAAATAAAATATGAGGAAAAACACACAAATTAAAATAATAAAAAAATAGGTACCTCAATGACATTTTAAAGCTAATAAACCTGACAACTTTTGCACAACATCTACACAAAGATACGAAGAAAGTATACGAAGAAAGGAAAAGCAATTTTTATTGAATTAAAAAATGTGATTTTTTTCTGATTTGGATTCATTCAAAGTGATTAGTGCAAAAACGCCTCAATAAAAATGTAGATCTAATGACCACTTTTTTTAAAGTTAGCGTTTGTAAATTTAACAATATGAAAAATAATCGTTTAAAATGGGTACAAAACGTGCATGTAATTTACTTACTACATTTTACACTGTACAACTGGGTTAAATTATGCAAGGGTTTCAGAAGTTTTTAGCTAAGAGCACAAGTCTGTCAATTGTTTCTGGTTTAAGAGATGCTCTGTGGCTTGACACTATTTTCCCACTGGCATTAAAAACGCTTTCAGATGGGGAACTAGTTGCTGGAACTCATAAGCTCTCTCTGGCTAGTTTGCAGAAGGAGTGAAATTGTCTATCGGAAACGTCTTTGGCATATTAATCTAAATTTTCAACAATATTTGATATTCACAATATTCTGTTATTCTATATCAATTATTAAAGCTGCAGTTCGTAACATTTCTTGGTTAAAGCCGAAATCAATTTTTGGGCAAGTACATAACCAGCCAGTGTTCAAAAATCTCCTTATCTTAGCCCGATTCACTGCTTGTAATAATGTTTTCTAATTTGAGTGGTAGTGGTAGGTTTTAGCCGGAAATACAAGCATGCTGCTGTTCATCTTTGTGTCATTACGTCAAGTCTGTTAACATAAAGAAGGAGTCTCGGCTAGTAGGCTATATCGCACGTGAGGATGCTGCAGGTGGTGGATCATTAATAGCCTTTTCTCACAGCAGCTGGAATAATTCAACTTATTTTTATGGCGGATTGTAATCCAGAAAGGTCCATACGACAATCATCAGGGACTGGAGATTCACCCATAGTCACCAGTAGTCTACACGTAATGCCTTATACACACTATACTCATTCACGCAGTGCTGATGTTGTTAACATTAACATTTTAAGAACAAACTATAACAATAATTATAATTTGCATGCTTTGGTGTGACGTGATCATTAGATTTAATCACCATTGGTTGCACTATGTATTGTAATGCTTTTTTTCTCAGTTGGTCAGAACAAAAGTGGCAGACATTTTACTTGTTCAGATGACATTTTTTGGTGAAAATTCTTATTTGGGTCATACAAGACGTAGTATCTGTGAGTCCAAGTACAGTGAATATTCACGACCGGTGGCAGTGACTGACAGCCACACATACCCTCAAAACTTTAGATTCTCGTGTTTAGGAGCCGTGTCGATGCCAACCCACGTGAAGATGATAATTCCACAAAACAATGTAATTGCAGGTTTCAAACAGACATGGCGACAAAGAGGCAAAATTTGCAGACTGCAGCTTTAAATGATCATTATAATAGCTCTAATGTTTGATAGCCCAGTCCTATATATAATAATAAAAAAGAAGAAGAACCTACGGTGGCCGAGAAGTGCAAAGCAAATCACAATTCTGAAAACAAAATAACTTTTTATTTTATTTTTTATCCTGACTTGTTATTTTGTTTTCGAATTTGTCATTGTGTTTTCTGACTTGTTATAATGTTTTCTGAATTGTTGTTGTGTTTTCTGAATTGTTATTTAGTTTTTTAGACTTGCATTTGCGTTTGTAATTTGTTATTTTGTTTTCAGAATTGTGATTTGTTTTGCACTTCTCGGCTACCGTAAGAACCTCAAAAGGTTGATTTAGAACTTTGCAGATCCAATATTAAACAATTTTACTAAATAATGAATCCTGTAAGTTCTTTATAAAATAGAAGCTTTGGATTTTTGCTCATAGTCTTTCATTGTGTAAACACAATTTTCCAAAAGCACAAGTCAAAATAATTTTCTGTGGAAATCAACAACATAGCATAGTTGATGATATTAAGTTGAATTTACATTTACATGCATTAATATCCAAAGCAACATACAACTTACAGATGACTTATATGAAATGTCAAGCAAATTTAGCATGTAATATTCCACATTTTATCACAAATATAATTTTAAAAATCCCTAAAAGTCAAGTGAATCACTTCTTCAGACTTTTAGTAACCCCCAACCTTAACCTCATCTATAGTGCTCACATCTCTTAAAAGGTCACGAGTTACGCTGAAGAAAATAAAAAGCAATAAATTAGGACTGAGAGAAACTGAGCAAGTTTGTTTGGCATGTTAAGAACATAATTTAAACTATATGTATGTGAAAATGAGAAAACAAATCTGTAAAGCTTAGATTTACCATAGTGCAGAAAGAAAGGCCATGCATTTATTTTCTAACATCATCAGCTGAAAGACTTAAGAAATATAAACATTTAGAAAATGGACGAAAATCATCCAGCTGTGGTAAGTGTTATGATTACCTGCATCTCAGCCAACTCTTCATGAAGTGCACACTAAGCATCCAGACTGCAGTTTAAATTTAAACAGCCAGAAGCTTTAATCACTCTTGATGGGTAACCCAAATATAAAGCTTAAATGGGAATACAGGTCTCCAATGTCCATTAAAATACGTAGAATAGCAATATGCTATGAGAAATAATTGATGTCCATCCAGAAATGTGCAAGACAGGAGGAACGTTTCCCAAAATATTTCTTCTCAAAGCTTAAAAACCAACTAACACCTATACTTGTTCATTTGGTATTTAATTGCAAACTTGGCTCATTGGCAACATTTCACAGGGAGTTAGAAAATGTGTTTCCTTGCCTGTAAAGCAGCTAATTTGAGTTTTTTTAGTCTGTTTGGGTAAAAAATAAATACTCACCCTCATAGAAGGAACCCAGTTTGACTTCAGATGCAGAAACTGCCAAGTGTAATAACATTATTTTGCTTGTCAATCTGCACCACTACCAGGACCAAAAGTTTAATTGAGTGTTTTTAAACACTCTCCCTGTCTATCATTAGTTGGATAAATATATAGTTCCATCCCAGACTCACATGAATGGTTGAGTAAATTATTTTGTCTGACCCAGTCTTTCCACTCAAGCAAACAGATTCCAAAATGCATTTGGTGCCACTGGTGATGTAGAAATTACACCCAACAACTACAACACAACACTACAACTACTAAATTATTTTAAAGAATGCAGTAGCATCCATCCTAGAGGATCCTAATCACATGTAACCAGATGGCAGAAGGTCTGGACTCCATCGCACCTTTTATTGGCCAAGGTCCAGACATGTAAAGCAGACATGTTTTGTTCAGCTTCATGTTTAGCGGTGTGAAAATGTAAAGTCAACGTCCCTACAATAACAGACCGCATAAATCATTAATTCAAGAACATTGTGCTATACAACAAGTATATACTAACAAGTATACTGCAACAATGATGCAGAGTTTATACTGTGAAATTCACATACTTTTGGAAATCCAGCTTTATTTGATCCTGATAAGCAATCATTGTCACAGCTGTAAACAAGAAAGATTTCTTCTTCAATGAGGGGGTGCAACTTTAAAATTCGAAAACATATAGTAATTTGCTCTCTATAGCTCCTGTGATACTTTGATGTTTTACAACGATCGATCTGTGCAGTGCCGCTTCAAGTCCAACACACACAGTTGATTGGTGACAAACATGATGTAGGGCAACACCTCACTGCATGATGGAGCCTATATAATGCAGTTAAATGCCCCTCAGTTTCAATAGATTGGGGCAAAAATGTCCCAAATCTATATTATATGATATAGTTCAGCATTGTCACACCAGCAATGAGTGCAGTATCTCATGAGTGTTGTTTTTGTACCGAATAGCACTGTATTATGTCTTAGACACAATATCTGTTTTTGCTCAATTTTGCCAAAACAAATATTACCTATTAAAGCAACAATAGAGCTGTTGTGCATCTCCAAGCAACACACAAATTCTGAACGAATCTGCGCTTTGAATGAATCGGGTGAACCAATGACTCAATGGCCCTTTTAAAAAGAATTGCTGAACTGCGTCTTTAACGGACCGCTCTGTAGCATAGTTGCACACACACTGTCACTGTAAACTGGCCTGTCAATCACCTTGTCACAGTTAACACTTGCCACATTTAATTTCATTTAACTTCCTACCGTATTGGAGGGAAAAGAAGTAGCTCGTTAATCTGCCAGTTGCGGGTCTTTCATGCTGAGAACTCATATTCTCAATATGAGAGCTCATATTTTCTGCATATTGATGCATTTAAAAGTTAACGACTAGTGTTGTCACGGTACCAAAATGTCAGTATTCGGTACCAATACCAGTGAAAATCCACGGTTCTCGATACCAATTTCGGAACCAAAGCAAAACACAAAAACATGCTAATTAAAAATGTTTACTATACTTTCATTTAATCCAAACTGTGTACATATTTAATTTTAAAGGGTTTTAAAAACCTTCTAGAGTTATTCAGCCAAGCATAACAACTAAGTTAGCTAAAAAAAAAAAAACAAAAAAGCCCAGAACTGCTTTTCTGACTGATATGACACAAATAATGTTAATAATTTGTACATTCTCTAACACGCATATTTTAGATTCACAATTCATTTAAAAGTCTCTGGTGTGTAAAAATAGTAAATGCCATCATGTCCTCCTGTTTTTTTACCCTAATAAAAGTTATAGGAGTGTAGCGAATTAGCTCATGGGGAAATATGAATAAAAAATTTTTTTTTAACCCTAACTAGTTATGATTAACTATTCATATTTTTAGATCCGCTGTAGATATTTAGCTGACCTCTCTGTCAACTGTCTTTTCAATTCTAAGAACTTTAATTTCCTGGTTAAAGGAAATAACTTTCTTACTGTACATTTCTATAAGCTTGTAACGTAAATCTGCATGATTATTGACTCCGGTTATGAGCAAACAATGAACAACCTCAAGTGTGATACAAGTAAGGTTTTATTAACTACTAAACACTTAAACTAGTCTAACATACTAACATAAACACATTAAGGACCGGCTAACCTAAAAACACATACACATACACACACGCACACACATACAGTTGGTATAGGAAAGGGTTAAATTTTAGCACTAAAGAAAGAGACATAAGGAAAGACATTTATGGAACCATTTGCATATTCAGCCGATCTAAAACCTGATGGAAAACGTCAGATTCTTAGCTCAACACACCTTGTAAAAGGTGTAACTGATACTTAATGCATCAATTAAACCGACTAAGTTTGATACTTGCACGTCTGTATGAACAAAGATTCCTGATGCGATCTAACGCCCCAAGATCTTGGCTGAAGAGTTGGTTGATGAGAAAGAACCTTTGCGTCAGATGGTAACTTGATGAATGAATAGGACAAGGCCGAAGCCTGGCCCAAGCTGAGCGTTTCGGGAGCGTTTGGCCTCACCGCCTCTCAGAATCCAACAACCACCGACTGGGTCGGGTCCCTGGAGCCGGGCCTTTAAGTTCGGAGAAGATCTCCGCCTTTCAAGATTGGCTTGTCCAATGAGCAAAATGGAATTTCCGAGCGGGATGTGGCAATTGCTGGAGGGTTTACGACCCTTTGTTCTCTAAGCATGGTAATTTGCAATTGGACTTAAATCGAAATTATTAACGATTCTCCGGGCCCTAATATATATTGCCTATGTAACAACATATAATATACACGCTCGTTTCGATCATCAAAGCAAATTCATAGATACTAAACAAGGTAAGATTACATGTAGTGAAAAGGGAGGATCAGGAATGGTTCCCCTCACAAGCATACTAAAATAGTCTAAGAATATAAAAGACAAAATACACAATGACAATAATATACTCAAGGCCTGAAGAAATTTGTGTGTTCATTCAAATAACGGTTTTTCTATGACTTAACTAGAACACAGTCCATTTCTACTCTGCTTGTCCTTGGGACATGCAGGGATTTTCCCTGCTTTGCATTTTTTTGGCCAATAAACCCAGTGATATCAGCTTTGGTTGCCATGCAACAAAGGGGCCTGTTTCGACTTCCTGGGGTGTTACGCATTCCGGGGGGAAGGGTCCAGGGGTCCTCATATGGCTTGTTAACTGAGGTTAAAGAGTATTTGTTAAATATAAAAACAAAACATATATTGTGTGTTTGATTGGTCCAGACGCCTAAGGAGCATTAAATAGAGTACCTGCCATACTGACAAACAGCTGAAGCTTGTTGTTTGTTTTTTCTCCGATCACAAATGCAGACATGGTTGTGATGTTACGCACGCGATAGGCAACGCGTAAACAGACAGTATGAGTCATTATAATCAGTAATTATGTCTCCACAGGATGCAGCAAATGCCTGGTTTATAATGTGTTTTAATGTTTATGTCTCGTCGCTCCGACCGGACACGGCATCAACAGTATGTGAAGGGCATAACATTTCCGTCTCACGCTTAAGGTATTCGGCCAATCACCGCAGCTGGAGAGCTGTCCATCAGAGCACACCCTTGCTTTTCAGACCTGATGACTTTTGTACATCGACCCAGTTTCCAGAGAGGCGGGGCATAGAGGGCTTACAATAATGTACAGTATTTGGAAAATGTTTTTTTTTTTATTTTTTTACCTTAAACCGCATAAACAAATTTCATTACACCAAATACACAAAAATGTTGTTCTTTTTAGCAACATCATTTGACCCCTTTAATGTTTAAGCATATAATGATATTCTAGGGAATTGTGTGCTTCTAGTTTTATAGCAACAGTTTGGACAGGACCCTTTCCTATTCTAACTTGACAATGCCTCTGTGTATAAGGCAAGAAAAAACATTTTTTGATTCAGTCAGTGTGGAAGAACTTGACTGGTCTGCATAAAGCCAAGTCCTAATCCCAGTTGAACACCTCTGGTGTGACTTTAAATGCAGACTTTGAGCCAAAAACTCATCATCAAACACCAATGACTTGTACATATGAGTATAGTCATTTTAGACACTTCCAAAACTGTTGCAGCAGAGATGGAAATACAATTTTTAAATAAATAAATTAGGTTTCCATCTTTGTTGCCACAGTTTTAGAAGCGCCTTTTTCTGTTCTAAAGAAGGGGGTTCCAATACTTTTGTCCATATAGTGTATATACAAGTCATTGGTGTTGGCACACAATTCCCTAATCAGAATTTAAAGAGCTTGAACATTTAAATGGTTAGTTCACCCAAAAATTTTAATTGCCCCATGAATTACTCACCCTCAAGGCATCCTAGGTGTATATGACTTTCTTCTTTTAGACGAATCCAGTCAGAGTTATTTAAAATTGGTCTTGAGGTCCAGCTGGAAGTGAAATAAATTGCATCCATCCATAGTAAACAGTGCCTCACACGGCTGCGAGGGGTTATCAAAAGCTCTCTATAGAATCATTCTTTTGTAAGAAAATACCATATTAAACACGTAATTCATTTCATCTAGCTTTTCGCTCACTGTTGTACATGGAAAGCAGCTCCGGCGGATGACGTAGGACGTCGGCGTTGCGACATGTAGAGGTTTGATTGGGATGCAGGGTCCGGAATCCGTGTATCATTCGATCATTCGTTTTTTGATTTAATATTGAAAGTAGAAAAATGAGAAAATGGCTCCTTTTTCATTTTTTCGTTTTTTTCCAAAAAACGAGAAATAAGAATTCAGCTTAAATTTTAGTTTTTCGTTCATGGGTAGAAAAATTAATAAACAGCTTGAATATTTTATTTCTACATGTGGGCTGGAATTAAACGCCCCTTTCTGCTGATATGGGTAGCCGAAGATCAAACCGTGCCGTCATCAGTTCTTCTGCAGTATCACACAGCAGAATAATAGTCCTCCACTGCTGCAGTTGTATGGATTAATAACCCATTTTATTGCAACTACATTTCATATTTTTCTCATCAAACAGACTAATGAATAGCTCGACACAACTCATACTGGATCAGAGTCTATACAGGGCTTTCTTCTGTGCAGACCAATGGTTCTTAAAGTTGATAAGGGGTCCGAGAATAAGGTGGCTATAGCCAACGTATTTCAAACTGTAAAGTGTTTTTGTTATCAGATACATAGGCCTCTGTTATTTATTCCCAAGTGGAATTATGATGTCATTTAACGCTTATATGAAGGCTTTTTAAAAGTCTAGTATTCCGGTGGTTGATGGTTTGTGGCATGAGCAGAAAGATTGCTCAGAGACCGAGACGCGCGTAAAACCAGCGCATTCGTTTTGTTCTCTAGTTTTTCAAAGGCAGGATATTTTGTCCGTTATTACTGAACGTAGCGTGCCAACAAATAAAAATACTTTTCACCATGACTACTATAAATGACGAGGATTAAGTTATTTCCCGTCGATGGAAAAAATCCAGTGAACTCAAGCAGGGTACTCAGATTTAAATTTAACTGCTTAAATATGGCTCGCTTATTTCCGGGCGACATTCCTACTGGTCTGTGCGTCTGACGGGTAAGTCGCTTTGTCTGCTTATTGGTGGGATTTATTTAACCCATGCGCAAGTTTATGAACGTGTGAACTAGAGGGAATATTCACGGCTTAATGTTTTTCTAGAAGGCTTATTACTAATAGCACAAAAATTTTTCCTGCTCCGCACTTGGCCGTTTAATGGCAGAGAATTGTGACGTTTACGTTTTTAGTTTTATTTGATTTCATGTTTTTAAGTGTCGGGGATGGGATAGCTGCGGTAAAATAATCCTAGTTAGGGGGCAGTTCTGGGGCGGGTGGTGTTGCTTGGTGGCTATAGGTGCCCAGCATTCTGAGGTTATACGAGGTGTGGGTGATAAATCAAACTAAGATAGCATTTAGTAATTGGTTATAGGTAAAGTTCTTGGCGGTTTGCAGTGCGGAGTGTCTCAGGCAGCTCATATCGACGCCGTACATGTGCATGATCCTTGGATATCGAAATTTATAATGTCAAGGGTTTGACACAATTACGCACCGTAGATACTCTAGCAGTAGGCTATTTTAATACGCTGTTCTTCCGGTGTTATCAGGCAGGCAATGGGCATGTCTTGGCGTGACTATGAGGCCTTGATGGGTGTTAGACCCAACGGCTTTTTATTTAGCTGTCCTTTTTGTCGGTAAGAGGTGGGCTCGAAATAGTAGTTGAAATTCATTGTAATAAGTGACACGTAAAGCAACGGTACGTTGGTTAGTGAGGCAGGGTGAGTTTCTTAATGGTCGTTGGTTGCGGGGACGGGTCTTGGCGACGGAGGCACTTATCTCCGTTCCTATCCCATGGGTGTGGGAGCGATGAGCCTTAAGACTGTACAGTTATATCTTTGTTGTTCGTCAAAGGGGTATCAGGACATGTTGTCCGTGTAGGCCGTTATCTCTTCCCAGTTTATGTGAGTTTTAGTAGTCGTGAGCTAAGTTAGCTTGCGTTACAAAATGTCACGGGTGTTGGGAGTGTAGAGGAGGAAATATTGTCGGGCAGAGCGTGTAGATTTCGGATATTATTGTCGCAGAGCAACGTGCTAAGGGAACAGAGGCATTCAGAAAACGTGGTGGAGTACGGGGCACGGTTTGGATCTGTCGGCTTCCTGTCAAGGCAGGCAGAAGCGTGGTAATGTCCCCCCACGTGAGAATCGAATATGCAAGCTGTTCTAGTATTGGGTCCACAAAGGAACGGAACAATAAAGCTTACACAATGTAAGCGGAGGGCCCGGCGTGGGGGGTTTGGGCGGGATTGTGGTGGGAAAAAAACGAAGTAGACGACAAAGGTGACCGGGGTGTGCGAGGGTGGGTATTACGTTCTGATGATGAAAGGAAAAAAACTAATAGACGAGAGAGATTACACACGGAGTCGCGCATTTCCGAAGAGCAGGCATTTACAGAAAGGGCGCGCTTTTGTGGATGATGAAGGAATACTGCAAAGGACTTCGGCTACGCAGGAAGACATGGACGAACAGCTGGGGGTGCCTAGGTAGAGGTATTCGGTCGTAAAACAAATAGAGGACAGAGGGATAAAAGAGTTTGGGCAAACCGAGGGTCAAAAAGAGTAAAAAGCGCACAGTAATGAACACGACCAAGAAGGGAGCGTGCTTGCGCAAGCTAGATCTTGGGGGAGAGTATGTAGTTGGTCCTGGTGGGCGCTAGGTAAGCAATACGGGGGGGAGGTGGAAAGATCGGGTGGTGGATAGGGTGTTCGCAGCAAGGAGGGAGGGTGTGTGAGGTTAGGGGGGAGAGGCGATTAAGGGTGACGGGTCGGCCAGAGTCGCGGAACGGCTGGGATTGAAACAGGAAGGATTGTCGAGTGGCCCACCTATAGGGGGCAAGCTGTAGGCACCGTCGACGGAGATGCCAGGCGGCCGACGTCGGGAGGCACCCGTCCAGAAGGAGCCGGTGGATCTACGAGTCCGCCCCCCTTGGGGGGGGTGGAGGGGGTGGGGGGGGGGGGGCCGCCCCGGGCCCCCCCCCCAGGACAAGTAGGGTGTACCTACGTGAGAAGTGCGGGCTTGAAAAGCCGGACATAAGTACAGGAGGACGGTGTAAAACAGAATTTCCAGAATTGGTCAGTTGTGTGGGTTGTGGGAGGAAGGACGATGGTGGAATGTTAAGAGTTTAGTCACTAAGTAGAAGGCAAAACATACACGCACGTAGGCGGGGCAATAAGAAGAGAGGGAATCGAACAGAGTGATGTGTACAAACAACAATCCGGCGAAGAGGTGCTTCAGTAGTACATGTATCTGAAGGGGGTTACCAGCAAGAACTGGATGAAGAATGTGGACGGTGTGCAGCCAGGGGACGGGGGGTGGGGTGGGACGAGTGGACACAACACGGTGAAGGCAGCCGGTAAGGTCGGGGCATTGGTCGCACGGGCCCGGAGCGTGGGACAAAGATAGAGGAAGGGTAGGGGGGGCCGTCGTGAAGCCCCGGGAAACATAACGGGGGCGGGGACGAGGAGCTGGAGGGGCGGCAAAAACCGGGAGGGGTGAGAACCGTAAGGACCACTGACCGGAGGGGGATTCTCACGACAGACCATGGAAATGGAAAGGCAGCCGCGGTCTGGGGAGGGGCAGAGGGAAAGAGATAAGCACGGAGGCCAAACCACAGAAATGGACTCGAGAGGCACGGGTAAGACATACAGTAACTGCAAGGGCGTCCGCACACGTCGAGAGTGGGGGAAAATCAACCAAATGGCGCGGCGCTCCGAGTGCCAGCCTGGGCAAGGCAGCCCAAGCAGGGCCTGGGGGAGCGGCGGCAACCGTGCCGGAGACGGGAGGGAAGAGTGTAGGTTAACGAAGGTGGCGAGGTGGTGTGGGGGGTGGGTGTGAGGAATTGAATCAAGTAAAGACGGTGTGCGAAAAGAAAACTCAGCGTCAGGGCACATTCTGTGAAAAACTAACGCAGAAATCGGGCTTAATTCCTCCGAATCGGAGCCAGACCCGCGTGGGAGGAGAGGAAGCGGAGTGAGGGAACCGAGTGGGTCTCCCACCCCGCAAAGAGGTCGGGATTAGGTGAGCCCTGCCTGTTGGGAAAACCACAGGATGCGGCGGAAAAGGCCCTAATCCTAACAGCAAATCAATCACTAAAGTCACAGTCGAAAACGGGAGGTCGGTATGACAGACAGGGCGGAGAGAGTCTCCCGCTCCTTATATCACGCAACCTGCCTCCCCCTGAGACGCATGTGTTTGTTGGTATTCTACAACAACGAGGGCATGTTTATTGTCACTTACTTGGCACAGGAATCCAGTCCAATTTCAGATTCTCAAGTCCTGTTTATATTCACATATTTATTTAAATTAAGTGCTCTGAACAAAAAAAACTGTAATATTTAACCACTTTTACTGATCATGCCATAAAATTCTAAATAAACATGTACACATTACAAAATGATTCTTTGAAGTTGTAAACTAAACCAAGATTATTGGAATATATTTTACAAGAAAGTGCGACTTCAGTCTTCTACTTCAAAATTTCACATTTACTTACGCGTGAATGGCCATTTCTTTGTAACTGTTTGTGAAATATACTAGTGAAAATTGCTTTAATGTAAATCCTATATCCTTTTTTTTGTCAGTGTATAAAATGTGCATGTAAATGCATGCATCACAGCATTAAGGTATTTTTGAATCCAGTTAAAGGGAACATAGATTCACGCATTTGCTGGTTTTTAATTTATTTATTTATTTATTTGTATTTTCGAAAGTGTGAGCTACTTTCTAAGGCAGCATCATAACCAATAGGGATGTCAAAAGTATTACTTTGGTACCAAATCAATACTGCAATAAAATGCAACAATACCAGTCTTTCTCCATTATCGTTAGCGCTTATTCAGTTCACTGCCAAATATCTGTCTGTCTGACATGCATACTTTATTTACACGTGAACACGCTAAAGCCATTATATCCGGTTTTCTCAAATTTAAGCCCCGTTTAACTGAAAACTGTGCAAGGTATTGTTGCATGAAATTTGCCTGATAGTTTTAACATAATAATTTTGATGAAAGTGATCTTATTAGGCCAAACACAGTTTGTGGTGGCGGTAAACTGAGATTACAGTAAGATGGAGTGTGTTGGTTTATTGAGCCAGAGCTCAGCCCGATGTCTACGGGACAGAGTTGGCTGGCCAAGGCTTTTCTTGGCACTCTTGACTTGATCTCTGGCCCAAAGCTCGTATCAGATTTAAACACAA